>OX101735.1:20164008-20764008 GCA_944452665.1 Stenoptilia bipunctidactyla
TTTGGTTAGTAAATAAATGAAAAATTTTTACGTAAGCAATATAACGTAAAAACAAAAATTTGGTAAGTAATTTCGAGGCGTACCGCCAGGCCCCGGTAGCTCAGGAGAAGAGCCTTTTTATTTATCACATTTTTCATTTATTTAAGAATAATTGAGCATTTTAAATGCAAAAACTTAAAAACATTATTAAAACATTGCAATGCTTCACTTTAACTGGGATTCACAATTTCTGTAAAGAAATTGGTCTCGGATGGTCTTAGCTGCAAAGCTATACCATAAGAGAGCTACGTTAGCAACATAACGTAAAAACAAAAATGTGATAAGTAATTTCGAGGCGTACCGCCAGAGCTCAGTGGAAGAGCACTCGTCCGGCAAACGAGAGGTTCGAATCCTGTTCGGGTAATTTTTATTTATCACATTTTTCATTTATTTAAGAATAATTGAGCATTTTAAATGCAAAAACTTAAAAATATTATATTTGGTTAGTTTTAGTAATTTTTTGAATCTGCGAAACAAGTCGTGTCCAATCAATTCATAATAAGTCGCATTCGATCTTTAGGACATTATTATTTTAAGATGAAAGGATTTTGCCATAGGGTTATGAGTTATGAAGCCAAAAGGTTACCAATGTTTATGCTTATAAAGCCTATTTTCCGCTACATAATGTTTCCTGTTTTCTAAAACCCTTTAGCAAATATGTTTAAACAGCTACACTTGTGGTTATTATGGCGGAAGAAATATGAAGGGAGATAAACCCAGGCGCCTGTGAACAGATGGAGCTTTTACCGGTAATTTTGATGATTTATCTCATACATAACCTAATGTGTTAAAAACCAAGGAATATATACGAGTATCTACATATTAAATTAAAAGTAAATAATAAGATACATGTATACAAGTGGTAATCAATTTCATTTTCGAGCGTGGGTGACACCATAACATTAGTTTAACACACGAACTAACGAACTAATAATTGGTGGACATACAAACAAATAAATAAATGACCTACCTATCATGGTAAAGAATGATAAATGAAAAATGGGTATTTTACTATTCAAATATTTATATAACTAATGTAAAAAACTAAGGAAAAAAGAAGTTTAAAGTATACAATAGTGATTTTTTGATTTAAATATTTTAAATTTGTAGGATGTTAGAAGTACAAATTTCACAATAGCATTTTTTGACTTAAACGTTGCTTCCATGCTGAACTGGGAGCGAAAGAAAAACTTAGAATGTGCCAGCTGCTTCTCTTCCCGGGCATACTGTAAAAGCCAGTTAAGGGACAGAGGTTTTAAGGGCGTTTTTGTAGGCGATAGGCTGACCCCTGTCACTACAATAGGCTCTCTCCATCTTTATAATACCTCCAAATTTGTCAAATGTGACATCAGATGGTCTTGTAACCTCTGGTGTTCTGCCAACCCCATAAGGGATACAGGCGTCACGTTATGTAAGTATGTATGTACGTTATACATTTATTCATTTATCGAAAACTAATATTAAAATATATCAGCAAACGCAAGAAATGAAAGTTTCATTGTAGTTTGTACATACGTGCGCTGATGTTATTTAAGAAAATATAATCTATACATATAATAAAATGGTAGGAAAGTCAAAACTGTACATTGAATATTTTTTTAAAAGAATACTTGGGGTATGATCTACAATCGAAACAGAAACAAAAAATATAGTTTTTAGAATTTTTGTCTGTTTGTCTGTTTGTCTTTCCGGGATAAACTCAAAAAGTACTGCATGGATTTACTTCAAATTTGGCATGAAGATAGTTAAGAAGTCGGGTCAACATATAGGCTACATATTATCACGCTAGCAGTGTTATAATCGTAGGTGCGTTTGGTGCTGCATAGCGTTCACGCAGACGACGTCGCGGGCAGCAGCTAGTTAAAAATAATTCACAAAGACATACAGTAACGATAACTCCCAGCGGCAGCTTTTGTAGTTAATATACTTACTTTTTGATTTATTTACATTTTCGTAATTCGTTGCTTGGAAATAACAAATTATGTCTCTTTCATTTTATCGTGTGCAGGATGTTGTTACCCTTTCACGTGTAAATGGGTCAGAGGATAAATCTGTATTTTTTCAACATATTTACTTATGGTATAGTCTGTAATAACATATAAGACATATGTATCCTGCCTTGGAACAAATCCATGCATATGGAATAAAACTGAAGAGTTTGTTTGTACGGTTAAACGCGTTAATTTCTGAAACTACCGGTTCGATTTGAAAAAATATTCTTGTATTTTGATAGCCGATTTTTTGGGCTATATTTTATCCCGAAATTCCTATGGGATCAAAAGTTTGCTAGATTGGAAGAAACTGGTAGCCGCAGCAGGCATATTACATAGAAGACAAACGTCCTATCCGAATTGTCTTCTATGCCACCTGATGGAAAGTGCGCATGAAGACTATGGTGGCACACATCCATCCATGAGAAACCTATTCACTGGACACTTGAAGGTACCAGGACTGTAGTGGTCAGGGAAAATTAGTGAGTTTAAGGTGAAATGTCTTTATTTTTTCTACTGAGCGATAATAAAATAAATATTTTTATATGTATGTTTATGTCGTACTTATCAAAGAACATAACATTTAAATTTGGTCGGTGACTAAAAGAAAGATTTAAGATATCTCTGTATCGTAAAACTTGAAACAAACATTTTTCAATTACTTAGTTTAGGTGTGAAAGTTAACAAGGAAAACCCCCCCAAGTTTATACCCGATACTTATTAACTTACTTGCGTAATAACTAACAAATGACGATAGGTTTTTCATCAATCAACCCGATGTAGATAAGTTATGCATCATTTCGAAGTTACGAAATCGCGGTCAGATGGCTATGTGGGACAAAGTTAAAACCGGAGTCTATAAATTATACTGGATTGCCCCATATAGGTACGAAGGTACAGACAACCTTTATCAAAAAGGACGAACACAGGATAAAAGTAGGGCGACATTTGGTTTGTATTATTTACTCGAAGATATGTCATGTCAATCATCGTTCGAGGATAAAGACCATATTTATTCTTTCCTTTTGATCTAAAGAAAATTTTGTTTATGCAATATATTCACAATATAATTGAGATTTTGATGGGATTTTATGCGTGAAATAAAATGATAGGTTTACTTTGTTTACTCCTGAATGGAAAAGAGTAGACTATGCTTTTGTGAATAAGTTTGTTATATAGGTAACATAGTGTGAATTAATAACTACCGCCCTTTGATTACATATGTTGCTAATCCAGAGATACTACATAGGTATTCCTACGTATATGAATTATACTGCCAACCGAATTGACTTAAAAGTAAGGATAAACTGACCCGGTCGAACGTTGATTATCGCGGTATGAACGGGAGCCATTACGCTCGACGTACAGACCACTACAAGATTAGTGATTCAAATAAACAGCAACTGTTTGCCATTCAACTTTACGATATTAGTAGTATCAATCACTGACTGACCCTATGAACCGTGTAGGATAGGTTTAGGGCGTGGACTCATGTCGCCGTGTGGCGCCGTTTGCCTTGCAACGGTACGGCGACATGAAAAATCAAAATCAAGGTTCTTTGCTGACAATACAATGAGCAGTGCAACTTCGCAGCACGCTATAGACGGCGTCGTGGCTTGGAACTCTGCCGGCGGTGGCGGTGCCGTACCCTTATACGGCAAATGGCGCCGCGTCATAGACATGGAGTCCCGCCCTCAGAATAGCCTTACCGCCCAAGGATAAGCGCGTCGTTAAAGGCGACTAATCCAAGTGGCCTTCGTTTGGTGGAAGGACCCTTTCAGGGCCCGCCTGGCTAGCAAACACCCTTCATATAAAACCTGCTGAAAAATAAAACCCTTCCTATGCTGATGTGTTCCGGCAAGAGTTTATGAAGAGCCACTTCCTTCCTCTTGACCCGTGAGCTTCATCTTCGATGTCAGTTTAGTTATCGAAAAAAAAAACCGTCTTAGTATTTATTTAAATCCTGGCGAAGATCACATACAAAGCTGTATTTGTCATAAAGGTTATTGTGAAAACTGAAGAAATTTACTTGTATTTTCTCCTGTGAAGCCTCAACGACGACGATGGTTAAACAACTTCCACACTGTTTATTTAGTTAAAATGGTCCGTTCGTGCTGACTGCGTCATCTAACACCGACTTACAATTCAATTTGTCTGCTCAAATTGGTATATTTTCGATTGCTATTTTCAGAACTTATTTTTGCTAATGTAATTTTGGCTGAAAGCAAATGACAGGAAGGCTGCTTGACTTCCGTTGCAAAATTACTGTTAAAATATTAGTATTTGAATTACCTACAAGGAAAACCCGAAAATGGCTTTTATATTATATCGTAAAATCGAATTTATTTGGAAAATTAATAATATACATAATAAGCAAATAGATAGGTACTTGCGCGTTGATTTGACCTTACGGAAAGTATCCGATTGGGGTGAGTCGAATTTGGTCAAATTCAACGCGTCCAAAACTCAGGCGTGTCTATTCTCCGCAAAAAAGAGCACCTTCACATTTACGCCCACTTTCCAAAATGTATCTGTCCCCATCACTGACCATCTAGGGCTTTTAGGCGTAACTGTAACATCCAGTTTAAACTTCGGTCAACATATTATGTCCATGGCTCAAGTAGCTTCGAAAAAGTTGGGAATCCTCTCGAAGGTACGGCGGTACTTCGGCCCTGTACAGCTTCTTAACTTATACATATCTCAAGTGCGATCATGCATGGAGTACTGCAGTCATCTTTGGGATGGTTCAGCCAGGTATTAACTAGAAGCGCTGGACTCCGTTGACCCAAGAGCCCGTAAATTAATTAATGATTTCGACCTTACAACCAAAAAACTACAGACCTTAGAGCATCGTCGTAAGGTTGCTTGTTTAACCGTGTATTACTTTTTTATATTGTAAGGTTAGGACGTTTGTCTTCCATGATAAATTTTGGTGAGTGCGCGAGTGCTCTGTTTGAACAAATTGAACCCTCACCCTTTTACCATCGGACCACCAGACGCAGACAGAACTTCCATCCGTACGTGGTAGATATTCCGAAAAGTCGAACTAAGCGCTTTGACAGTTCCTTGTTAATACGGTTCGCCAAGGTTTGGAATGAACTGCCTGCGTCTATTTTCCCTGACCAGTATATTCCTAGTACTTTTAAGCGTCGAGTGAATAGGTTTCTCGTGGATGGACGTGTACCAACTTAGTCTTCATGTTCACTTAACATCAGTTGTCATGGAAGACAAACGTCCCATCCATAATTAATAAAAAAATAAACTGGATTCACTTGATGGTAGATGGCATCATTAATAATACGAGTAGATGGTAAAATTAATGACACCATAACGCCTATCGTTCCTTTAATTTAATTCGTTGATCGATCCGTGTTCACTCTTCGCCTGGGTTTCAGTGTTTAATGAACAATGGCAGCAGGCCATACATGATTTTAGTTGATGGTATTTTGTGGCGTTTCACAAACAAAAACATATCAAACTATTCGGAATTAATTCCTGAGTAACTCAATGCAAAAAATACTCCTAGACGAACGTTACACGAAAAGATATTGCATTTTGAATATTATATATTTTGTATATCATTGGCACTTACAATTCAACTTTTGGACGACTTTCATTTATTTTAAAATCGCTACTCACTTTAAACCAATGTGTTGAAAATTCGTAAAAGCATAAGTTATTAAGATAAGTGATGATTAGATTCCTAAACGCTCATTATTTCACGTTACTAAGGATCCGCCTTAGTTTTTTAATATACATGAATATACATGAAATAAAACACTTTTCAACCGGACTTATTGTGTTTATATTTTTACATTTTAACTCGAGGTCAAGGCGACGACGTAAAGTCTCTCGAGTCCACGGGGTCCGCAAGACATCGAAACATCGAGTTAAAATGCAAAAATTATTATAATTATATACGATAAATCAGATTAAAAAGTGTTTTTAACCGACTTCCAAAAAAGGAGGAGCTTCTCAATTAGTCTCATGTTTTTTTTTGTCTTTGTTAAACGATATTTCAGACAATTATGAATTGATTTTGAAAGTTGTTGTTTCATATGATAGAAGATACTTCATAGTTGGTCCCATTTAAATTTCATCGGAATCGGTTGAGTACTTCATTGAAAATTTCAAATTTTTTAAAAAATATGACTACGTTGACGTCATTATAACTCAGCCAAAGTTTTGACGTGAAGTCGGTTTTTTTAATGCTCTGCATTTGTTGATTATATTTGATATATATGACATTTAAATATAAATAATATCACGAACCTCCTGAACTGCGAATGAACATTACGAATTCGAAAGGACTTTTAACTTCTTCAGAAACATAAATCATTCAGTCCATCTATTGTCGTGAATAATTAATCGCGCTATTTTTTTTTTTTTTTTATAAGTGACTATACCCGCGTTTGACCTCAATCTCACCTGATGGTAAGTGACGATGAGGTCGAAGATGAAAGCACACGGGTTTAGGAAGGAACTGGCTCTTTATACAATATTGCCGGAACACATTACCGCCAGAGCGGTAACATTTGGCGGCAGACTTTATATAAAGGGTGGTCGCTAGCCAGGCGGACCCAGAAGGGATCCTACCACCAAGCAAAACAATCCTATTACTTGTTTGTGTAACCTCACAAACTCAGTATTTAACGAAAAGGCTTCCTTATGCATATTAGGCCTCTGGAAACCGACGAATGTTTGAATATTCAGATGTTTGAATAAACAAAGGATTAACTGACATTTGGCGCTTAACCTCAATACAAACGGAGGGGCATTTAACCAAAACGTTATGAGCTTTAAAAGTGGTACCTTTCTAAGCTCAAATTAATGTATTTACTTGAAAAAAACAGGTTTAAATTAAACATTGAGGTTATAAGCCAATATTTAATTGTTCTGATTTATTTAATTTGCCTTTCGAGATAATTCCGGTAAAGGTAGTATTTATTTAAAACATTTTCATGAAAAGTTTTCATTTTCTGAGTAAGGTTAATCAGAAAAGTACCCATCTCCACAATTTTTTCGGCACGTGTTTATTTTATTATTCATAATACTTTGATTAATAGCAGGCACTCGTATTAAGTCAGTACTAGCGAGGCAATTAATTCAGGCCTTACAATATATTTTAAAGGTTCGTTCCATGCTTAGGTGGTGATAAACGCATAATCTACAGAAAAAGATTCGCTAAAACAATAAAATTAAAAGATATGGTTCTTAAAACCTACTTGTGCTCTATATATTATATTTTCGTAAATCTCAATACGTATTGAAAATATAAATTTAACAAGTTTGGTTAAGTGAAATTCAACCTTTTCCCTAAGCAATTTATTTTAAATCAAACAGAAAAAAGCAAGACCTTTAATTGATCCGCTGTGACAATCAAACAGTATTCGTGCGGCTGACTGAGGGCAAAAGACTTTAATTCACAATACAAACACTCACCCACATCTTTATTATTTTTCAAGTTTCGAAGCCATCAACCTTTTTTCAAGTGTTTGCGTACGCTGCCAATAAAATTTTCTTCTTCGAGAAAATTCTTGCCATTTGTCTAAGGAAATTTGAAACAAGTATGTACATAATAATTTGAAATTTGACTTTGTAATACTTAATATTAATGGAGCTTATAAAATGAGGCTAATTTCGGGCGTTGGTCATAAAGTTTCACGGGCTACCAGATTTTAGAATCATTTGAGGAATATTTTAACAGCTTGGTGATGCTTTTTAGGCCTAGTTAAGACGTCAAATATATTTTTTATAAGGTCATGGCGTCTGCATTTCTTTTTCTTAATATTTTCTTAAGCTAATAAGAATAGGCACTAAATAAAAGGATGAGAATTCTTTACAATACAATATAAGTTTTTGACGTTTCCTTTTTAACATCCAATATTATAAGAACCCAGTTCTTTTGGTTTTGGTATAGCTATTTTGTAATTAATTAAGTGAAAAACAGCTACTATAAATACACATTAATTTGAGAAAATTTTGAATGTTTTATCAATGACACAAATGTATAAGTTCTAGATTCAAGTCTTTGTTCAGAACTTTTTCATTTTATTTCTTGACGAACTTTTTCCCGCAACTGCGTAAGCGCCAAACTACCCTTCCTGTAGAAATTTTGGGAACTCCTTCCATAATACAACCAGACACGCCTTTGAAAAACCTTTATACCATTATATTTCACATCCGTGCACTCAAAGAATAAGATTTTTCATACAAAATAAAAACAAACTACAAAGAAAATATCAGGATAAGGTTAAAAATTTCAGCGAAAAGATTGACAATCGTTCATCCTACAAACTTTCACGTTAATGATATAATTAGGATAGAACATAAAGTAAGCTAGCATGTAATGGCGTTATAATTAATAAACACCGAGAAAAACCAAAGGCTTGTAGGATAAAATAGCCAAGATATAGGAATATCCTGGCTATTTTAAAAGGTAAAATTTGGTACTAATTTTAACTACAATAACTGTCATTCACGATCCAAATTGCCACGCGAACAAAAGATTATATTGTTATGTTAATTGTTTTAATATTTATTTATATTGAAAATCTAGGTTGAGCGATCACCAATGAGGATACTACCATTGTAGGTTTTCATTGATAACGACTCTTTCTAACTCTGGCATATAACACAATTCATCTATAAGTTTTGGACATCGTCTAGGTGAAATGACTTTTTTTTATAAATATTATTTTTTATTTATTTATAGACTTTTTTGATGGAAAGTGTCCTTAGTATTATGATGAGTTGTTTTGTTTATAGTTCAGACTAGACAAGAAGGCTGGCGTTGGATTACTTTAAGCATGATTATTTGGTCTTACATACATACATAACTTCCCGTCTGTCTCCCCTTTGGGGTAGGCAGAGACTACGGAACCCCAAATGCTACGATCCAGACTTACCTCTTTCGTTTCTTCCTTAAAATGTTTCGGTCTCAGATATATTAGATGAATCAGTAAATATTTAGAAACCAGTTTGTAAAGAATACATTGTTCACCTTTTGTAATGATTTTTGGTAATACTAATATGCCTCCATATTGGTATTACCAAAAATCATTACATTCATCTATTTTTTTTATAGTCCGCGTTTGACCTCAATGCGTAAGTATCATATTCGCGAAGCAAAAGAAGCCAATTTATTTGAACTTTTTAAGGTTCTAGTTATTTTAGGGACTATAATAAAAGAGTGGAAAATTATAAGTAATAATAATAATAAAATTCCTAGACATACACACCAACTACTAGCGAAGCTTTTGTTATGAGATACCATGTACCGAACTAGGGGGAATCTATATAAATAAATATGTAATATATAGGTATGTATAGATATCCATGGAACATTTTCTTCTTGTTCCGCGTGGGTATATAACCCGCAACCACTGGCGTCTGAGGCAGATAGGTTTACCCAAAGGGTTTTCCATATCGACACAGTGGTCGTCAAAATGTAGATAGAAAAGATTTAAATCATTATATGTAAATTTTTAACTATTGTAAGAAAAAAATGTAACTGCCAAGTTCACAAAATATTCCATCAAAGTCAAAATAACAGCATTTTTAGCTAAAAGTTGAATTCTTTTTAAAACACCAATAGTTATTCAACGTTATTCAATTCTTTGGGCTGCATGGCAACCAGACGTCGATACTTAGCGATAGGCTATCGTAATATAATTTCGTTATATCATCTGTTAGCATCTCATAGATTCGTATAATCGTGAGATTTGACTTTCTCGAACTGGACCAAAATAGCTTTTCGTTAACATTGAACTTTGTCTCATATTGGGAAACCTATATCCGCTAGCAAACAAAAGCACATAGAAGTTTAATATAATTTATATAATATTATATAATAATTCTATATTAATATCCATGAAATATTAAAGTTCAGGCTAACTGGTTGTATAAGTTTATGTTAAATATAGGACTCCCTGCTGTGGTTTAGTGGTAAACTATTTCTATTAATTTTCTCAATGAACGTTGAAATTAAGCTTCAAGTTTTTTCATACATGTTTCTGTGACTTTGAGGACCCATAACTTTTTTTTAGGTAACATCAGCGTTAAGCGATAATTACATGAGAATCTGATAACATTCAAAATAAAAACAAAATAAAATGTTGCCTGTTTTACTCATTGTAAATAAAAATATTCGCCTTCAAAGTCATAAAAGTGGTGAAATTCGAAATATATACAAAAAAAATTATAAAAAAAACCAAGCGGCCAAGGTCAAATAATTTGGGCTGAGTAAGTAGCACATGACCTCACCCATCCACCATTTGCGTATGTTGAAGGTTCTGCCTAACACCCTGTATATTACTATATTCAATAATCAAATATTTTAAACAAATATTAGGAATTAAAACTCTTAAAGAGAAATTACTGCTTACCATTGGACTGTTTTACATAACGGGGTTCACCAGCAGTTGCAGCAACAGCACCTACATAATGATGGTTGCCTGCTGAACTATTCACATGAAAGAACTTACCTCTGATTGCTTTCCGTTTCACGATTTTATACTTTCGTGCCAATACAAAATTTGACTTAAACGCAGGATTCAAATTATATTAGGGGACTGTTTAAAAAATTGAGGACAGATTTCACGTATAGATCTTTCGATTTAATATTTACAATAAAAATATAATTATGATTTGTTATGATAGTTAATGCTTTATTAAATGTAATATAATATTTTTTATCCCGTTTTAACCGGAAAAAAAGCTTATATTTCTCACAAGATTAGTAATTTGGGAATTGGGAAATATCGGGTTTTTGAGTTGTTTGATGTTGTTTTAATCAAACATCAAATTCTCAAATTACTAATTAAGCTGTGGCGGGTCTAGAACACCTAATACTACCTATATCATTATTCATACAAAAAGTTGGGAATTATTGCAATTTATTGGATGAAATTTGCTTGGGGCAGCGATTTTCCATATAGTAGAGAATTACCCACATACATAACTTCACGCGATGTGAATGAGAAGCCTCTCGCAATCATTATAATACCTCATTAGTCAAACGTGACATCAGTTGGTCTTGTGACCTCTGATGTTCTGCCTACCCCAGGGATACAGGCGTGAAGTTATGTATGTATAACTTCACGCCTGTATCCCTTATGGGGTAGGCAGAATACCAAAGCTTATAAAACTATATCATGTCACGTTTGATAAATTTGGAGGCATTATGATGATGGAGAGACTCTTGTAGTGACAGGGGGTCAGCCTATCGCCCACAAAACAAATCTCAAATAAAACGTTTCTCCCTTAACAGACTTTTACAGAATGCCCGGGAAGAGAAGCAGCTGGCGCATTCTATGTTTTTCTATCGCTCCCAGTCCAGAATGGAAGTCTATATAAGTTTATATTGATATGAAAAGAAATTTACAATACGAAAAGAGAGCCGTTGTTTTTAAACAGATTAAATTCCACAATCGTCCATTTAATTCACGTTTTTCAATTATTGTATGACCAAACGATTGTCAATTGTTTTACGAAACAAAAGCGTAATCGGCAGCCCACTTGTCTCGAAAACTGAAGTATAAATTGTTTCCTTAATTCGATCGTATCTAATACATAGCCATGCTCCACTGAGTTGGAAGTTAAGATACCTACGTCGTTTTAGTTGAAAGCAATAAGCAGAAGAGCTCTAGACGCGACCCGTGTTTCGGAAAGCTCTATTTATCTGGCGATTGCGAGCCTCAATTTAATCCACTACATGAGGGCGGCATTCCTACTCCTTGTTGATTAATTATCTTTGCAACGAGTATTTCTTTCGGAATTTTATTTATTGTTTTGTGGTAGGTATATATTATAGTTATAGGGGAGAACGGGTTTTGTTGTCTCACTGATTGGTGGTCACAACTGTCTTAAACAAGACTGAATGATTGAATATTTAAATAACAAGCGCCGAAAAAGCTCAAGAGCGATTCACCTCAGACACTCAGACCTCAACACTCATTTTCGCTGGAGCATTGTCGTAAGGTTGCTTGTTTGACAGTATTTTATCGGCTACATTTTGGTGAGTGTGCGAGTGCTCTTTTTAACCAAATTAAACCCACTCCTTTTTACCACCGGACTATCAGACGCAGACAGAACTTCCATCCCTATATAGTGAATTTACCAAGAAGTCGAAAAAACGCTTCGATAGTTCCTTTTTGGTACGCATTGCCAAGGTGTGGAACAATCTGCTTGCGTCTGTTTTTCCTGACCACTACAGTCCTGGAACTTTTGAGTGTCGAGTGAATAGATTTCTCGTGGATGGACGTGTTACACCATAGTCTTCATGCGCACTTTCCATCAGGTGGCATGGAGGACAAACGTCCTATCCTCACAATATAAAAAAAAACTCAGGTGAAGCGGAGAGACAGGCGTCGCTCTTGCGCTTCTTCGGGGCTTGTTTTATGATAGATGTGACAACCAACCCGTGTGAAAACCATACCTGTTCTCCCTAATATTAAATGCAGCTCTGTTTTATTACGTTTTGGTCAATCATGAACCTTTATGCTAATAGAATCAAGCTGTATTGTTTGTTTCAATGCGCTAATCACTGAAACTACTAGTCGATTTTGAAAGCATTTGATTGCATAATTATTAAAAGGTTAGAAGAGAGATTAGAGTTAGAGCTATATTTTTAAAGAAATTCCGTGTAAATTTAACAATTTTGTAATAGTTTGCGCGAAAATGCCAGTGCACAAAAAAATGCATTAAGACTAATCTAACACGTATATTCTCATGTTAGAGAAAATTAATTCACAGCCAAACAACCATTGCTTATTTTCAATATTGAAAATTAATTCGAGGAAAAAAATCGTGTTTATAACGTCTTAAAATCCTAGAATGAGAAGTTAAATTGTTTCATTATTGAACCAATTATTGGCTTAAATACTTAAGGAAAAGAATGAAGTCTGCTTCAAAGTTAAGGCGTTGTTCCACTTAGTGATAACATCAAAATACCTGGTCCCTCAAAAGATATGATTTAATTCAGAACACTATAATCGGAATTCCTTCCTTTGTCGTATATTCCGGGCAGATACTGTGTCCTATTTCACCTGAAATCCTCTCATCCACTCGTTGTCTACGTGTGGATGAGTGTTATATTCTGTGTGGAAACCATGTTGTGTTGTAAACCTGTTATGCATTCCGTCTTATATGCTACGAGGAATCACTTGTTTGAATCGTCTATAACTAGAATAGTAAACTGAAATAGTGCTTGTTAAATATTGTGATACCATTTTTTTTAAACTATTAAGCTTTGTAATTTTTGCTTGTTTTCTTATATTTAATTTAAGTCTTTCAATAAAATGTAAGAAAAGATAGGTATCTTATCTAATCTTTTATGTACAGAAGGCAGCATATCAAGCGTTACAAATCTGTCAAAGAAATTTACTTGAATCTGAACTCTATGCCCTCGACATTAAGTTAAAATTGGTTGGGGAAATTTGACAGGTAATGTAACGCTTGGTCTGCTGCCTTCTGTACAAATATAATTGTTTCTTTATTTGTTTGTTGTTTGTTACACAAAATACGTCTCCGTAAGATTTCTTAGTATTTCGTTTATATGTATGTACTAATTGTCATATGACATAAGAAGAATATAAAGAAAATCAACATGAGTTTCATGAATAAATAAAATCTTGAGAAATGGAAAACTTAACACCTTTTACTGAGAAATCCTGTTCTCGAATGTCGGTAAAATTGGATATTTGTGTAACGAGCACGAATGTATGTATCTCAAGTCTTGAATGTTTTACTTTTTAATGTAAATATTTATACTTATATTCATGATGTAACACTATGCATATATCTGTTTCTCACAACACGGCTTAGCCTGTAGGCAATAAGAATTGATTATCTACATTTGCTGTGACTATGTTACGGAAATGAAAGATAGTTTATTTTCAAATACTTTTAGGTTTATTATTAAATCATTTATTACATAACATAACTTCACGCCTGCATCCCTTACGGGGTAGGCAGAACACCAGAGGCTATGAAACCATCTGAGGTCTCGTTTGACAAATTTAGAGGTATTATAATGATAAAGAGAGACGATTGCAGTGATAAGGGGTCAGCCTATCGCCCGCAAAACTGTCAATAAAACCTCTGTCCCTTAACTGACTTTTACGGTAAGCCTAGGACGAGAAGCAGCTGGTACACTATATGTTTTTCTTTCGCTTCCAATCCAGCATGACCATACAACTATTAAATAAAAATATATATCATAAAATAACTCACTTAGCATTTTCCCTTGTAATAATCTCCGCTAGTTTACAAAGCGGTCCGTTTCTTATTCATAAACACAATAACAATATTACAATTTACAAAGATAGCCAATTTGTAAGAAATTGAATAGCACCTTTACACATAATTAAACTTACCTTCAAGTAAATACGTTTTAACTATCCCAGTGATTGATATTTGAATTAATCATAGTAAAGAGATATGTACAGAAGACCGCAGATCAATCTTTCCAAATCTGTAAAAAAAATGTAATTGAATCTGAACCCTATATCCTCGACATTAAGTTAAAAATTGGTTGTAGATTTGACAGGTTTGAAACGCTTTACCTGCTGCGGCCTTCTGTGTTGTTTTATTTATTTATTTTGAGTTCTCGATATTTCTGTACTTTGCAAGTGTAGACTTCAAGTAAGCTCAGGAAGATATTGTTGAGACTGAGAATATGGGAAGGCTTAGTGCTTACGTGCATACATATTGGAGTAGACATTCTGATAATAAAACCAGCAAGGTTTCACTTCAAATATTATAATCTTTATTTTACAAATATTTAGTTATAAGTCTACACTGGGTGAATGTTCAATTCGAACTGACTTCAATGAAATCGTCCGAGCCTTGCACAAACAACTTGCACGTGTTCAGCATTCGAAAAGAACTCCACATTAATACAATACGATTATATAATTACATAGTAACCTTAATTAAAAATAACAATAACGTATTTATTACTACAATAATAGATCGTAGTAGATCGGTAGGTAATACATAAATTAATTAAATTTCTGGAAATAACATTAAGCTTGTTTACTTCAGTTGTGCGCTATCACGGCCATTCTGTGAAAACGCTCGTGCTCTGAGCGTAAGGTTTGTTTATTGATCCATGTGGTCGGTTGTCCCTGAATAGACAAAATATCTGTACATATAACGTGAGAAAAATTCAATTTATTAGTAGTATGCATTTGATCAGTTTGAATATTATTGCCCTGTAAGCATCTTTGCGGGCTTTAAAGCTCTTTTGTGGCTCTTAGGCTCTTTTATGGCTCAAAGGCTCTTTTATGGCTCAAAGGCTCTTTTATGGCTCAAAGGTTCTTTTGTGGCTTGTGGGCTCTTTTGTGGCTTGTGGGCTCTTTTGTGGTTTGTGAGCTCTTTTGTGGCTTGTGGGCTCTTTTGTGGCTTGTACGCTCTTTTGTGGCCTTTAGGCTCTTTTGTGGCCTTTAGGCTCTTTTGTGGCCTTTAGGCTCTTTTGTGGCTTTCAAAATTTATTCTTTGTTTTTCTTTTATCATATATTTTATTATCTCATTATTTTTATGTTTACTCGCTATCAGGGTCATTCTCAATAGAATCTGCCAAATTTGGATTCGGAATAAGTCTTATATGTTTATGAGGGACTACTGTTGTGTTACCAGTTTTAATACTTTCAACTAGATACCGATCATTATCGAGAATTTGTTGGATCTTATAAGGTCCAAGGAATTTAAAGGGGGTTATAAGAGCACTCTTAGAGTCAAAACGATTTTTGGTCATTAAGGCTTGTTCGGCCATTCTGTCAGATGCAATTTTTCGAAGTTCATCTTCTTCTATTAAGACTAACTGTTGGATTTCTGGGGGTGAACATTTTTTCCCAATAAGAAGTTCAAGAGGGGAGTAGCCGGTGGCTTTCGATTTCGTGGAATTAATACAGAGTTGGAGTTCACCTAGTTTTGTAACCCAGGATCTTTAACATTTTGGGACGCCACTCCGAGGTGGTTACGACTAGTGCGCATCAATCTTTCAGCCTGTCCATTAGCCCTAGGTACACTATGCAACTTCAAAACTTTAACTGCTACAGATTTTTTTAATTTTACTTCAATTTAATATTTCCATCAAAATTCTAAATCCACGATTTAACAATTCACGTAAAGCTACCACTGGTTCGGAAGATCCATCTACTGAGAAGAACCAGCAAGAAACTCAGTAGGAATCGGCTAACGTCAACGCATTGTACGAACCACAATACTTTCGATAAGAAAACCGCACATTAAACAATGAAATTTACTTTGAATGTAACATCAAACAATTTGACAGCGGTCGAACAATAAACAAAGCAAGCATAAGCTGCTAGAATAACCCAATTAATTAGCAAATTCACAATTCATAATTCACAACAACAAAGTATTAAAATTGTTCGACAACCGCAAACAGTTCGACAGTAAAATCCAGCTCTTTTGTCAATCGCAACAAATTCAAAGTATTATTTAAACGCATTTTCAATCTCGACGTTATTACCTATCTCCGTGATCCATTAAACACACACTATCGTAATATTACGTTTCAATTGCCAAAATAATAACAAGTTTACTGTTACCAAAACATAAGAAAACGTGTCTCCTAAGAATCGCAGCAAAATAATCGAAGATCGGCAAGATACAAAGCGATTTCTACCGAGTCACGGATACACGATAATCAGAAAGAAAATCTACAGCTTCAATATTCAGACTACCTATTTAAAAAGGCATTATGAATGCCGCTTAACCACAAAATTTCACCCGCTCAACCGTGATATCATTACTATCTACCAAGTAGGTACTAAAGGTTCAAAAACGCATTAAGCCACAATAAAGGTTTCAAGATCGCGCAGTATACAATACTCTAGAACACAAACACGGGTAACCTCCGTCCGGTAGACAACAACAGGGGCATCTCCATCCGGCAGGCACCATCACACATCACATTGCCCCTTTCCGGCAAGCACATCACGATTACTTACATCCTCAAAGTGCTAAACGCACGCCACTCACAGTATTGGCCGCACTGAGACGGGAAATGAAGCCCGATTTTACACCTACGTCTACGAATGCACCGAGGATGTAACAATCTGAGCGACTTGTATACTGCTGATCCACACAAACCAACTACAGCAAAAACCTTTAATTTTGTCAATCCTAATCAACGTAACGCAAAACGAGATTTTAATTCCTTTTTTTTTTGACCAAAATAATAAGAACGAATTCATTACTGATTCTCACACGTTAGCATTAAATCGATAGCACGTTAAATTTACTTTCATCATTATTAAGTACTTAAAACGCAATATCAAAACTTTTGAATATTATCTTTCGCCTTAAATTGAACTTCATCTATATCAACTAAAGTTTCCACTTCACTTCAATTAATTTCAAATCAAATCCAGTCCAAGAAAACTTTTACTAAGCAACACCATAGGTATTGTTATTTCAAAACAGCTAAGCTTTACTTTGACATGAACTTTGACAAGATAAATCGAAACACAAATGAATTTTAAACCTGGGCCGATACGAAAAACCATTTGATACTTGACAAACCGTACGTTATTTCAAAACAATTTTACCTTGTCACATCTGTGCAAGCTACAAAAAACTAATAAAATGATGAACTATCTAAGGCACGTGAATTTACTCTAATCACAAACGAAAGTTAAGCTTGGGCAGGCATGCAGCTCGGGCAGGAACGTCTCACACAGTTAACTTCTGGTTGAGTGGTAGGTCACGGTGTCTTGTTTGGTACCCTTGACCAACAGTTGTTACTGGTGTGACCTGGTTTCTTACATATGTGGCAAATAGTCATCTTGCAGTCTTGAGTCTTGTGTCCTTTTTTGTCACATTTTCGGCACTTGATCTGATCAGCCTCAAAATGTTCCATGCGTAGTTTCTTGTGCTCTGTCGTATGGTCTGGTGTTCGGTTTTCAAATGGCGCAGGTCTCTTTCTATAGTTGCTGAGTGTTGAGATTAGCTCTGCTTGAGTTCGTGGTGTTGCTCTCAGTAGTTCAGCTTGGAAGTATTTTGGCCGGATTCCTGATATAACTGCTTCAACCATAAGATCATTAGTTGCATGAGGCGAGATCCTTGAAAACAGTCTCCAGGCTTCAGTCACGTACTCTGCATAATCTTTCGCATCATTGGATGTATATTCACGGAATTTTGTGACAAAGTGAATATGTCTAGTTTCTGCACCAAACTGAGTCAATAGATCTTCGCGTAGTATGCCCCAGCCTGGATATTTATGGGCATTAGTATCGGCCCAAATTTTGGCACGTCCTTTTAGACATGAGAAAGCCTTCATCAGTACTATCGGTCCGGTATATCCTCGAAGGTCTATGAGGGAATCAACTTTTGTCAAATGGTGGATGTCCGGGTCAAACTCTGCAAGGTAGATTTCAGATGTCTTACGGTAATTCTGGGACGAAGAAGCATTATTTTGTTGTTCCAGCATTTTCTGCATTAAAGAAACTTGCAAACGAAGAAGTTCTAGCTCTGTACTATTCTGCGTGGCTCTGAACTGCGTCGATTGTTGTTGGCGTGGTCGGAGTGTGGGCGAATACCTTGATGGGCTCAATTCTTCGTTATTTTGTTCAATGGTCGGCGAATATCTTGATTGGGCGTTATTGATTCGTAGTATCTCCTCTTCTGATATTGGAGTAGACATTCTGATAATAAAACCAGCAAGGTTTCACTTCAAATATTATAATCTTTATTTTACAAATATTTAGTTATAAGTCTACACTGGGTGAATGTTCAATTCGAACTGACTTCAATGAAATCGTCCGAGCCTTGCACAAACAACTTGCACGTGTTCAGCATTCGAAAAGAACTCCACATTAATACAATACGATTATATAATTACATAGTAACCTTAATTAAAAATAACAATAACGTATTTATTACTACAATAATAGATCGTAGTAGATCGGTAGGTAATACATAAATTAATTAAATTTCTGGAAATAACATTAAGCTTGTTTACTTCAGTTGTGCGCTATCATACATGATAGAAGACTAGTTTACCAAAACAGAGGCTATTCACATAAAGTTCACAAAAACGAACACTAAAACGAAAAAGGCTCTGGATTCATATGCAATGGGAATACTTAAAAATCAGCCGCCATTCTTGTGTTATATTTAGGCAATCACTAATATATATTATATTTTTTACTTATAGGTAATTGAGGTAGTTTTGGACAAGGTAATATGTTTGCATTTCATCCGCTAGGTGGCACACACGATAGATATGCATTGAGGAAATTGAAGTTAAGACTTTTGAAATTATGATGATCAAGCGTGTCTGTTTTGAAGCTGCAAGATCTATAATATAGCTAATTTAAATAGGTGTGGACAGTTACCTTGGTATGTTTTTCTTTAAATCAAATCCAAAATAAATAACTTGATTGGGTAAATATTAAGTTACACCGTAACCCTTAGAAGTAAGCTGTCTTTGCTTTTCTCTCGTGGAAGAAAAAATAAATACAGTAAATATTTATTTTTAGACATCATTAAATTCAATTCAAAACAATAATACTCTTGGAAATTCTTTGAATATAGCGTCATTTACTACTAGCTAAAATATGAATAATTATACAGGATGTTTGTATGTAAAAAGTATTTTATCTAAGACTAGCTGTTTGGCATGGTTTTACCTGTGCGACTTTGAATCCCGCGGGAGTATCCGGATAACCAGTAGCCGATGTGCTATTCCAGACGGTAGGTACAATAACATAACATGCAATAAAATACACAATAACATGCTGTTCCATCTATGCTGGACTGAAAGCAAAGGAAAAACATAGAATGTGCCAGCTGCTTCTCTTCTCGGGCATACTGTAAAAGTCAGTTAAGGGATAGGGGTTTTATTGACGTTTTTATGGGCGATATGGGCTGACTCTTGTCACTGCAATAGTCTCTCTCCATCATTATCATACCTCCAAACATGTCAAACGTGACATCAGATCAGATGGTTTTGTGGCCTCTGCTGTTCTGCCTACCCCGTACTGGATACAGGCGTGAAGTTATCTATGTATGTAGTTAGGTATAACTAAGCCAAATATCATCCAAATCCTTTGTGCCGTTATAAATTAATAAAACTTAGGTATGATTCTTATTTTGATTTTTATATTTATACTAAATGGAACAACACGCAGATAGAAGTTTTGCTTCCTATTTAATCAGTCTGAGTTTGATGTTATCTTGTTATTTGAATCCTTGCTATTGATTTAGTAAATAGCGCTTTCCAAACTGAAATTGCGCAGTTCCGAGAGTACTAAAGTGGTTTTGAACTAATTGAATAACCGTTTCAATACAATTCAATTGATTTGTCACCTCTGAAATTATCGCGAAAGCATTAAATTAAATCTATTTTTGAGCATTTATGTCGCGTTAAACGATTTAAAGACACTGAAATGTCGCGTTAAAAAGGTACATTAATTATAATGAAACGCGTTAAAAATTGTTTGAAAAATGTTATTAAACGTTGATACGAGCGAGAGGCATTATATGAATATGATCTCAAATAGATTAGATTCGACATATTTAAAGCATTCCTGTGCCATTGCGGGGGGGGGGGGAAAGGTGCAGGAGTGGCCTTTGTAAATTAGCCTGTAAATTATTTTGTTTAAAGTTTTATATGTACCTAGTTCAATATTTATTAACATAGTCTGTAAGCACTTATATACTAACAAATTGAGTCTTTGTTACTTTTAAATAAATCGTTCATTCATTCATTAAATGAAACCACATATTTTGTGTATCATTATCAGGCTACACAACGAAAATCAGATCAATATAAGCCATAGTATAGTCACAGAAGAATTTTTTAGTTTTTTTGTTAGTTTTATTTAAACACCTTGTATCTTCCCGATTACCCGTAAGTACTAAGGGCATAGTTATCTACGGGTCATTCATCATTCACAGCTAAACGTCAAAATATCAGTCCAAATCATTACAAAGGATGTTTACTTTTTATTAAGCTTTTTAAGTTCTTTGAAGAGAGTTTTTTCGTATACTTCTTGTTATATATGTGCGCGTGCCCCGTACAATAAATCAGTGCTAAACAAGCTAGCGATCGTTTCACTTGTCCCTTCCGTCTCATACGTAACATTGGCGACGAGTACCCACATTAAAAAAAAAAAAAAAACATTCAAATATGTCTCAATTCGGTGTACTAAATACATTCGACCATAATGTACAAGTATGGAATACATACAAAGGTCGGATCGGTCAGTATTTTGTGGCGAATGACATCAATCAGTCGACGGATCCCTCGGGGAAGAAGAGGAAAGCGATCCTGCTCAGTGCACTCACGGAGGGTACCTACAAACTAGCAACGGACTTAGCATTGCCTAAGGACGTGAATGTCGTACCCTATGAAGACCTAATCGGACTACTCGACAGTCACTTCACCCCTAAAAGTACTGGATTTGGGGAGCGCCATAACTTCTACGTGGCGACACAACAAGCCGGGGAATCCTACAGTCAATGGGCCGCTAGACTTCGCGGCTTGACCGCGAACTGCGGTTTTCTCAACGTCGAAGAAGCGCTGCGTGATAAATTCATAATAGGCATGCAGCCGGGACGGGAGAAGGAAAAACTCTACGCGCAGGACCTGGCCGATCTCACGCTGGCCAAGGTCGTGGAGGTCGCAGAGAGCATGAGCCGCGCGCGCGCTGCCGCCGCGGCCTGCGCGGCGCCCGCCGCCACCGCTGCGGACACTTCAGCTTCGGAGAGCCAGATTTTTAAGATCGTCAAAGCCAGTAAAAATGAGGGTGTGAAAAAAGTGCAGTGTAGTGTATGTGGTCGGACAAATCACAGAGCGGCCGAGTGTAAATTTGCCAATTATGCTTGCAAAAAGTGTCACCAAAAAGGCCACTTACGTAGAATGTGTACCAATGTGAACTACGTTCAGGTGGATTACGGTGACAAGGGCGAGGATGACGACGGTAAGCTTTATTATATCCGTTCAATTAAAGGTCAACCCATGGTAGAAACAGTATATATTAATAATGTGCCGTTTAAGTTTGAAATTGATAGCGGATCGGCCGTTACAGTTATATCGGATATATTTTATAACAACCATTTTAAAGATGTGCCATTATCAAGTACGTCTAAACAGCTGATGACGTACAATGGAAGAAAAATTGTATGTTTAGGTACTATCCGATTATTAGTTCGCTATTCCGAACAAACGCATGAATTATGTGTGTATGTTGTGCGCGACGGCGGGCCGCCGCTCTTAGGTAGGGATTTTATTTCAATTTTTAATTTACAGTTAATGCCGATTAATTACTGCTCTGACTCAGATTTATTTATTAAGAATATACAACTGCAGTATCCCAAACTATTTTCAGATAAGCTAGGGGCTTTTAATAAATATAAAATAAAATTATTGTTAAAAGACGGTGCCAAACCGGTTTTTTGTAAAGCGCGTCCGGTGGCTTTTGCTTTACGTAACCAGGTAGAAAAGGAGATCGATAGATTAGTTAACCTGGGTATTTTAGAACCCATCGAGTACTCAGACCACGCATCTCCGATAGTTCCGGTTTTGAAACGAAATGGAACCATTCGATTATGTGCCGATTATTCCGTTAGCATTAATAAACATTTATTAATGGAACAATATCCACTGCCGTCAATTAATGAGTTATTTTCAAAGATTCACGGAGGTGAGCAATACAGTAAGCTCGATTTGTCCATGGCTTATAATCAGCTTGTTTTGGAAACCGAGTCAAAAAACCTCACCTGCATAAATACAAGTCGTGGTTTGTATAGATACACGCGGCTAGTGTTCGGGCTAGCAAGTGCGCCGTCCATTTTTCAACGCGCAATCGAAAGTGTACTCTCGGGTATCGATGGAGTTTTATACCTATTGGACGATATATTGATAACTGGAAAGGATAGACAGGAACATTTGGAAACATTGAACGCTGTCCTGAAACGATTACAGGACTCAGGATTGACCTTACAAAAGGAAAAGTGTAGTTTTTTTCAAAATGAAATTTCTTATTTAGGATACATTATTACAAAGCAGGGTTTAAAAAAGTCCCCAGAAAAAGTAAAAGCTATGATTGAGGCACCGGTACCTACTAATGTTAATAAATTACAATCATTTTTAGGGTTAATTAATTATTACAGAAATTTTATTCCAAACGCATCCACTATTCTCGGGCCTTTTTATGACCTTTTAAAAAAGGGTAGTAGTTGGAAGTGGACGGAGGATCACGACACGGCGTTTTCAGCAATAAAAAAAATTATGACTTCGGAACAGGTACTCGCGCATTTTGACCCAAACGCAACAATAATATTGACCGTCGACGCTTCACCGAGTGGTTTAGGGGCTATTCTTTCTCAAGTAGGTTCAGACGGGTTAGAAAAACCTATTTCGTTTGTGTCGCGCACTCTAAACGCAGCTGAGAAGCGGTATGCTCAAATACAAAAGGAAGCAACCGCCATCATTTACGGCGTGCGACGCTTTCACCAATACCTATATGGGCGTTCTGTTCCTTTTATTTTACGGACGGATCACAAACCATTATTGTCTATTTTTGGTTCTCAAAAAGGAATACCAGCAGTGTCCGCCAATAGATTGCAAAGATATGCTCTGTTTCTATCTAGCTACAATTATAAGATAGAATACGTGCGCAGCAGTGATAACAGCGCTGATTACTTATCACGCGCGAGCGTCCCGCGCGCGATTCATGCGTGCGCGTGCACCGAACAGTGTACCTGCTGCGACTGTGAGGTGGCGTACGACCGCGCAACCTATGTTTGTTTCGTAGTGGATGGAAGTATGCCTGTGACGTTTGACCAACTGCGCGAGGAGACAAAAGATGACGCTATTTTAAGACAAGTTAGGGATTTTATTGTGAACGGTTGGCCGCCGAAGCTAAATAATTTGTTATTAAAGCCGTATTTTTTATGTAGGACGGAGCTATCTTTTGAAAATGGATGTATCATGAGAGGTCATAAAGTGGTTATACCTGTAAGTTTAAATAATTATATTCTAAAAGAACTGCATAATTCACATTTAGGCATAGTTAAAACTAAAGCCGAGGCACGGTCGAGATTTTGGTTCCCGGGAATCGATAAAGCAATAGAAAAAATGATAGCTTCTTGTGATGTTTGTATTCAATTGCGCCCCTCGCCCCCGCGCGCTCCGGTCGCTCAGTGGCAATACCCACCTTACCCTTTTTATAGGATACACATCGATTTCCTGGGTCCGATCAAAGGATGTGTGTATATGGTAGCTGTAGATGCGCACAGTAAATGGGTAGAAGTATACAACATGAACGCAACTACGTCATCAGCTGCTGTAATTACGAAATTATGTGATTTCATAGCTAGGTTCGGGATTCCTAAATCAATAGTTAGTGATAATGGCACAGCTTTTTGTTCGCGGGAATTCGAATTATTTTGCAAAAATAATGCGATTTCACATATAACATCGCCGGTGTACCACGCAGCCAGCAATGGACAAGCTGAAAGTTTTGTCAAAATAGTAAAAAAAGGAATAAAATCTTCTCTGATGTCCAGTCAAAACGCTAAGGAGGCATCCATTGGATTATTAAAATACTTAATGGATTATCGTAATTCGGTGCATTCTACCACGGGTCTGTCTCCTGCGCAGCTAGTATACGGTCGAAAATTAAGGTCGCGGTTAGATTTAATAACTGCACACCCATCGTCGCCCTCGTCACCGTTTTCTGCATCTAACCTCGCGAAAAATCAGCAGTGTTCGCGAACTAATGTTGGTAAACAAAATAAAATATTTCATAAAAATGACTATGTACTTTACAAAAAATATGTTAACAAATTGACTTATACTTGGTGCAAGGGAGTTATATTAAAAAAAATTGGTAAAGTGTTATACTTAGTTAAAGATAAAGAAACATCTGAATGTCATAAAAGGCATGTAAACCAAATGACGTTGTTCAAAGGGATATTAAACAATGGTACGCAACATACAACACCACAGATGGATTTACATACGAGTAGTTCACCGTTGCCTCCACCTGCCTCGCCTGAGCCGCCGACGTCACCGTCATTAACTGCTCCGTTGCCGACGACGTCTGCCATGACGACTGCACAAGAGCCTCCTATAATGGAGAGTTCCGAACAGTCGACGATCGAGCTAGAACGATCTTCAGAACCGCAGGCACAGTCTCCAGGAACGCCGGCACATCCTGCAGAACCACAGGCGCACCTTTCTGAAGCTAGAGCTGATACCGAGCGGTATGCTAGAGCAGACAATGAGGATGAGGCTCCGGAAGGTCAGGACTCTGATGAAGTATTTCAGGAAGCAGAAACGGGTCTCGGTTCTTCGAGCGAGGGACGGAGCAATGATTGCACGGAAGAACCAAGACGCAGGTTACGAGAGCGCAAAAATATAGTTAACTACAAAAAGTATTTTTAGTCGATTTATGTAGTTTTTATGTGTAGTTTGTTTAGTTATCATTTTGTTTATTATTTTAAGTTTACTTTTAATTATTGTACTAGGGGGAGGATTGTTATATATGTGCGCGTGCCCCGTACAATAAATCAGTGCTAAACAAGCTAGCGATCGTTTCACTTGTCCCTTCCGTCTCATACGTAACACTTCTCGTAAACTTTTTTAATAGTTTCGGATTAGCAGTAGGCACTTATAGTACCTATATGTGGTTTCATTTAAAGCCTCTCGCTCTAATCAACATTGTATACTGAATTTTGAAAGCTTAAGATAATATTATCACAGATGTCGCTTCCAATACTGAAACTAACATTTAAGCTAAAACATTGATCAGCCAAGAACATCAGACTGTTGCTGTATCGTAAGTAACTGTGCTAAGTAGATAAGTCTACAAGGGTTGTGGGGGATTAAATCTAAAGACGATTTATGGTAGCAAGCGCCGAGAAGGCTCTATTAAGACAGCTCTGTATATTTTCTCGATAGGTATTATCTGTTACTAGAAAGAAAATGTTTCCTATTCCAGGAGGAACTATGAGATAAATGAAGGACAAATATATATATTTTTTTAGTAACATAAATAACGCTCCCCTGTTCCCAAGCTGTAGCAGAATATCAGCGCTTTGCTCTCTGAGCAAAACTGACGCTGACCTACGGCTTATTGCACTGCTACAACACACATTTTTTTATGATTGTATTTTTTTTTTAATTGTGTTTTTTTTTTGTATTTCATTTTTTTTAATTGTTTTTTATTGTATTTCATTTTTAATTCCATTTTATTGTAATATATGTGCTTGTAGTTGTCAATAAATGAATTATCTTATCTATCTTATCTTGTCTTATATATTTTAATATCTTGTTTCAAAAAAGGAACTTGTTTGAAAAACAGCATCGATTGTCAAAACTAGGACGCTGAAACATACTATTGTTAGTTACTTTTGTTATTTATGATTTTATGATCATCTAAATTTCAACTTCAATAATGTTCATTCTTCAGTTGTTCTTGTCATGTAAAGCGATTTAGGTAAATATGGTGTAAAGTGATTTTGAAACTTCGGTCATCGGCTTTTGATGCTGAAATGCCGTGTAGAAAAGTAAAATAAATATGATTAAACGGGTTAAAATCCTGTTATAAACATGTACACAGCTATTGCATCCCGCCAATTTTTAATAACACAACATTATTTTATCGTCAACAGCGTAAGTTTAGGTACATGTATTTATCTAATATTCAAATTTGTAAAGATTACCTTTGTGTTGCCATAAAAATGTATTGAAAATAGATCCTGCTATACAGGGTATTTAAATGTTAGTTTTTTTGATACGATATAAACGTACCAGTATATTTATTTAGCGTCGCTCAGTACAAAAAAGTAGAAATATGGAACATAATTTTTTTTTAATTTGTTGTTGGAGATTCACAACTAGGTTTTTTAATTTCAACTTGTTACCATCCTATCTTTCTTTTGTAGGGTTCACAGTTCATGCATTGTTACAATTAAAATTAAAGTTATCAACAATTTCTCGGAAATTACTGTAATCAATAAATAAAATCCCCAGACAATCACACCAACTGCATAGCCCCAAAGTAAGCATAGCTTGTATTATGGGACGTAGAATATAAATACATCTCTTGTAAACAAGGACCCCAAGTATACAAACTCTACAAGAGATGGGAAGTGTGAAGGTGATATTGAAAGGAGAGTAAAAGCAGGAAATTGTATTAATGGCGCCATATACTCGATAATGGCAAGCAAAACTATACCAAATAAGGCTCGTCTTGCCGTACTTGAGGGAGTTTTGGCGCCAACGCTTATGTATGGTAGTGAATCTTGGGTGTGGCAGAAGAGACATGAAAGCAAGATTAATGCTGTGGAGATGAGAGCGTTGAGAAGCATGTGTGGAGTGAAATTGAGTGATAGGGTGCGCAATAGTGAAATAAGAAAGAGATGCCGATTGAAAGAAGATGTAGTGACTAAGATTGAAAAGGGTATGCTACGGTGGTTTGGACATTTGGAAAGGATGAGTAAAAGTAGATTTACGAAAGAGGTGTACAGAGCAAGAATGGATGGTGCTGTCGGAAGGGGCCGCCCTTGGCGAACGTACGCCGATCAAATTGGCGACGTTGCGTTCTTAAAAAGGGCCTAGTTAAAAGTACCCGTAACCGGCGATCATGTATGAAAAGATTAATGAACGTGGTGGAAGGAAAGAGGTATGTCTGGATCGAAGCAATTGGTGTTCCCTTGTCTCTGCCTTCCCCAAAGGGAGACAGGCGTGAGGTTATGTATGTATGTATGTAATATAAATACATAAATAGATAAACACCCAGACACTGAACCTTTTTTTTTCTTGTTACGTGCGGGAATCGAACCCGCAACCACTGGCGTCTGAGGCAGACAGATTCACGCCATCGCCAAAGTGGCCTTGTTAGTAACTAAACAGAATAATAATTTAAAATACTGTTTTGTTTCTCCTATATTCCAATGCTTTTTCCAATGTACCAACTTATGTAATTCTACTGTTCGCAGGCAAAACGAACAGTTTTTTTTTATATTGAAACGCGGCATAAAACATTTAGGTTTAGGTGTTTAATTTTAATATTGAATCACACAGACCTAAGGAATACTTTTGTATATTACTTAGGAATTCAATTATAGATATCGCTGACACCGCTTCTCGGAATTTTTCTCTTCTTGAACCTTAGACTCGCGGGGCTAGAAAATGTTACGTTATATTGAAACCTAAACGTGGGTTAGGGTTGGCACATGACTTAAATTTAAATTTTATTTCATTAATTTTATTCGACGTATAATCTATTTGAGAAAACTTTAAATAGCTTTCGTTAAATAGCAACTCGTTTCTACATTTCTAAATTTGCATTATAGCTGTAAGTTTCCCGAACATTTTAAAATAAATAATGATTAAAAAAAAAGTAAAAGTAAACAAAATACAAATATATTTGAAATAATGATGATACCTTTATTTTCAGTATACAAAAGCTTACAGGTAATAAAAAGGTACATTAAGTTTAATTCGTCAAGAAAACGTTATTAAAACAAATGATCTGTAAACATGTCTTAATGAAACTAAAGAGCTCTGAAATAGGTTTAATCTTTAACACAGAGCATTGTGCTCTTACGTCACATAAGATACACAAAATTTAAATTGAAACTAGACGATTAAAATTATAGTTGAATACAGTTAAATACCTTTGACCCTCAAAGTTTTAATTAGTAATCAAAGAGGATCACAGAAATAAAGTTATTGAAGCTAAACAAAGGTTGCTATCTTGTATACCTCATAGTGTACGTAGGTGGATGTGTGGTCATCAATAGTATATATCATCAATAGTAAACTTTACCCCCATCTCACCTGATGGTAAGTGCAGATGAGGTATTTATACCATAAGTATTATTTATAGAAACGATTTTTGCAATAAAAGGTATGTATTTTTACCAGGAAATTAATATATTCGCTAACATATTAAGCAAAGCGTGGTCACTCTAAATTATGAATGAATACCATTAAAATAACGACTACGCGATACTACAAAACATCTTGTAGTACTACGTCATATTACTTTCAATGAAATGCAACGTCATAGTAGCTATGTTCATCAATAGCGACTATTTATAAAAAAGTTTATGGTGCAATATTTGATTTTATTTTATACTACAGGTGCGTTTATATCGTATGAAATAAAATAACATTGAAATTCTGTCAGTGACTAAAAAAACCCTGTATATGAAAGGTGGTCGCTAAGACGAATCATGAAGGGGAACGAGGTTCTTTCGGATTAGTCGCCTTTTCAGATAGGCTTATCTAAGGGCGGTAAGGCTATCGAAAGCCGACCAAACACAAATCATAGGTTTTTTAAAGCCGAAGATATACAACGTGTAACATAATGAAGAGATAATACTTAAGGGGATTGTATGTTTGGTGATGTAGTTTATAAGTAACGGTAACATAAATTTGTAATCCTTACGGTTCGGCCGAAAAACAAGTTCAAAGTTTAGATCAAAATATCTAAGTGTCATCCCTAAAAAATGCTGTTAGCTTTTGATGGAGTCTATTCGATAACAGATGGCGTTAAAATAAAGTGATGGGTAATTAACACAGATACTACAAAGTTCAGCCGGTGCGGGAAAGGTCATAAGGTCATTGACTGCGGCACAAGTCTTGTTTTAGCTTATTACCTTGAGTAGGTAATATTTTGTGTTAAAATAATTAAATAAATTTGTATTAAAGTCTATACCAGCACTGATCATGCTAATTCTTTTACTGTATATTCTACGTATGGTATAGAAGCTAACCCTTAAGTTTTATCTCTCCATTTTGTTACACGTTGTAGATATGCGCTCATCATCATAGTGAGCCGAGCGTTGCACACTGCTGGATGAAGGCTTGCCCCAAGGTTCTTCACGTCGCCCTGTCCTGCGTCACCCCATAATTTGACATCACTAAGTGTACTTTATGTATCTATTGTAAAATATAAATATTTATAAAAAAATATATTATATTAATAATATATTTTCATTTTCATTTTTTAAAGTTACTTTTATTTTATACAATAAAAAAAACTTGTGACAGCCCTTAAAATCTCAAGCGTAAAAGTCAAAAGAAAAGTCGCCTTGAAGCGAGTACAGATTCACGTGCCAATGGATTCTTAACGAGTTCTCAATATGTTGCTCTTGGCCAACTGTTTCTTATGTTCAAACTAAATTAAGCACTTATAAAACACTTAAATCCGCTTAAAAAGTTTGAGGAAAATGTGGATTAAAATTCTTGAATAAGTCTCTTAGCTATATACTTAAAAGCTTTTAGCGTCCGTTCTCTTCACACGACGTGTCCCCTCATCTAGGAATATGTACTATTATATTTCAATCACCTACTATCAGTTAAAGATCCTTTCTATAAAGTGATACGTAGGTAATTAATGAATTTGAATTTAAGTAGAAATTAGATTAGATTTTTATTTAAACCAGTAATTTTCTTCCTTTTATCTGTGAACGCTTAGATATTTTTATATTTGCACGCCACTTTCAAGTTATTTAAAAGTCGACTTAAACCTTTGCTTAACATGCAATATCGCTTGATTTACGCAGAAGCCACTCTGCGCCTTGACGACCTATAAATATAAGAAATACCAAAGTTTGGAAATTGAAAACTATTTCTACAATTATTTAACTATTTTATATAGCTCTGTACTCTCTGCATAAAACATTCTCAGCCGCGGAACTTGGTTGCGAGTCAATTATATAATTCCGCGGCAAGGAATATGAAATTCTCTCTCATTAAACTAGCGACGATATTAGCATTTTACCAAAGTTCGCTATGACTGTTACTTAACCAAAATTTTAGTAGCTTTTGTATTTGAATACAACTTTGAATAGCTTCAAATATTTAACTCAAATAATTATTTATGTTCTCTCAAAAATATATGTTTCAAAAATGTTGAGTTGTATAAATAATACCTAAGTATTTTATGTAATATTTTTATAGGCTTCAGTTTTCAAGTGAAAGGACATCCCTGGGGTGGAACTACAATAGTAGGTACTCCACAGGTACTCCAGGTACCCTCTTTTCTGAACCGCCAAAGTAACCATGCAAAAGCGTCGTTGTATGCCGGCTAAGGCAGGAGTAGCCAGTGAAATTACAGGAACAAAAGGCCTTACCAGCTGTATCTTACCATCTTTAATTAATGATATACCATGAGCCTGGTAACTGCAAACCATGAGGTGGATCCAGTGTCCGCTTGCCGGCATTCATCATTCGTAATTTGGTCTAGTAAACTGCTCTTAATGATATTAGATAGGAGCAAGGATAAATAATTTTACAAAAAAAAAAAACAAATATTAGTTATGTTCAAAATGTATACTTCAATGCAATATTTGACGACCAGCTGGTGTAGCGGTAACATACATGGCATTCTATGCCAGAAGTCCTGGGTTCGAGTCCCGGCGGCGGCGGATATTTGTGTGATAAACACAGATAGATATTAGTCGTCAAGTCATGGATGTTTATTTGTTTATTTAAGTTTATTCTAATAAAAATATATGTATTTATTCAATAAGTATGTTTATGTATTTCTTAAGTATATCAGTTATCTAGTATCCATAACACAAGTTCTTTAAGAAACTTATTTTGGGCTAGATTTGAGTGTCAGAAATATTTATTTATTATTATTATTAATATTCAGTTAGACCTACCAGCTTTGAATGATGCAATAATGAAGCGGCCGAATGTAACAATCTCACTTGATTCTATAATTAAACCATACCGCTTTCACGCGTCAAAAATAGTAAAATATGAAGTAATAGAATTCAAATTTTCTTTATATACTAACTGCGTTATATTATAATAAAAACATGTCCTAACTGATACAACAACGATCGGAGCCGGTGGAATCCTATGACTGAAAAAATCGTTCCCCAAAATTACCCGGCTGGGACTCGAACTTCTCTAACCTTGAAAACCAGATCATGGCCAGTCTCATGTCAAAGAAACAGACTACCTGCATGTAGAACTGCAATAAAGTGAAAACTTATTATTTTCTATATATCATATACCTACACGGTTGATAGTTAGTACGCCTCGCAAAGGAGTGACATTTTAATTAAGGTGCAGTGGTCTTTGTAAGCGAAGTAGTTGGTGTTTAATTTTAAAGTAGTTTTGAGGAGTTTTGTGGCGGGCATTACTCAGTACCGAGTTAGTACATTAATCCAGTTTGAGGCAGCATCCTTAGATAAACCTCAATATTAGCTGAACCTTCTTAATGTAAGTAGGTATAAGTAACAGAGGTTTTGGGTATGGTACTGAGGTATATCCAATTGAATCCATCTGAACCAATTTTCATACGGTTCCAAATGGTTACAAATGTGTTAGCATGAGTATAATATGAAGTAATTAAGTATATGAATAAACTATTCTGTGCAATTAGTGTCCTTGGAGGTGGCAGATTATAAAATGAATAACTCATTTGCACTTATTATTTGGCAAGAATGTAAAGTCATTTGGACTGTTTTCAGATAAATACTAAGTATACATTTTGAAATTCATATATTTAATCTTTCAAGAAGAATATTAAATTTGTTTGGAAACAAAGACACAAATGGAAAACAACGGAATTTACTTTATATTTGATGTAATTTCTAAGTGAAGTTTTGTGTTAATATATAAGTTTCTTTTGATGTTTTGAAACGTTCAATCACTTCGGGCTTCGCGATCGTAATACAGGATAGAAACTTTTGTATATTTTATATCATATTCAGAATTATTGAGAGAGAAAAGAGATTTATGCTAGACTGGGAGTCCAGCATAAATCTCCCTCCCTCTAAAATAAAAACAAAGAATGTGCCAGCTGCTTCACTTCCCGGGCATACTGTAAAAGTCAGTTAAGAGACAGAGGTTTTATTGGCGTTTCTGCTTGCGATAGGCTGACCACCTGTCACTGCAATAGTCTCTTTCAAAGTTGTCGAACGTGACTTCAGATGGTTTTATAGCTTCTGGTGTTCTGCCTACCCCATAAAGGATACAGGCGTGAAGTTTTGTATGTATGTATGTAGGGATTTTATAAAGAGCGAGGGCAGGTTATACAGTTGATCCCGGGGTTTTTATTACTTGCATACACTAGTCATTAGGGTATTCAGAAGTCATATTACCACTCTAAAAATTCATATATCCACCAATCAGCAGTGGTGCAGTTTGGTGTTTTACGGCCTAAACCTTTTCGTCAATCAGGGGCGAGACTCATGGTCTCGCAGTGGGCTCATTACGAAGGGGTGTGATGATGTTGATGATGATGAATGACTACAAATATTTATTCGTTCATCATATAATATTGCAACCTATACGCAGCACAAAAGTCTAGCGCTGACCGTAACGTGGAGTGGATATCTGCGCATCGGTACCTGTAGCCCCTCGTCCCTGTAGTCCCCTGAGAGACCTATTTTTGACTTCTGCACAATCCCTTCACTTTACCTCAGCGCTAGAGTAATGTGCTGCGACTTGTATTTGATGATCCAAGGCAGCGGGCGGACTTCGGACAGTGAAGGAGTCGAAGCGGATTAATCGTAACTAGTTAACGGATTTATATAAGATTTGATTCATAAGGAAAGTTTATATGTGAACAATTTAGGAAAAATTTATATAAATTGGCTGAAATATGTCGATGTTTGTCAAGATCTCGGAACAAATCACAATACCTTGGAGCTTTACCTTGATACCTTTGCAAAGTATCTGCAGTTGGATTTCTTGTACACTAAAAGACGTAGTATATATATACCTACTCGTTCCCCACTTGCATATACTCGTGGCTTACCGATTTAGCCCAAAACCAGGAATGATTCCCCTTTATAACGAGGCCAATTCCAAAATATTTACATTTGATGTCGAATCAGAAGTTTTGTAAACAACCACTCGATTCGATGGTAACGTGATGTTTTGGGAAACAATCGAGTTACTACTTGCAATGTTTTGGTGTTAAATACTATCCGATTTACGGAATTCGTTATTAATTTACATATAACTTATTGGACATGTTTGAGTTCGCTTAAACATTTAGAGAAATATTTGTATCTGCAACAGTATTTTAGAGCAAATTCGTTGCATTAATTCTAGAAGCAAATAATTAAAATTAATTTATTATAATTTTACATAGCGTTTATACCAACCGTATGGTGACCCTAAGGTTGAATGATTAATCTAAGTATGTTAAGGGCCTATGACATTTAAAACCAATTAGGGTGACCATGACAAACAGTATACATGGTTAATTTTAATGAACGCATCACCCCTTGCAGGCAGCCTCTCCCCATCAATCCCAACAACATTTTTTCTACCACTTTTTAAAAAACTTGATAAATAACACAAAAAATTAAAACAAATAAAATTTCGCTCCTTACTCTCATTTTCTCATTTTGTAAGAATGACCTATTATTATTATGAAGCGATATTTTACTGCGCAAGGTGCGTGGCAAACCGTAGCTCAGAGTAAATAGAGTAACGCCTCTAAACATAAATATCTGTAAATATCCGATATTTTGTATGGGAAAACCAAAATTGTAAAATCTATTAATTTAAAAAAGTGAAATGGTCTTATAACCTCTGGTGTTCTGCCTACCCCATGAGGGATACAGGCGTGACGTTATATATGTATGTATAAAAATAAAACTACGTTACCTAACCCGCTCCTTCTACATCATTAGTACACGACGTATAAAATTCTTGAATTTTCGTATACTAGTACAAGTAGCTACGTTGATGAATTCCTTGGAATAGCTGTGTCTTACGTTACAATATAATTAACTAGCCACCGCGCGCGGTTTTACCTGCGTAGCTTTTGATTCCGTAAGAATTTCGGGATAAAATATAGCCTATAACCTTCCTCAAGAATTGGGCTATCAAATGCAAAAAGAATTTTTTAAATCCCACTTGTAGTTTCTGAGATTAGCGCGCTCAAACAAACAAACAAACTCTTCAGCTTTATATATTAGATAATACGAGCATAACACTGGGTGAAGTTAATAATTGTAAACTGGCTGCTATTTCACTTAGCCGGTCTAGAAGGTTGCTGTAAAAGGCACTAACATTAATAACCTATGTTACCCTGTGATTACACTTTAAACTCTGGGTAGCCAGCGCTTAAAGTGTAAATCCGGTAAATAGGTACTACTTAATACCATCGGTTTGTTGTTTAGGTGTTTCGACATTGTTTCGGGACTATTCATTCTTATGTCCATCTGCCATCATCGGTACCTTATCGTATCTTATCACCAGATGAACTCAAAAAAACTCATCATTTACAAACATAAGGAAAAGTTCATCTGTTAACTTCTTATTAGGTAATGAACTTAAAAATATAGCCATGTTTTTAAGTTTTTCTATACTTTTCATAATTTTTTTACAACGTTACAACGGTGTTTTTTCAGGCTTTTATTTGACAACGCCTTTCTTACATTTCTAATATATTTATTCTAACGTCGCAAAGAATAAAAAAAAATAATAATAATAATAATTAACTCTTTATTGCACAACTACAAACAAATGTTTAGATATAAAAACTTAGAGTAGGTACAAGAGGTGGCCTTATCGCTAAAGAAGCGATCTCTTACAGACAACCTTAGGGTAGAGGATTTCAGGTGCGTAAAACCGTGTCATGTCGTACAATATATGTAATAAATATATAAGTAATTAAGTTCTTATAAGAATATACATACACACATATATATCTATATACATACACATACATACATATACATAATATTTACAATAACCATAAATATAATACATATTTAATAATAATAGGAAAATGCATATTAAAATTAGGGCAATTCTTCAACTTTGGATAAGTAATGCATCTTCACAAGTTTTTTAAAGGTAGGTAACGTTTGTGCAGATTTGGTTTGCAATGGTAATTCGTTCCATAAACGTACCGCGTGGATGGTAAATGATTTGCCATAGAAATCTGTCGAGTGCATCGGCATCAATAGCTTTAAATTATTACGAGATCTCAAATTACGCGTATGAGCGGAGTGAATATATCATTTCATTATAATAAAAATAAAATAAATAACTCTTTTCAATTGTAAACATAAATCAAATCGAGAAAAATATTTTTCCGAAGCAAATTCATTGATTTGGTTTTTATCTTTCAACATAAATATTGTTTATCGTGCGCTAAAGAAATGCAGAAAAAAATACAAAGGTAAGTTGTGTACAGAATTCAGGTCAGCAAAACTAGCTTGTTTCCACTATCTATCTTTTGGCGGCAATCTGACAGATGTTCGAGTAATTTACGATCTTTTCTAAAAGTTGCGTATCTCCACGGAGCAACAACAGAATGTTGTGTTCAAAGACGCACTTGTTTGTGAAAAATAAGAGGATTTTTTGCGCGAATTGAAAATTTCTAACAAACAACGGATTCTTATTGTTTTGATTGAGTGGAAATCTAAGCAAATGTATTTGAATATCTTTAATAAGTTATTAAGTTGAAGAGTTAGTTTATAAATTGCTGAACTATAAAAATACGAAGTCACATTTGAAAAACATCGTGTTTGATTGCCTGAAGCCTAAGAAATTTTACAGGTTGTTTTTTATGGAGAAATTCTTATGGAATCAAATTTTACGTGGGTAGAGTCGTGCGATGTTGGTAAGATTGTATAAATAGGTAACAAAATAGAAAGTTCCTCCTACAGAACCGTATTAAAAGTTTTCAATTATGAGGTACCTTATTGTACCTACTTTTTAAGTTACAACTTTTGGTGTTAGATTTTTTTATAATAAATTAAATTAATTACCAAAGGAACTAACCAACCATATGGCCCCAAAAATAATCTTTTTATGTAAGCTTTTGTTGTGTAGCAAGGTTCTGTTCTAAAACAATGTTTTCTTTTTATTTCACATATCTTAAAGGCTTTGTTCCTTACTAAAAAATAACACTTTTTTCCAAAGAATATGTGGTTCAAAAATTCATACTTTCCAAGATATCATCAACCTTAATATAAGAGTTTATAAACTATCACCCTTGTGAAATCTCTTAACTGACGCGTGTCATCGAAGCCATACAATAAACAACAAAAATAATCTAAACGTTGAGGAACGTTGCATACAATGTACAGCGCAAAACGTTGCGAACTTTACCTGTACATAGCGATAAAAAAGGGATAGAAAATGCCACGTTTTCATACTTTGCACAAAGGTGTTTTACATAAGATGTTTTGACTTAATTGAATTATTTTGTATGAAAAATAAAAACAAAAAAAAAATTACAATTGAAAAATTATTCACATGTTATTTGATTCTATTACATGGTCCCATTAATACCCTAGAGTTATGGAAAATCAAAAGGAACACCTTGTATACTTGGATCCGAGCCAGATTTGAAAAGTTCGTGTCCTAAACTGGCCTGGCTAGGACTTGAACCTAGGGCCTCAAGCATATCTGCAGTAAAAATTCAAACAAAAATCAAAAAGTTTTATTCATCTTAGGAATTTCACAAAATACTTGATGAAGTCAGTCATCACATACTTCGGCTTTAACTAGTTGTTGATAGTTGTTAAATAAGATATTACAGTAGACCAAGAGACAGAAAAAGCCGGTGGAAAAAAACTCTTGGCACTCTTTTTCGGTCAGAATTATCAAATTAATACAAATAGGTACAGTACAAATTGACCGTGACATGAAAAAAAACGAACACAAGACAGCTAATTGTGAGAGCCAATGTCATGCCACAACCAAATTGTTTACATAGCAGATGCAATGAGCTATGGATGCAAAATACGAACATGACAAACTGGGACCAGAGTATTTGAACAAGAATGGAATAAAATAGTCATAGTATCATTAGCAAAACGACCTGGTACCGCTAGTAGCACCCGTTCACGAGTATAACGCAAGCACCAGCCTTCACCCTCCTCAACCATATTTTAGGGAAGAGGGTGACCCGATACCCGACACTACCACTAGCCATGCCGCCTGAGGGAGCATGACGTTCTTGCTGTTGTCTTGACAAGAAAATAAGTGAGTGGAACAGTAGTCCAATAATATAGTTAAACCAATAAAGCTGAAGAGTTTTTTCCTAGTTTGTTTCTTTACAGGTGATAATAGCTGAAATCACCAGTAGCTTAGCTGTTGAGGAAACTTATAGGTTTAATTTGTATGTGTCATCAGATCAAAGGTAATCGGGCAATAATGTGCGTGGCTGATAGTTCACAATAAAACTATTTGGAACTACCAAACTCTGTACTTTTTTTTAAACTCGGCTGTTGTGAGGTATTCTGAAACCCTTTGTGTTTTTTCTTCAATTTTTCTTGAATCAACACAAATTAATGAACGCCTGTAATATAAAAAGGCACTAAGCAAAGCATAATTGTTCCGTTGTTAATTGTTCAACCACTGAACTGAAATCACTGTGGCAGAAAATATCCCACAAACCATAACTTGAATTGAAGTTCAAAACGTAATATAATTTGTTTTTGTGATTTAATAATTCTATTAAATAATGTCTATTGTAATTTGGAATTTCACAGATATTTTACACAATACCACCTCATTTACTTCCCAAGTTTTTGTGTATACCGCATTCGCAATTTTGATTGAACGCCCGTCGTCTTACTCCTATTTTGTACTTTCCGTTAAATACAAAACCCTGTAATAAACTTTAGCGGTCACGGACAAGGACATAACTCAGAAATAAGCCTCGTAGAGGCACCCTTATTCTTACAAAAAAGCTTTTTTATGTTTCATTATAAGCTTGCCCAAAAAAACAAACGTTAATCCAGCCACAAATTGTGAGATGGGACACAATTAGCATGTACCGAAAAGGCATTTAATTACCAGTTTGCGCCGCCATGAATACGTAATTGGCAAATACAACAATACAGTATAGTTAGCGCAAAGTGGTGATTAGGGTGTATAATTAAAATGCTCTGCCTTATCTGGTCACATAAGGGCAGTGTCAAGCGGAACGGCTACCGCATACTTAATGCCGCTACTAAGGTGTCGTCGGTGAGAAACGAGCCAAGTTTCACAGTTGTACTATACTTTCGAATTTGAATAAAAAAATAGATGTAGATGTCTTGATGTACCTACGGTAAGTTAAAAAAAGAATGATTAAAAAAGTGGTGTGCAAGTTTCGTTAATTCAATATTTTTTAACTTTAACATAAATTAAAATAATTTTCAACACACTTGCTCGTAAAGTGAGCGTTATTCTATTGAATTTAGAACTATAAACTGGGCTATAAGTCACGCGTGCAATAATATATTATACCCTAGTGCATAATATAATGAATCCTACAAAGTTGAATTGTACCTTTGTGCAAATTACATGCGAGTAAACAGAGCATATTTTATTGGTCCGGGTTATACATTAAATATTTTCAGAAACAACAAAGAGGTTTTATACCACTTCAAATCCATATACATTTTTAGATGTTTGCGCCTTATATTAGTAAAACAAATTTGTATATCAAACAAATTATTCACAATTTACAATAATTTGTTATAAAATATTAAAATATTTGCATTTACCACTCCAAATTAAACATTTTCACTATGCTATACAGACATTGACACATTTGGCAGAAAAAAAAACCTACGCGCATGCGCGAGGTTCGGCGCCATTTTTCAATCACAATTCACAGCTTTGTTATCAAATGTATTTGTTATTTTATGACCTCGTATGTCTGTCTTTTACTCACAAGTGTGTTGAAAAACGTCGTATGAAACTCGTGAGCGTTGCTAATTACAGTCGAGGCTGTGATTTGAGCCCGAGCCGCAGGCGAGGGCTTAATAATGAGCCGAGATATACTATTATGCCACTCCATTTATTACACCACTGTTAATGAAGTTAATTTTCTTGACACTTAATATTTAAAAATCGATCACCGCATTTAGCCCTACTAAACCACACTTATTAAAGATAAATAACTTATTTCAAATTAATGTACCACTGTAATGTATTTATAGTAATTTTTAATGTATTCCTTTAACCTTAAGTCTTCGTTTCGTTAACGAACTTGGACAGCGCCCTTCCACACACCTTATTTTGAAACGGTCGACACCGAACACTCCCATTATTTAAAATCATGTCGTGTCGACGGAACTAAACACATTTAATATGGCGCACTGTCGGATATTGATAAACAGTTATTCCGGCGAAATCGTTTTATTGCGAATATGAATGAAATAAGTATACGATGCGGACTGTTTCGTCGGCTTACTGCAAGAACTCATTAACTGCAAAAAATCACTAAATACGTTTTAATCTCTAATGGACTCCTTTTGACACACTTTACAAAATGCAAAAACTCACTACTCGCTATCTAGTCAAGTTTAGGAGTTACGGCCTCGCCATAAAATCAATAACTTCAACTTTGGAAGTCAGGCATTTACAAAGAATTGCTAAGTTGCACTAGTTATTTTTATCAATCAGATTATTATTTAAAGAACAACATACATATTATACAGAATTCATTTTCACCATGAAATTAACTTTATCCAAACACGTGTAGCATAAATAGCTTAGATCAGGTTTGCTAAAGTTAATTATTTGCATTTAATTAGTTTTTGTAATGAATAATTTATCACAAGAGGACAATAAACAATCTTAATGAATTTTAGCGAAAATTATTTTATATAAATCATAATATTAAGATTTCTCTAAATCATTTATTGTTGTATTTATCAGTAAGTTCCTTCATATTATGATTGATTTAGTGATGTGTTTCGCTAAACTATGTATGTTGATCAGTAGCTATTTACATACGGTATTAGATACTTACCTGTTTTTCATACCTGTAGGATGGTTCAGTTGCTGATCCTGACTGGAAGAATCCTACAGAAAATATAGAAACAGATAGTGACACTGAAAGAATCCAAACTAAAGTTGGCACAAAAAAAAAATAGATACTTATAACCGAAATGTGCAAAAAAGAAATCGTTCACAAAGTTTGCCTTACAAAAACTACAAAAACCTGACACCTAAAGCACCTAAATCCGGAGAATGTAAATGTAAATTAAATTGCTTATTAAATTTTCCTGAAGAAGAGCGTAAGGAAATCTGTAAGTCTTACTGGGCACTATCGGATTACTGTCGACAGAAAGATTTAATACACATGAATATTGCTTTAAGTAGTTCAAGTTACCCACCTTGAGGTGATCGAACATAAGTATTTAGAATCGGGTCACACGCATATGGAGGTCGATAGTATGCATAGCGCTATCGAGAATCAAATGCGTCTTATGCCAATTTTTTCTATGATAGACCTTTGTAATGTTATAAGATTGGCTAGATTGAACAGAAAGCTAAACAAGAAAAAAACAGAAAAGAAGCTTTATGAACCTGTTGTAATGAGCATCTCTGATATCTTGGACCTAAAAGATTTAAGAAACAATGTAATGGTCAATAGGTCAATTGACTCTGAAGGGCAAAAGCTGCAGTGGCTGAAAGTTAAATGTTTCAAGTTCGAAAAAAAGCGGCCTAACATCGTCCAATATAGGTATATTATTTCACTGACTACGTTTCAGACTATAAAGAACTGGACGTATTGAAAAAAGAAACACCGATTTTGTCTAAACACCTGCGAAAGCGCAAGCATGAGGAAACTGAAACAGTATTTGACTACAATGGCTATTCCCTTAAAATAAAAATGTGCAACGAAAGAATTATACCTGCAGAACTAAACAATTGGTATAATAATTTACCTGACAAAGAAGGTCCAGATTATTTCCCTGAAGAAGAAATCTCTAATACAGAAAATGTTTAGTGTTTAATGTTTTTATATTTTTTCTACGGTTTTTAACTCAGTTCCTTCTTTATATTAAAAAATAATTTGACTGATAGCAATAAGGAGAAGAAAAATATTTTAATGTTAATATTGTTACTATGGATAACTTTTGAGACTGAGTAAGTTGTCCTCAGTACTTGCAATATTAGCTATCACAAGTGCTTACGACAACTGTTACGATAGAATTGTTTTTCGTTATTTTTCCGAATTTATTTCGTTTTGATTATTAAACTTCCAATTGCTTATTTATTTGTTTTTGTCTATAAGTAAATTACTTGCGTGAGAGCTGCGTTAATTGCATTTTTATTCGAAGACAGACGCTCATGGAACGTTTTTGTATTAAAAAAATGTTATTTTGTTTGTTATTAAGCATTTAATTTGTTTTCCAAATTACTAGCATGGTTTTTTCATCTTTGTACTGGAATTCCCTTTTTTGCAATAAACGTTTGATAAGAGTTTCGTTGTTTTATTCAAATTTAAGAAATAATTATTTCACATACCGAACAGACTGACAGTAGCCAGAAGTCATTAACTTTTATTTTTTATTTTTTTTAAATAAATTACTTTGTATGACTATCGACTCTCACTTGTTTTTATAAGCATACATATTAAGCTAATCGTAAACATTTAATTTTTCATTACTGTAATTATATTTAGGAAAATATGGGCAAATCAACATAACCACTAACTAATTCGAACTAAAACACCGTTTATCTCAGAATAGTGAATATGTCACATAATGACTTCTTGCAATAAGCCGACGGTTTATTCTTTATTTTTATTACATCGATATTATAACTTTATAGCATGAGTAACAAGTGTAGTTTATAGGTTGTCATGAATACAAGTTATAATAATAATAATAAACGTTTATTAAACGAAACGTGATTCTTATGTTTTTTAGATGTCATGCTGTTTTAAATACTTTTTCAGTTAAAGTGACTGGTTAGGAAAATCTCAATTCCTGATCTTAGATTAAAAAATCTGCATTTTATCGACGACCACTTTGGCGATGGGGTAACACCAGACGCCAGTGGTTGCGGGTTCGATTCACCCACGAAACAAGAAAAAAAATGTTCCGGGTCTGGGCGTTTATCCATATACGTATTTATAATCTAGGTTTTACCATGTAGCGAACGTTGAGAGAAAGAAAATAAACTTATTTCAGAATTTACAGAATATTCATCAGACAGAAAACGTCGTGGCACCGTGGTTACTGTGTATATCATATACGTGCTTCGGAGGGCACGTTAAGCAGTCGGTCCGAGTGCTGTATACTTGTATACAGTAGTCGTTAGGGTTTGTCAGAAGCCATATCGGCGCCCTTAAAATTTGGACATCCATCAACCATTTGCTTGGTGGTAGTTGCCCTTCTGGGTCCGCCTGGCTAGCGACCACCCTTTATATAAAGTCTGCCGCCAAATGTTACCGCTCCGGCGGTAATGTGTTCCGGCAATATTGTATAAAGAGCCAGTTCCTTCGTAAACCCGTGTGCTTTCATCTTCGACCTCATCGTCACTTACCATCAGGTGAGATTGAGGTCAAACGCGGGTTTAGTCACTTATAAAAAAAAAAACCAGCACTGGTAGATTATGACCTATATCTCCAAGGGTGATGAGACTCATAGTCCTGCAGTGGTTACAAAGAGTTGTGACGAAGATGGGAATATTCATAAAAAAATATAACTTAATTTTTAAATTGCTTAAAATGGTTACCGACTCAGTCCAAAACGTCACTTGCACACGACGCTGATTTTTAGTCAGCACATAGACCTACTTAGAGATGTCAGGGTGGAGATCGTAAAGTTGTGAGCAATAATTGTAGTAATATAACGAAAACTTACAATAAACCAGAAAAAGCTAACTACATCAATATTAAATAGAAATCCTTAAATTTTATAATCAACGAAAGCAGAGCATTAAGGAGAGAAAAGTCTTCAGGATATTATTAATCTCCTGAAGGTTACTGATCCAGACGACGTGCCGACGTTCGTGGCGAAAGACCTCAACAAGTTGCCGCCAGTCAAGTTCGACCATGTCGATGTTACCAGGATCCTGAAGGATATAACTAACCTGAAGGCTTCCTTGGCTGCTGTCGAGTTGAAGTTGAAGGCCTCACAAGAAACCACCAGTGAGCTACGGGCTGAAGTTGCAGAGCTGTGGCCGAAGGGAGTTATCTTCCGTAAGTTCCGCGGTCGCCCGTCGCCCTCAGGAGCCGGCAGACCCGCGCTTCATGCCGCCGCAAAGTCGTGATTTGTGTTTGTTTATTTATATATATGTATGTTAGTTTTTAAGGTAGTTATTTTACTATGGGCCTCTGTAATCAATTATCATTATATTTTTGTTTATATTGCCTGAAATAAATGATTATTAGTATTATTTAAAAACCCGATTTCACGTCTAAAACTTTGGCTCAAGTATAAGGTCATGAAGGTAAATAGTGTAACAAAGACACCTCCTCCTTTTAGAAGTCGGCTGAAAAAGTTAACGTCACTTATATAAAATTGTAATTCTTAAATTTTCAAATACTATCTATACAGGGTCCATTTATAATAGTCAATTATATTTTAATAGCAGATTAAGCATGATGAGTGACGTATGAAATTCAATAAAAAGAAAATTTTCTTCTTATTGAGTGAAATTTAAGTTTAATCTACATTTTATGACTGCATACAATGAGATGGAAACATTTTATTACTTGCTGTGTAGCCATAAACAAAAGATTAAACTTAAATTTTGATCACGTTGAAAAATTTTGAAATTTTAATGAATGAAAAATATTTATAAAAAATTTTTTCTTCCGTAATTTAGACCCACTCATCATTCTTAATCTGCTATTAAAATAAAATTGATTATTATAGGAAGACCCTATACAGGGTTGATTTTTCATCACTAGCCAAATTTAAATATTAGTTTCTTTGATACGATATAAACGTACCTGCATATTTATGTTAGCGTCGCTCAGTACAAAAAAGTAGAAATATGGAACCACAAACTTTTAAAAAAATAGTCGCTGTTTATGAGCATAGCTACTACGACGCGGCATTTCCTTGATAACACTACGACGTAGTACTACAAAATGTGTGTAGTAGCGCGTAGTCATCTTTATTTTAATGGTAATTTAGAGTGACCATGCCTTGGTTAATATGTTAGCGGATAAATTAATTTCCTTGTAAAAAAATACATACTTTTTTTTGTAAAAATCGTTTCTATTAATGATACTTAGTGTGTAAAAAAAATTTGGCCGGTGACCACAAATCAACCCTGTATAATGAAGAAAGAGAAGTTCTTATCTATACTAATATAATAGTTTGTTTATTTCAACGCGCTAACTTCGGGAACTACCAGGCCGACTTGAAAACATATACATACATAACTTCACGCCTGTATCCCTTATGGGGTAGGCAGAACATCAGAGGTTATAAGACCAACTGATGTCACGTTTGATTATTGCGAGAGGCTATTGCAGGGACAGGGAATCAGCCTATCGCCCACAAAAATGCCAATAAAACCTCTGTCCCTTAACCGACTTTTACAGTATGCCCGGGAAGAGAAGCAGCTGGCACATTCTATGTTTTTCTTTCACTCCCAGTCCAGCATGGAAGTAAGTCCAGCATTGAAAACATATTTTTAGAGATAATCGGTGGTGTAGGTAAATGAAATTTATAAATGACATTTCCACGTGATCAAAAAATCTAGAGAATTCGAATTAAAAATATATTGGCTGAAATGTATAAACGACACGTTCCTATCTCCAACTTTAAATAAATTTAAAAGCTTATCCTAACTTAAGATATTAAGTTAGATATAAAGATTAGTTACTTCCTTTTCCTCAAGAGGATCGATCCACATCTCGTTACACTGTTTGTTTTAAACTTAGGTTCCGGGTTCGATTCCAGGCGGTCCGACAAATTCAATAGACTCACTCCGATGGGCATTCGTTTCGGTCTGCTTGTCCAAGGGGTCAATGTACTATGGCGTATGTCTTCTTGGGATATCTACATATTATTTAAATAGTCTGTAAGAATTAAGTTAAACTTCATTTCGTTTTATGTGGTATAAAAAATACTAATCATATGTTTTAGAACAATGATGGACATTAATGGAAAAATAATCGGTCAAGTGTAAGCCGAACTTGAGCGCACCGAAGGCTCTATTGAAGTTTAAAGATCCCGGGCGATTAAATTAGATCAAAAGGGGGAAAAAAATATTTACCCTTTATTGTACATGATATACACAAAAGAGAAAAAAAGAATAAATAAAAAGAAAAAAAGGACAACCAAAAATTTCGTGTATATGCTCAAAAAATATAAGCTGGTAAATAAATAAATAAAATCCCCAGACAATCTCACCAACTACATGGCCCCAAAGTAAGCGTAGCTTGTATTATGGGATACCATGTAGCGAACTAGGTGGGAACCTAGGATATACTACGTTAAATTTTATCGACAAAATTACTATATAAAAGGGGGTCGTCTTTTTTTTTTTTTTTTATAAGTGACTAAACCCGCGTTTGACCTCAATCTCACCTGATGGTAAGTGACGATGAGGTCGAAGATGAAAGCACACGGGTTTAGGAAGGAACTGGCTCTTTATACAATATTGCCGGAACACATTACCGCCGGAGCGGTAACATTTGGCGGCAGACTTTATATAAAGGGTGGTCGCTAGCCAGGCGGACCCAGAAGGGATCCTACCACCAAGCATAAAATTTCTTAAAAGATTTCTTAAAATTTCATAAAAGTCTTAGTAGAAATAGTGTTTTATAAAGGCTGTAATTTTAACTATACCTACTGGCTTAAATTTATAGCTTAGCAAATAAGCCCCAACTTAAATATTCCCAAGAAAAACAGCTTTTACTTAAGATGATGTATTTATGAAATTCATCCAGTTTATAGTATCGTTCCTAAAGCTTAGTTTGTAATTGAAATAAACAACTTTGCCTGAATACTGTTAAGTATATACGAAATAAGTTTAGTTTTAAATTAAGAATAATTTTGTATTTTTTTATACGTTTTATAGAATGCTCAATTGTAAATTTCATTCAAAATTTAATCCAAAAGTCGATTTTATTTCAAAATATTTCATCGTGAAAGAATAAAAAGTCAGTTGCTTCGCAATCCTGTAGCGTATGAATAAACTAGAGACCCGCCTGGCTTCACATAAGCATTAGGGTAAAGTCTACATGATTTTTGCTGACAATATTCCTCGAATATCAGGGAATTCAAATCGAAACTTATGGATCTTTAGCTTTCAAAATCTATCTCTTAATTAAAATTCGTTCAATGCAGCTATAATATAAATTCATTATACCTACGTAATATTAATGTAACAAAGCATAAAAGTTCGACCAATTTAACACATTATCTTGATAACATTTAATTTAATTAATTTAATTTGATTACGAAGTTTCGTTAGCTTATGGTCGTATTGGTAGGCAGTTAATGTACAGGTCTTTCCTATTTTGGTCACCATAATATCTGCGTTTTAGTATGGTTATGCTTAAAAAGAAAAGGAAAAGTTGGTGCAATTACAGGAACAAAGGAAATTTCAATCATAACCTATGTTCGATAATTTGTAAATCCCTTAAATGTTCGTTTTGTAAAATGAGTATGTACATAATGAAACTAAAAGCAATAGACTGCATGATTTAGTATCATACCTTTTAGTAGGGGTTACCAGGTAGGTTGATTTGTTGGTGTTTAGTATGTGGGACTTGCTTCATTCATTGATCAATAAATAACTTAATTTGAATTTATCTACTTTATTCCCATCGAAATAAAGACATTCTCACAGGCTTAGTAAAGCTCCTATATAACATACATAACTTCACGCCTGTATCCCGTTTGGGGAAGGCAGCACACCAGAGGCTATAAAACTAACTGATGTCACGTTTGACAAGATTAGAGATTATTATGATGGAGAGAGACTATTGTAGTGTCAGGGGGCAAAAACGTCTGCCCGGGAAGAGTTTTTCTTTCGCTCCCAGCCCAGCATGGAAGTAATATACAGGGTTACTGCAATGGTGGGTCACTTTCGAAATTCGAGGACGTGATAGTTTGAGATTATACATAAAGATAAAAAATAAAAAAAGGACTATATTAATTATTTACTGAGTACCTAAACTTAACCGAAAGTTAAAGAATTCATTACGCAACGCATGGTTTCATAAGCGTAATACAATAGATATATAGCGGGTGGTGGTGTGCGAGTGGTGGGAACACTACTGTCATTATTATCTACTACTAGCTGACCCGGCAAACGTTGTTTTGCCATAAAAAAAAACATCTATGGCCGATTCTCATAGATACCGGATAAGCACAAAAAATTTCATCAAAATCGGTCAAGCCGTTTCGGAGGAGTACGCAACGAAAACTGTGACACGAGAATTTTATATATTATAGATATTACTAGCTGACCCGGCAAACGTTGTTTTGCCATATAAATAAAAAAAAAAGTAGATGTTGGCCGATTCTCATAGATACCGGATAAGCACAAAAAATTTCATCAAAATCGGTCAAGCCGTTTCGGAGGAGTATGGCAACGAAAACTGTGACACGAGATTTTTTATATATGATTTAGAATCATCTTCATTCACCATCAGGTGACGTTGCGGTCAAACCAGAGTTAAATGTTACCTTAAAAAAACTGAATAAGCTCAAACTAAACTCCAAGGAATATATCTGAGTTCGTGGCATGCAAGGTTTGACGGCTTATTGAGTCGTAATGTAGGTAGTTGGGAGGTTACGATCTATGAGATTAGAAATAAGGATACTGTTTATTGATTGGTTCATTGCTCAGGTATTTGGACGCGGTTCTGGCACTGGACGGTTGCAAAATAATAAATTTAAACAATTACTCGATTCAAACTTCTTTCTGATTTAATCTCTGACTGACCGGATACCGAATATAGTGGTTTAGATAGGAAGGAAGCTAGCAACACTGAGGGTAGCAAGAACGTAAGAGGTTACTACCGGCAATAAATTTCACGAGAGCTTGTAAAGTTGCCAGTTAAAAATGCATATCTAGATTACTACAGGCTGTCGGCGGGTCATAAATAATGTCGAGGAAGTACTTCAGAATTTTCTTTTCCAAGTTCCTTCGAAATTAAATGCTTTCTTTATTCAAATCTTTCGAATATTACATACCACACGTCTCACATGCAACGCTTAGCACAAAAAAACGATGAATAAAAATTTGCTGTTGCGCGCGGTTTTACCCGTACAATTTCGAATCCCGCAAAAATATTCGCATAAATAATGTTATTCCCATGTCAAGACTGTACACTATCACTGTGTCATATTTCATTCAAATTCGTTGAGCTGTTCAGCCGTGATCGAGGAAAAAACATCCTATATTTCTAAATGATGAGTATACAAAAATTCTCAAGTTTTCGCGATTCATACTACAGTCGCTCGTGATCACGGGGTCTGCAAAGACTCTGAAAAGTCGAGTTAAAATGTAAAATATTAAAAGTAAAATGTAAATACGTGATTAATCCGGTTAAAAAGTATTAAAAAAAATACTTATTCGCAAGTTGTGGACACAATACCCGAAAACGTCATTTTCTCACATTCTCCCGGAATAAGGATTTAAGCCGGGCATTATTTCGCGGACATATCGAAATAAAAAGTTTCCTGTTACGTAATCCTAGGGTATAACAAATTTTATCTTTATCCATTCACCAGTTTTTGCGTGAAAGGAAAACAAACATTCATACATACAAAATTTCGCATTTATAATATAAGTACGATAGATTGATCCTTTATACATGTAGACGTCGGCTTTTATCCTTTTGCAATGCATCCTTGAATTGAAACTACAACTCGTATCGTTGAGGCAGGGTAAAAGCTTTCTTCTACTACTCAAAGTCATAAACAGAAGTTTACGACGGTATTTTATATTCAACAGCTATCCGACATTTTAATATCCTCCGGGCCGATAAGTACATGTCAGTAACTTAGGTGCGCCTACTAATCTTTTGATTTTCCCTTTATGGTTAAGCTAGCTTCTTCCCGTGACTTCGTCGACACAGGATAATTATTTCGAGTAGCCCTTTTTTCTTCACCAAATCCTACCAAATCCTATATATTGCATAGCTTCTATCGCGGGCCTTGAGCGTGGCCTTGGTAACGAAAAGAACCTAACACCCCCCACTCCGACCGGCACAGCGGTGATACTTTGATTTCATAACTTTACATGCGGGCTTTAATATACAATCAGTGCCATCTACTAGGAACTTGTGGAACTTCATATTAGATCAAACATTACTGCATTAATAAAATAAATAAATAATTATAATTGCAGAAGTTGATAAAAAATGTTATGCAATAGCTTTACCGCGGCAGTCTCCGAGTGCCACACGTCTTTCTTTATTAAGTATTTGAACTTTCAATCGCTCAGAACTATGTATTTACTAATCTAAGGTAGATTTTTGGTTTCTAAGGTCATAGAGCATCTTAATTCGCTTGTAAGAAATAAATTATAGTTGTAAAAAAGCCCACCAATTTCAAAATATGACATTTAATATAAAAAATAATAATAATTAAAAGTCGTATCACGACTAAAAAAAAACTATCACGAAAACATAGTAAAATCATAGTAAAATTAGTTTGAAAAGAGGAGTTTAAGCCCTTAACGGATCTAGGTCGACTTAACCCGTAACCCTGTATATATTATATTCGCAATCGTGTGGTTTATCCTCACTATAACCCTGTATGATGGAATTATCGAACTAATTATTTCTACTAAATTATTGCGTGAAGAAAATGCACTTAACCACATACATATCGTGTTCTGACGTTCGGGGAATACGATCGTTGCCGAACAGTGACGAAGATTTTTATGAGCATTATCATTTTTAGAGCCCTGCATTCTATTCTTGTTTCGACTCAGAATCTCTAAGCAAAAGTTTAATTGTTTTGTGATTTCACGATTTATTGTGTACCTACAGGGTTTAAATTGGAACTAATCTTTCTAATAAATGCGAAAGTTTGCATGAATTTATGGATGTTTGTTCCTCAATCACGCCAGAACGGTTCAACGGATATAGATGAAATATAGTGAAATAGCACGTAGGTTACTTTTTATCCCAATATTCCTGTGGGATTACAAATTGCACGAGTAAAACTATGCGAAACATGTTATACTGAACTTTATAACCTGACGACTTAATGTTGGATGGTGATGTCGGCAGGGGCCGCCCTAGGAGAACGTATGTCGACTAAATTGGTGACATAGGTACTTAAAAGGGGTCTAATTAAGAGTACCCGTAACCAGCGGGTACTTATTCAATATGTATGTTTATATATTTCTTAAGTATATCAGTCAACTAGTGTCCATAACCCAAGTTCTTTAAGAAACTTAATTTGGGCTAGATAATGTGTGAGTGTCAGAAATATTTATTTATTTATTTATAAACTATTTCTTTCTATAAAGTACGAAACAATTAATGAACGTGGAGGAAGCGAAAGAGATATGTCTGGATCGTAGCAGATGGCGTTCCTTAGTCTCTGCCTACCTCAAAGGGAGACAGGGGCGATGTATGTATCGACTGATTTTCCACACGTTTTCTTAAATTGCAATTAAGCACAATAATTTTAGCTTGCTTAGAAGTTAGTAGTTCGAAAGTTTGTTATTTTGAATCCTCCTTCATTATCCATACCACCTTAACATTACTTCAATAAAAAATAAAGATATACAGCAAGTTAATGTAATACATACATACATAACGTCACGCCCGTATCCCTTATGGGGTAGGCAGAACACCAGAGGTTACAAGACCATCTGATGTCACGTTTGAAAAATTTGGAGGTATTATAAAGATGGAGAGAGGCTATTGTAGTGACAGGGGGTCAGCCTATCGCCCACAAAAACGGCTTGAAAACCTCTGTCCCTTAACTGACTTTTACAGTATGCCCGGGAAGAGGAGCAGCTAGCATATTCTATGTTTTCCTTTCGCTCCCAGTCCAGCATGGAAGTAAATAATAGCAAAATAATTTAAAAAATTAAAGCGTGCTTATTCATAGTGTTTAATAATTTAATTTTCAGTTTATGAGCCATACTAAGATAACCCAATTCATATCTCTTCAGTCTTGATTAAAAGTTTTCAATTGGTACTAAAATAAACTTTGTTTTATATTCAGTGCTTAATTTTAATATTATTCAACTATAAAATAAACTTTTGAAACTACAATATTTTGTCTACAAGATTGTATTCCATAAAGTTTGACTATCTAGACTTAATACCCTTAAAAGCCAGTTTCAGTAAACTGTAAATTTTAATTCATGTTGAAGCCGCAGGGTTTCCAGGAAGAAAACTTATGGCGATCTTCAACTTTTTTTATTTAAAGTTTACATTACAAACAAGATTTAAAAGTATAATATGTGTGGAAACATTTAACATTGCTACTTGAATGACGTGCGTTCTGTGTCGAAGCGCATTGGAAGAGAGCGCTGCTCTTTTTTTTTTTTTTTTTTCCAGCCACAGAAGACTACTCCTCAGAACACCCGTAGGCCTATTGACCGTACGAGTGCTCAAAGAGGAGAGGAGGAGAATACTCAGAAGTACGAAGGGGCACTTGCCAGGGGGGTTAGACCCCGGCCAGATGACACCCAACAGTGTGAGACTTTTACTCACTAAACTCCCCCTGTATGGTCTTTTGTCTTTCTACCGACAATCGACCGAAGAACTGAGCGACAGCCAGTTGGGAAAAAGGCTGCGCGTGTAGATATAGGAAGCACTTCGTGCTGAATCGACTACAGTAACCAGCTAGGGGCTGGCAGATAGGAGGTTATCCAGGTCTCGAGAGAGCTGGTTAGGATGATCAGAAAGAACATCCTTAGGTCTGCGGATAGAGCGCTTAAATTACTTGGGATTGAGTTTGTAGGAGACAGTGTTTCGCACCAGCCCGTTCGGATGGTTTTCGCAGCGTTTGTGGTGAGATAGGGACAGGGCCTTAAGGGTCCGTTGGATGGTGGGAAGTTTGAGATCCCTGTGTAAATCCGCGTTGCGAACGTAGTACGGCGCGTTAGTGGCTCTACGACAGAAGTTGTTTTGAATTATTTGGAGTTTATCGATTAACCGAGGTTTGGCGTGGGCGAATACGGGCGCAGCGTATGTCATGACTGGCCTGATGCAGACCTTATATAACGTGCATTTGTTCCGCAGTGACATTTTACTTAGGCGACCTATCATGCTGTTGAGTCGGCCGAGATAGAATTTGGCTAGTTTGGTTACCCTGTTGATGTGGGGTTCGAAATAGAGCGTTTTGTCAAGAGTGACACCGAGATATTTGACCGTGTTTTGCCACGGTATAGGGACTCCACGCATGCGGACGTACGGGATGTGGTCGTCTAAGCGTTTGCATTTGCGTATGAAGCAAATCGCCGAGCTTTTGTCGGGATTTACTTCAATGCGCCACTTAGAGAACCAGGCGCTGAGGTTATTGACAGCCGACTGTAACTTAGCTGTTATTGACGAGTATTTCCGGCCGCTGCAGTAGAGTGCAGTGTCGTGGGCAAAAAGTGCTAATTGAACCCCCTTGGGTGGTTTGGGGATGTCGTTGGTGTATACCGAGTATAGTAACGGGGCGAGGACGGAGCCTTGCGGGACTCCGGCTTTTATCGGACGGGGGGAGGACAGCGTTCCTTCAAACCTAAATCGGAAGGTACGATTCTTTAAAAATGACGCGATTATACGGACTATCCTATCTGGGAGACCTAAAACGTATAATTTGTGAACGAGTCCGACGTGCCAGACCTTGTCGAAGGCTTTGGCGACATCGAAGAAAACGGCGGCTGTTTTGAGTCGCTGAGGGTAGAACCCGGAGAGTACGTGTTCAACGATACGGTGAACCTGCTGAGGGCAGGAGTGCTGGGCGCGGAAGCCGAATTGCTCGGGGATGATGAGGGGATCACCGTCTATAGGAAACAAGTGATCTTTCATTCGAGAGAGAATGATACGTTCGAAGTTTTTACCCAGGGCCTTGAGGAGGCTGATGGGTCTGTGGTTCGCAGGGATATGATGGGGCTTGCCGGGTTTGGGGATACCTATAACGATTGCTTCTTTCCAGGCTTTTGGAAAGTGACTAAGATCAAGGCAAGCGTTATAGATGATTGCCAAGATGACTAGGATTTGATTGGGCAGGTGCTTGAGCGCCTGATTGGAGATACCATCCGCCCCCGGAGCCTTTTTAGCTTGAAGACGTTTGATATGAGAACGAATCTCGTCTACGGAGACCTTGACGGGTTCGCTGGTTGGGGGTAGGGAGTCCTTGAGGAGGACGTCTTCCTCAACCGCCTTGAGGTGGACGGGGTCGACTGGCTGGGAACTAGGAGAGCATTGTGAAGCAATGCTGTCGGCGAAAGTTTCGGCCTTTTCGTCGTCCTCGAAGGCTAAGGTGCCATCAGGACGGGCCAGAGGGGGGACGTGAGAGATTGTGTCTACGCGGAGACTGCGTGCTATTTTGTAGTAGGCCGTGTGTGAGGGAGTAATATTCTCCATAAGCTCGTTGGCTTGAAGTTCTCTGTATTCCGCGAGGGACTTTTTAACTTTACGTTGGAGTTGGTTTGCCGTTAACCTATACTCGGGAGTTGGGTAGCGCCTGGCTCGACGAAGTGCCACATTTTTCTGTTTAATGAGGAAGAGGATATGAGATGGGAGTTTGGGTTTTGGGACCGGGACTGTTTTGACGTTCTCACTGATGGCATTGGTGATGGCATCAGTGACAGCGTCAACAGCACTGTCGATTCTTTCCGGGCTATTGAGGTAGTCCGTCGGAAAGGCCAGTGGAGAGACAGGATCGATTGAAAGGAGGGCAAGGGAATGCTTAAAACCTTTCCAGTTGGTAAAGGTTTTAGTTGAGGGAACAGGATCGGGTTGACTACCAAGGATAAGTCTAACGGGACGGTGATCGGAGCCTAGGTCGTCGAGCGAATCTATAGAACGTAAGTCTAAAGAGACGTCCTTGACCAAGGCGAAGTCTAAGATGTCTGGGGAAAGGTTGACGTTAGCTGGATAGTGAGTGGGAGAGTTTGGACATAAGATATTTATATCTATGTTCATTGACTCAAGAATTTCATTGAGTTTGACTCCGTTACTGTTGGTTGTGTAGCATGACCAGTCAGTATGCTTACAGTTGAAATCTCCAAACATAATGACGGACTGGCCCAACCCCAGTATGGCTTCGAAGTCGCTGAGAATGGGAGGTTTACCACTGGGAAGGTAGATGGAGGCGACAATGATGGTTGGGTGGCCTGTCATGGCCACCTTACATACTGTCGCTTCCAGGTTGATAAGGGGAGGTGTAGGAATTGGGATACAGTGAAGACTTCTCTTGTAATAGATGGCAGTGCCGCCACCTAAGGCGGATGGCCTGTCATCCCTTACAAGAGAGTATTTGGGGATGGAAAAGCCTCTGCGATTCCTGGGGCTGAGCCAAGTTTCTTGGAGGAGGAAGAGGTCAAAGTCGTTATTATGGAGGAAGTGTTTTACTTCTAGATGGTTGGGATGGAGTGAACGCGCGTTAAATGAGCCGAGAGTTAGGCCCTTTGGTTTGGTCTTTGAGCGACCAGACGTGACTGTGGGAGCACGAGGGATACTATTGTTTACCGCCATTGAGAAGATTGTTAATGTGCCGAATGACGGGTTCGTGTTTACGGAGGATCCTAAGAACATCGGAGTCCGTCCTAGCTGTCGCGAGCTCGTTATCGATGTCTAAGTAGGTGTCTAGGTTTGCGAATTCGAGGAGGGCCCCTAGGCTAAGTTGGGACTTAGCCGGGGGAGGGAGAGTAGGAGTTTCCTTTGGTGGTGAAGAGGTTTTTCCAGGGTTTACCCAAGGCGATGAAGCCGGCAATGGGGCGGGAATGGATTGTGGTGACTGAGGGTCACTGGATGTTTGATTGGGGCGAGTGGCCGGTTTTTTGGGCACAGTCGCTGACGGGGTTCTGGGCTTGGGAGCCTTAGGGCAGCCTTTGTAGTTGGCTGGATGGCCGGATTGGCCACAAAGTACGCAGGCTGGTTCGCCAGGGGAATCGGGTGTTCGCGAGCATTCCCGGGTGTAGTGGTCTCCCAGGCACTTGACGCACCTGGGGTTCGTGCCACAGTTGGCTGACGCGTGGCCATAAGACTGGCAGCGGTGGCACTGGGCGGGATAGGCCGATTTGCGCGGCCCCTCTACTTGGATTTTGGCGATTTGGCAGACTTTTTCTAGATCGCGAAAGATGGTTTTGGCTTTAGGGTTATTTTGGAGAATGACTAATTTGAGGGGGCAAGGATTACCGTTTCTAGTTTTAATTTGCTGGACGAATTCCACTGGGTAACCTTGGTCGGTTAAACTGTCGAGGACGTCGGAGTCGGGAATTTTGGGAGGGATCCCGCGAATAATGGCACGAACCTTGCGCTCGTCCGGGAGGGCATAGGTGTGGTATTGAATTTTTTGGGCTGTGAGATAACGTATTAGCTTGCGGAAGCTGGGTACGTCACTGGTTTCGATTTTAAGAAAGTCACGCATGTTGGTCGCTTTTGAGTAATAGATTACCTGATTTTTGCAAACGTTGGAGATTTGCATCCACCTATCTTTGTCTTTTAGGAAGACCGGTGGGGGTTTTTTATTGGAAGTTGGAGCCGGAGCCGCGTTATTGGGGACTGCTGTTTTTCTTTTTGGGGAGCCGGGGGGAGGAGAGGCCTCTGGAGATGAGGAACGGGGCGCGTCATCGCGACATTTCTTCTTTTTTTTGTTTTTATTAGACGCGGTGAGCCAGTTGGCGTTTTCAACATCTGATTCGTGGCGAGTGGACGCGATCGACATATGGTCGACTTCTGAGCCTAAGGCATCCTGAGTAGCAGGAGCCAAGGGAGCCTGAGTGCCGGGGGACGCGGGGGAGGAGTCGAATACCACGGGGAATGACAGGGGCTGCGAGGCTTGGGTGAGGTCCGGAGGGGTCTGTTCAAGTTGGACAACGCGCTTTAATGCGAGAGTTACGCTTGCGTGCTTTTGATGAGGTGTTTGACGCCACTGAAGGTGGTGTCTTGGAGTAAGGTGCGGCGGAGGACCGGAGGTTGGAGCGGGACCGGGAGCGTGACCCCGAGCGGGAGGTGGCCTGAGTGACCGGGGGAACCTGAGAGGTTTGAGTAAGGGAGGCCTGAGGGGCCGGGGGATGTGAGACCTGAGGGGTCAGGAGGGACGCGGATGGTGCCTGAAGGGCTGGTGCGTTTTGCTGAGTTAGTGACATGACTATTGATATTAACTGGTCGAGTTTAAGCTCAAACTGACTTACCCGAACCGTGAGCTCCTGGAACTCATCGGGCCTAGCCCTGGATTCGATGGGGGCCTCCATCGAACCCGGGGAACCTGACCTACCCTGAAAGGAACCCTAATCCTAACTGGGGGGGGGGGCCTACGTGCCGGTGAACGGCGAAGTGGCTGCACAAACTGCGCTGAAAGAAAGATCGACCTAACACGGACCTATTACCGATGAACGGCGGACGATCAGGCTTAGTTGTCACGGTTACGTATCCACCTGATCAGCGATGCTTCGGTTGGCAGTGGATGAAAGGGCAGAAAGTCCACTCAACTTCCGCAGAGAACTTTCCGAAAAGAGCTTGACTTGAGACCTTACTCGCACGAGTGCGGGAGAGGGAACAAGGAAAGCGCAGTACGAACACTCGGGAGCGGCCGCAAACACGACCGTTCGGGAGCGAACGCAAACGGGAAGTGTTTCGAGCGCTGCTCCGGCGCGTCGGTGACTATATAGCAGGGGCGCGGGGAGTGCGGGCGGTGCTGTCGCGCTGCTCGAATAATGATCCCGAATTTCCGGCCGTCGTCGTGTTTATTTGGCGTAAACATATAATAAGTTTTTAAAATTTATTAAAAAAATAAAAATTGCCTTTAGTAACATTATATATTTGAAGGGCACATGAGGCATTCGGAGGCCAAGTCGTGCTTCGGAGAACACGTGATGCAGTCGGTCCCGGTTGCTGTATTCTTTTATACAGTAATCGTTTCTTTTTGTCAGAAGCTCTTTCGGCACCCCGGAAATATCGACACTCACCAACCAGCACTGGACTAGCTGTGTGTGTGACGGAATAAACCTCCTCGTTACCCATTGGAGAGACCCACAGCCTTATGCTGATGATAACTAAAGTAGACTTTTTATTAAAAGAAGTATCATCATCATCACAACTCTTTGTAATGAGCCCACTGCAGGGCATGAGTCTCTCCCCTGGGTGACCAGGAGGTATAGGCCATAATCCACCAAGCTGGTCCAGTGCTGGGTGGTGGATGTCCGAATTTTCAGGGCGCCAAAGTGGCTTCTGACAAACCCTAACGACTACTGTATACAGTACCCGGGACCGACTGCTTAACGTGCCCTCCAAAGCACGGAAGTCGTCGTGAGAAATGAATGGTCGGCAGTCACCCATCTAAGCACCGACCGCACCAAACGTTGCTTAATCTGTGATATCGTATGATACCAGAGTAACCACGGTGCCACGACGACTGCATACACCTACTAAAACCAGATAATCACACCAACTACATGGCCTCAAACTAAGCAAAGGTAATATGAGATACCATATAGCGAACTAGGGGGGAACCTAGAAAATAAATACACATATAGATAAGCAACCAGACATGGAACGTTCCTGTTCTGTGCGGGGATCGAACCTACGACCTTACGATTTACGCAGTAACTTACTGCGCCACGGGTATCACTGGTAAAGTGCAACAATGCGGCTGTCTGTGTTGGACTCCCTGTCTTGCTTATTTCTACTTTTTACCCAGATTTTCATGGCTGTTAACTAACACCCTCCCTGACAATATGCCAAAGTTTACAAAGATACTTTTCCTAGCTTTACAGGTAATTCTTACTTAGCATGTAGTAACCCACATGTTCATTCCTTTATTAACTTTAATAAATCAATATAATTTATCTGGTGTACAATGATACACCCTAAGGTGAGCTAAGACCATGAGTTTATCACAGGAGTAAATCTAATATATAAAATTCTCGTGTCACAGATTTCGTTCCCATACTCCTCCGAAACGGCTTGACCGATTTTGATGAAATTTTTTGTGCTTATCCGGTATCTATGAGAATCGGCCAACATCTATTTTTTTTTTATTTATATGGTAAAACAACGTTTGCCGGGTCAGCTAGTAGATTATATAAAAAGATAAGCTTCTCATTAATAAACCATTATCATCAAGCATTTAAGATTGAATAATCAACGAATGCAGAGCATCAAAAAACCGACTTATATAATGTCATCAACGTAAACTTTCTCCGAAATCATACATATTTTTTCAAAAGTTTGTAATTTTAAATGAAGTAAGTACTTAACCAATTTCAATTATTTTGTTATATAGGACCAACTATGAAGTATCCTCTATCATATGAAACGAGAATTTTTAAAATCCATTCATAGTTGTCTGAAATATCGTGTAATAAAGACACAAAAAAATACAAACGAATTGAGAATCTCCTTTTTGGAAGTCGGTTGAAAAATACACTATATTTCACTCAATAACCTTTATTAGGCTCAATTGAGTTTTTATGATTATCCCTTTGTATAAAGTGTTCAACATTAACATATAACAATAAATCTATTGTGTCTTGTTTATGATATCTAAAGACTTTTGAAGTTTGTAGATTAAAAAAAAAATAAAGAAATTGAAAAGAGATTTTTTATCTCTGCCATAACTGAAATTTTCGCCAAAATATCAGAATTCACGAACATGTGAATTTGATAGCGCTATCAGTCAACAAAGTCTCAGTTTACGAGTTTTCGATTTTATGAAGGCAAATACAAAATTTTGATAAGTCAGCGCTTTCCGAGACGAGATTTACAACCTTGGATTAGAAAGTTTAGTATTACTGTTGTGCAAATAGTTGATAGAACAACATGGCTGGACAAACAAAAACAAATTATTTTTAAAAGGTTTGAGTGGTAAGTCCACAGAATTGTATCTCCAGAATTTGTTTAGTAAATCAATACTTGCATCATTTTTCAGTTGAAATCGTTTTCTTAGTGCTAAGAGTTGAAAATAAACTTTGATATTTGCACTGATATCTATTATTATTCTCATTTATTTTAACAAACTTAACAAAACGTTTTAGACTAATATTATGAATAATTACACTTCAATCCAACATAACTATAGGCCAATCCTTCAAACTCTATACATATAATATGTTCTACAGAACCTATTTAAATCCCAGGGCCATGGTAGTTTCCGTGGACTGCAGTGACCATTCTGTGGACCATGTTCGAAATATTAGTTTACATAAACTACATACATGATTATTTACCCGCTGATGCACACCGATATAACATAGGTACATACATAGCCTCACGCCTGTCTCCCTTTGGGGAAGGCAACACTTGTTCATTTTTTTACCTATTATTTTATTGTGTTATATTAATCTTTGACCTATTTTGAGTTTTATAATTTTGAGAATTTATATTGATTTTATTAAATTAGTACGTAATGACGTCATCAGTCACATTAAATTTATGAACATGTGTCAGTCAGTAAAGAAAACATTAAATGTTTTAAATCTACTAGAAACCTTATTCATCGAAACGGTTTTTCATATGAAAAAAACAATTAAAAATGCCCATTGCTACGATCCAGACATACCTCTTTCGCTTCCGCCACGTTCATTAATCTTTTCATACATGATCGCCGGTTACAGGTGCTTTTGATATAAATGAGTTGGATTATATGAACGCGTTTTGAAAATACCAGCGGGATCTGTTTGGATTTGAAACACAAACTATTGAGAAAAATTTAACCAATCAATAGCTGCAGTGAGCATTAAAATTTATGCTGGTAAAACTGGGCGAAGCTGTTCGTTATAATTTAAAATGGTGGGTGCAATTTTTAATTGTATTTAAAAAATTGAAGATAAAACACTTACCTCTCGAATATTAATATTTTACATTGTTATTCGATGTTTCGGTGCTTTAACAGACCCCGCGGTTATGGGCGACCCGAAGAAAAATTTTCAGTAAAATATTAAATATAGGGTCCGTCTATAATAGTCAATAATATTTCAAAAGCAGATTAAGAATTATTAGTGGGTCTAAATTACAAAAGTTTTTTTTTTTAAATATTTTCATTAATTAAATTTTCAAAATTCTTGTAATTGGATACTCAATCTAAATTTAGGTTTAATCTGTTGTTTATGAGTACACATAGCAAGTAATAATAACGTTTCCATCTAATTGAATGTGTTCATGGGGTGTTCTCTTCATTCATTGGTCTGTCCGACTTTGAAGAAAAGGCACTCGGGTAAGCGACCCCGGCCGTACACAACAAACGTCCCCTCTGTGGATGCAGTATCCTCAAAATACCTTTTTCCTTTCTGTCTTTCTTCATCCCATTCAAAACTGACCTTATCCTTTCCTATCCGACGAAGTAGGAGCAGGTACAATGAGGAAGGCAATTAAAAATATTCTTACTACCCCAGGAGGGTACCAGGCCACCTGGAGAATCCTTCCCTGAGGTCACCTCAGGCAGCCCCGTTGCTTCTGGGGGGGCCAAAATTCTCGACGGCGACGAACCATGCTTGAATAAATAAATAAATATTGTTAGATATAATATTTTCACACAGCGCCCTAGCCTTAAAATAAGCACATAGCTTGTGTTATAGGTATTAAGCAACGGATAAAGATACTTATTTAGATAATCGAAGCTTATAGGTACTTTTTTTGTATACATACATATACATACATAATACGCCAGGATCAATGCAAACAAACATATATTATTCTCACGATTATTTGCATTGTGCGGGAATCGAACCCGCGACCTCTGGCGTCTGAGGCAGACAGTGTTGTCCCATCGCCAAAGTGGTAATCAAATAATTAAATGAACTCAAATGCGATACGGTCTTAAGTTGACTAACTTCATACATTTAGTAAGTAATTAAGAGCGCTCTTGAGAGTATTTTATTAATACGGCCCCTAGATACCTAAGTACCGTGAAATGCATTCAAGCAGATGCAGATTATACGATCAAGGAAAACGCCATAATCACGAAGGTACTTCAAAGATATTAATAAAACACTTTTAATGTATGGGATTCTGAGTAAAGCAGTAAACGTGTCTATCCATAATTCTGTAATAAAAGAATGATTCAAATATTATTGTCTTGCGGACCCACGTTTCATTTTCTAGATTGTGGACGCTTCCTAAAAACATTACTGCCGCATATGAGTCGCCTCGAGCGGATTTTTGGTATAGTAAAAACTATCGATAGACGTCGACTATTCGTTCGTCTTTCTATCGACGGTCGATCGTGGGTGTGGTCACACCTTAAAATCGGTTTTTGAATTTAGACTTTCTTATATTATAGCCCAAAACTATTTTGAGATTGAACATAATTCGGTAACTTGTAATTATAATGTTTTCAAGTTTTAGCAATTAAAATGCTCAATTATTCTTGAAATGAATTTGATTTTTTTTTATTTATCACATTTTTCATTTATTTTAACTTGTAATTATAACCAAAATTCTTTTAAAAGTAGCTGATTTAATTTAATCTTAGAACGAATTTTAGAAACGAATTTTTGAGCTAACAGTAAATTGGTTAATTTCCTATGCCTTTTAAAATAAATTTCCTTCAAATGTTCAAAAATTATTTTTGTACTTGCTTCTACTTTACTATAATTTAATATTATTGAGAGCGGTCAATGACTCCATCAGATTTTAATGGATTTAGATAATGCGAAAGCCTACTTATTTATGTGAGATATATTTATGGCTTAGCAAAGATACAATAACCGAGCAGTACCGAAGATAGGAGCATACATGTGTGCAAGCTATTTATCATTTTTTTAAATTTTTTGTCTCACATTTCAGTTAGTGCAAAGATGAGAGCTCACGGGCTAAGGCTGTAATCGTCACTTTATAAAACTCAACTAGGCACAACCTAAGACTACGTAAAAGTATGTCTGTCTTCGTGACCGCTACATTCTGGTACTTTTATGTGTCACGTGAATGGGTTTTTCGTGGATAGACATAGACGTGTACACTGTTAAATTTTTTTAGTGAAAATTACATAAAAGCTTGGGCCCAAACATTTATGTAATATTAAATGTTGATGTAGTTTTACATGAGAGATGTAATTTTACATTACATAATTGTGTATTTTTTCTATAATTTATACTTACCTATAAAAAAAAAATACAAATTGTTCTGTCATTATACACGTTTATGTAAAATTACATAAAAATAATTAAAAATCTGTAAAATTACCGAAAATTATTTTCTTTTCCAAAATTTATTGAAATTTACAGCTGTTTTCGGTACATTCTACAGGTTTATGTACTTATTTTGCATGTAAAATCACATGATTTTTAACAGTGTACCACCATAGTCTTCATGCGCACATTCCATCATGAAACACAAATAAACGGCCTATACTTACAATATAAAAAAAATGTCAAACAGATTACTTTCATATACGACACAGTTTTTCAAATTTCGAAGGGCTATTCTTAGTTACCTCTATGCGGATCGTAATTAACGTATGAGCTTAAATTACCTTTTACAACTGGGGTTTTATTATTATTTGTACAAACAGTACCAACAAAACCAACAAATCTTATCAATTTTGAGCATTTTTTAGGATCTATGAGGAGGCCTCTTACATATTTATCATATTATTATGGAAGTGGTTGTAAAGCACTTTAAGAAAAATCTTTTCCATTTGAATGTATCGAAGTGTCCAGTTCACGTCAGAGAAATCTGACATACCCGTGATTTAAGAATGAAGTTCTTTTAATGATCTCGTAACAAATTAAATAAATTAATTACCTTAATTGACATATCAACTATGTGTTCCCTGAGTAAGCTTTTTTATATTAGCTTGTGTCTTGAAGACCTCACAGCGGAACAAAAGGGTATCCTAGAATACACGCAGGCCTTATACCCTGGCGAATAAATCAATGCAGTAAACTGACTGTTCAAAAAGTCAAATAGAAAAATAATGATACCAGTTAAAAACTTCGTAGTGAAAGCACTGAGTGAGAATTATTGAAAACGAACGAGACTTTGTCATTCGTTTCGCATAAAATTTTAAAGAAGTTTATAAATAATTGAATTTGAGGCGTGTACTATGTCTTTAAAGTAACTTTAATGAAAATAATTAATTATCAAACTGTTAACACAACTACATCTACTGCCTCTTTTCCCGGAGTCGACACTAATCGAATGCGGACGAACGCAACCGAGGAACGAGCCGAGCGCGCTCGCCGCCATTACTACGTTATTAACCTTTGCCGCTGACACCGCGCAATCTGTATAAACAAATAATTACTGTAAACGTACTTCCAGAATATACGTATAAACTTCCGTAACAAGTGTATCATTTAAAACTCCAACAAGTTTTATGATCTCCAGGGCCTCGACATAAGTATCTCTGAATTGTTTACAGTAATTATTATAAACAAATAATTACTGTAAACGTACTTCCAGAATATACGTATAAACTTCCGTAACAAGTGTATCATTTAAAACTCCAACAAGTTTTATGGCGACCGTGAATATCTACGTGGAGGCGTAGATCTCGAATTTGTAATCTTGGATCGAAGAAGAAGCTATTGCGTACAAGGAAGAACTGAGCAACGACGGAGAATAAAAACAAGGAATCAAGGGTGCAACAGTGCAGTTGGCTTCTAAAAGGGAGGTTTGCCCGTTCCTTTACCATTTTATCCATCCTGTGTAGCTTGCGAATTCATTTAATAATTTTCTAGTCCCGATTAATATATTTATTTTTATTTTTGAGGGTATTTTAATATTACATTTGTTCTAGAAAACTAATTCGTGTGTAAAGTTTTTGCTACAAATTACAGTCACTTTAATATAGTTTTAAAATAGATGCCAAATTAAAACATTATCTAGTAGTAAAAGTTAATTAAGTAAGTACCTACTACGTACTTATGTGTATTTCCATTTAAATAAGTGATACTAACGAAATCACCACATTCCACCTCGTCTGAGATGCGTAGGTAACAAATTTACTGCAAAACAATTCGTTCAGATAAGCCTTATAATATTTCAGTTTGATGCACCCGAGTCGATCAGCTGTGCGACCTTGAGGCTCCCAGTATCACAACAACGCATTTATACCGAGAATCCCTTTGTTTCCGCGCGCTTAGAATCACTGTGATTTATAGGTTTGCAGATTATTAAGGTATTTATACACCTTCTTATCTTATTTTTTTTTTCTCTTTCGTTAATTTATTTCGCTCATTGCAATGACTGATACCGAGACAAAAGAACTTAAAGAACTCATAGCTAAGAGATCTTCAATCAAAGGCAGATTAACAACATTTGAACGTTTTTTAAGTGATTTTAAACTATTAGATCATGTAAGTAAATGTCAAATTATAGAGTTAAAGGTTAGATTTAGAAAATTAGAGGAATTATTTAATGATTATGATTTGATTCAAATGAATATCGAAATCAAAGATTTATCATCTCAAAGTGAAAGAGAAGGAACTGAGGATAGGTTTTTCAAGGCAAGAGCTGAGTGTCAAGAGCTAATTGAAAATTATGAATCTTGTCCCAAATCGGAGGATTCCGCATCTGTTAATTTAAATAATTTTAATGTTAAATTGCCCACAATTAAACTGCCGACCTTCGAAGGTGAGGGCTGTAAATGGCTAGAATTCAGAGATACTTATACTTCTCTTATACATAACAATGAATCATTACCGGATATTGTCAAATATCAGTACTTGAAGGGTTCCTTGTCTGGTACTGCGGCTAATGTAATCGACTCTTTAGAGTTGACTAGTAAAAATTATAACATAGCATGGAAATTGGTAATGGATCGTTTTAATAATAAACAACAATTAGTGAATACTCATCTTAATGCGCTATTAAATGTCCCAAGTATCCATAGAGAGTGCGCTAAATCTCTACGGTTTTTAACCGACCATATTAGCAAAAATCTTCGTGCATTAAATAGTTTAGATGAGAATACGGATAATTGGGACACATTAATTATATTTATGTTTACAAATAAGTTAGATTGTATGACAGCTGCTAAGTGGGAAGAACACAAAAATAACATGACAATTAGTGTTAAGTTAGATGATTTTTATGATTTTTTAAGAAAAAGAGCTAGTGTCCTTGACCTTGTTCTCCCGAGCAGCAGTGATCAGACGAATAAAAATTTAATGCAGTCGGGCTATAAGCGCCTAGACAAACAACAAAGGTCTTTTGTGGCTGCTTCGTATGAAAGCAAGGATGCTAGCACTGCGGCGTGTTTTGTTTGTAGCGGTGATCATTTAGTTTATTATTGTGAAAAGTTTTTAAGTATGACTCCAGCCAATAGGTTAGATTTTATAACAAAACAACGAGCCTGTATTAATTGTCTGCGTAAAGGTCACTTTGCTCATCAATGCAAGTCTGGACCCTGTAAGGTGTGTAAGCGAAAGCATAACTCACTTTTGCACAAGGACAACAAAGAACCTGTTAAACAAACAATGACCATGTCGGTGGCAACCTGTGTAGCTAACGAAATATTATTGTCGACAGCTGTTATAACTGTATCCGGCGATAATTCGGTTAAAATGTATGAAGCACGTTGTTTATTGGATAGTGGAAGTCAATCGTCATTTATTAGTAAAAGACTAAGTAAAATATTAGAAATTAAAGGTCATTCTGTAAAGTCGGTTTATGTCACTGGGGTCAACAATACTTCTTTTGAGGCGTTAGAAAGGTGTACGGTCAAGGTACAGTCGCGATCAAATGTGTTTAGCACGAAAGTCAATGCATTTATTATTGATGAAATTACCAGTGTGTTGCCAACTTGCGAAGTAGACATATCGAATTTAGGAATACCTACTAATTTAAGTCTAGCAGATCCCAACTTTAACTACCCTGGAAAGGTAGATTTATTATTAGGTTCAGATATATTTTGGGATCTGATCTCTCCAGGTCAAATAAAATTAGGTCTGCATAAACCTATATTACAAAACTCTATATTAGGCTGGTTAGTAGCAGGCCCAGTCATGTACACTAGTAAAAGCAAATATATAAACGAAAACAAAATGGTTTGTAATTTCAGTCATGATATTCGGAGACAACTAAGCAAATTTTGGGAGTTAGAAGAGGTTCCTGTTAGTCCAAAAATGTCTCCAGAGGAAGAAGCTTGCGAGCAGCACTACGTGCAACATACGCGTAGATTAGCAGACGGGCGATTTTGTGTCACATTGCCTCTGAAAATAGACCCCCAAGAGTTAGGGGACTCATATTATTTAGCAAAAAAACGATTAGACTCACTCGAAAAACGTTTCAATAGGCAACCGGACATAAAATCGCAGTACGTAAGTTTTATTCGTGAATATGAAGACCTTGGTCATTTATCAAGGGTAGATCGCCCTAAGAACGCTGTTTTTTTACCTCACCATCCTGTATTAAAAGAACAGAGTGAGTCAACTAAATGTCGAGTAGTTTTTGATGCATCAGCAAAGACCAGCTCAGGTCTCTCGCTTAATGACATCATGATGGTAGGACCAACAGTACAAGATAACATTTTTTCTATTCTCACGCGACTTAGGCAACACGAATATGTCGTTACAGGAGATTTAGAGATGATGTTCAGAAATATTTTTATTGAACCAAGTCAAAGACATTTGCAAATGATTTTATGGCGAGAAAACGAGAACGAACCAGTTAAGCATTTACAATTAAATACAGTAACGTATGGAACTTCAAGTGCTCCTTTTCTAAGTACAAGATGTTTAGTTCAATTAGCGCATGAATGTACGGAACCGTTGGTAAGGAACGTTATGTTACATGATTTTTTTGTCGATGATTATATTTCCGGACACTCAAATGAACATGATTTATTGTTTATTTATCAACGAGTAACACATAAATTAGAGTCAGCAGGTTTTAATTTGCGAAAGATAAGAAGTAACTGTCGTTTGTTATTGGATGAAGTTTATAGTAAGTCATGTAATCATAATCAAGGCAAGTTAAAGTTATCAACCAGTACTCATACTTTAGGTATTGAATGGGACCCTAACACTGATTGCATAGTTATACCAGTTTCAAAGTCCAAAGTATATAAAAAGTATGATAAATTTACTAAACGAATTGTGCTGTCCATATCTTCAAGTATTTTTGATCCTTTAGGAATACTATCCGTTTGCATTATTACTTGTAAAATTATTCTTCAGCTATTGTGGTTAGAAAATTTAGGATGGGATGACGAAATCCCAAATAATATTAAGGAAATGTGGTTAAGATTTATTAGTAACTTAGCATGTATAGAAAACCTATCGATTCCTCGTAATGTATTTTGTTCTAAGCCTATTACAGTAGAGTTGCATGTTTTTTCCGATGCGTCGGTAAAGGCCTACGCAGCCTGCGTGTACGCGAGATCCATCGATACATTAGGTAATATTACTGTGCGACTTTTGTGCGCTAAAGCAAAGGTAAAGCCATTGAAATGTGTAACTATACCTAGAATGGAGTTATGTGGAGCAGTACTCGCTGCCCGACTATTTAACAAGGTTGATGAATCATTACGCTGTACGATTAATAATACATACTTTTGGTGCGATTCAAAAATTGTACTCGGTTGGTTGCAAACTGCATCTCACAAGTTAAGTGTGTTTGTGTCTCATAGGGTTGCAGAAATAAACGACATATGTAACAATAATAAGTGGATGTATGTACCGTCATCACTGAATCCAGCTGACTTGGCGTCACGTGGAGTGTTCCCTGAGGAGTTGGTGTCCTTACCCCTGTGGTGGGAGGGTCCTGCGTTCCTAAAGGATACTCCAGGACAATGGCCAGCCCAGCCCCATGAGTCACAGATTGACTTACCAGAGCTAAGAAGTCACGTGTGTAGTATTAAATTAACACAAGAATTAATACTAAACTTTAGCAAATATTCAAGTTTTCTAAAGCTTAGACGTATTTTTGCATATATAGTTCGATTTATAAACAATTGTAGAAGCAAGGATAAGTTGCTTGAATCATTAACTGCAGATGAGTTACAATTATCAGAATTAAAATTATCATTATTATCACAAAAAGAAAGTTTCTCAAAATACAACAACAATTTTAATGGTTTTCCAAAGATATTTAACTTGACTCCAATTGTTGATACTTTAGGGTTGATTCGGGTTGGAGGGCGGATTGAAAATTCTAATTATAGCTTTGATAAGCGCCATCCTATCTTGTTGGATGCTAATCATCCATTTTCTAAATTAATGATGGAGTATTTTCACATTAAATACATGCACGCAGGGCCGCAACTGTTGCTTTCATTGACTAGGGAACATTACTGGCTTATAGGCGGCCGACGCTTAGCTAAACAAATTTGTAATGGCTGTATTAGGTGTCGGCGAATGAAAGGAGTAGTTGCTAAGCAAATAATGGGTAACCTTCCAGCTCATAGGGTGAACCCTGGGTTTCCATTCGAAATAGCAGGTACAGACTATGCTGGGCCGTTTTTAATAACTAGCAAGAAAGGCCGAGGAGCAAGTCTAATTAAATGTTATCTCTGTGTTTTTGTATGTTTTAAGATTAAGGCCGTACATTTAGAACTGGTCTCTGATTTGACAACTGAAGCTTTTATACTGGCCTTACGTAGGTTCATATCCCGACGAGGAAAACCTATAGTTATGTATTGTGACAATGGCACTAACTTTGTTGGAGCTAACCGTGCGATTTCTGACTTTGCCTCCGTATCAGACCTTGCAAATGAGGGAATAAAATTTTATCACTCTCCGGCGTATTCGCCACACTTTGGAGGTTTGTATGAATCAGCCGTAAAATCTGCAAAATATCACATGAAAAGAGTGTTAGGCAATACGCACCTCACCTTTGAGGAACTTACTACTTTATTTTCGCAAGTAGAGGCTATCCTTAACTCCCGACCTATTAGTCCTATGTCTTCTGACCCTAATGACCTGAGTCCTTTAACCCCCGGGCACTTCCTCATAGGAAGACCACTGACGTCACTGCCTGCACCAGATTTACAACTTGTTAATCCAACCCGTCTTCACAGATACGCGCAAATAGAGCAAGCACGACAACATTTTTGGTCCAGATGGAGCCGAGAGTACATTTGCGAACTACAGCAAAGGACCAAATGGCAACACAAACAACCTGACATAAAGCTTGACCAAATGGTCCTCATCAGAGACGAAAGCACTCCACCAATGAAATGGCCGCTGGGACGAGTAACTGCTGTTTTTCCAGGATCTGATGGGTCTTGCAGGGTAGCTGATGTGAAAACAAGCAAGGGGGTGCTCCGCCGAGCAATACATAAGCTGTGCCCTCTATTTGATGATTAAATGTAAACACGAGATTCCATTTGTCGAGGCCCTGGAGATTGTTAACACAACTACATCTACTGCCTCTTTTCCCGGAGTCGACACTAATCGAATGCGGACGAACGCAACCGAGGAACGAGCCGAGCGCGCTCGCCGCCATTACTACGTTATTAACCTTTGCCGCTGACACCGCGCAATCTGTATAAACAAATAATTACTGTAAACGTACTTCCAGAATATACGTATAAACTTCCGTAACAAGTGTATCATTTAAAACTCCAACACAAACATTAAATTACCAAACATATCAAGTGCTTTAAAATGGTTACAGTAGAAGTAAAATCAACTTGATAACATCTTTATTTTTAAACTCGTTTCGTCGTTAAAAATTATATAATATTTCAAGAATAGTTGCCCTTTGCTGACAGTGCCATAAAAAAAGAAATATTTTGTGAGCCAAAATATTTATATTCATATAATATTTATATTAAAATACTGCCAGGGTATAGTCAGTTAAGAAAAGTTCGTTTGCTAAGCGGCAGTGCGATGACAGAACTTTATCGTTTCGTTAAATTTTGAGTCGATATTTCGGCATTGTTGCAAGCCGAAATATCGAGAACTCAAAATAAATGAAAATTATTCCAAAGGTTTCCATCTTTCTAATGCATGGAATCCAGTGGTCCAACTGTGCAAAAGTCCATCTCATTACAAAGAGTTTACGAGTCGATACTGTGAGTTTTGCGTGTCAACAAGGTAATCGAGTGCTAAGTGAAATAATCAACGAATGCAGAGCATTAAAAAATCCGACTTCACGTCAAAACTTTGGCTGAGTTGAGAGTGTCATCAACATAAACCTTCTCCGAAATCATACATATTTTTTCAAAAGTTCGAAATTTTCAATGAAGCACTCAACCGATTTCAATGAAATTTAAATTGGACCAACTATGAAGTATCCTCTATCATACGAAACAACAATATTCAAAATCAATTCATAATTGTCCGAAATATCGTGTAACAAAGACACAAAAAAAAACATACAGACGAATTGAGAACCTCCTCCTTTTTTGGAAGTCGGTTGAAAAGTCACAATAGTAATAGTAACCAACGATCGAAACGCACAATAAAGCGGGTAGACAGATTTGTTTGCCCGTGAACAAAAACACTTACCCGTATCTCCAGTACCGTCGTGATCATGGCGCTTGCAGCAGTGTCGAAATATCGAGAACTCAAAATAAATGAAAAACATGGTAAATGACCCGTTTCTAAAGTTAATTTTAATGTTAATGACCATGTCAGTTTTAAAACTTTATCGTTTCTTGTTTTCAAGAAATTTCGTATAGAATAGAGTCGGTTTACAAGCAACATTTGAAATTTAGCCACTGCCCCATGACGAATTTAAAAAATATGTGCCTTGCTAATTTAAAATGTATTTTTAAACACATGTAAAATAAATAAATTATAATTTGCAACCGTACTATACGAACATTCGTAAACGTACGAGTCGAGAAATTTTTGTGATCGCAGGGCGCTGGCCCGACTTGGATTCGATCTATCGGAACCTTTCACACCACAGGCAAACACTTGAATTATACTCCACGGAGGCTGTCAAATACATACATAACTTCATGCCTGCATCCTTTATGGGGTAGGCAGAACACCAGAGGTTATAAGACCATTTAATGTCACGTTTGACTTTGGAGGTATTATAATGATGGATGGAGACTATTGCAGTGACAAGGGGTCAGCCTATCGCCCACAAAACACGCCAATAAAACCTCTGTCCCTTAATTGACTTTTACAGTATGTCCGGGAGGAGAAGCAGCTGGTTCTTTCTATGTTTTTCCTTAGCTCCCAGTCCAGCATGGAAGCATGCCGTCAAATTCTTCAATCAATATATGGTATTTAAAAATAGAACCAATCACTTGAAACAGGTTTCAGTTATCTCTGCACATAGGTAATCTAAATTTATGGCCAAACGCTGTTGCACTGTAAATAACTAAACGCCTCGAGGAATCTGTCCAACAAAATTTTGCCTAAGTTCAAGACGAGAGTGCAACTAAACAACATTGTATTAACCCGTACATCTGTTTCAGGAAATTACAGCTATTTCAACTAAAGCTCACATTACACGGCGCGAAGCTGGTCGCCATTTGGAATTAAATACGAGAGGAATTTTTAAGCTTTCTATTTATTTTTAATCAGATGTTGTGTTGATTTGACCTAAAAATAAAAGTGAGGTAAACTGAACTTAAATGAAATAAAGACTATTTTTAACTGCATAGAATCTAGTCATTTTAGATTTTCCTTTTACGTTTCAAGCTAGCGGAAACAAATATGAGAAAGCACCAAAATAAATTCATTCACATAACATCTCCTGAATGAACATAATGTAGAGCACTGGAATGATTAGATGGTAAGTGACGATGGGGCCAAATATGGAGAACACTTAGATGGCTTAGAAGAAATCTATTTATATTTTATATTTCTGACACTCACACAACATTATCTAGCCCAAATTAAGTTTCTTAAAGAACTTGTGTTATGGATACTAGATAACTGATATACTTAAGAAATATATACAAATACATATTGAATTAATACATATTTTTTATTAGAATAAACTTAAATAAACATACAAACATCCATGACTTGACGACTTATATCTGTGTTCATCACACAAATATCCGCCGCCGCCGGGATTCGAACCCAGGACCTTTGGCATAGAAGGCAATGTATGTTACCGCTACACCAGCCGGTCGTCAATACGGTTCGACAACATTTTTTATAAAATTTGACACTTTATAAAACATGTTGTCGAACCATCGACAATAGGAAAAGAGAGGGTATAACATAACTACGAAAAAACGTGCTGTTTAGTCAGAAACAAACATGGCGGCTTGCCGTAATGCTCATAGTTTTTCTTGGGGCATCTAACCATGGCAATGGCATTATTATGCAAAGTTCTGCACTATAAACAACAACAATTTCACATAAAACAATTAAATTTTCTTCAAAATTTGCAAATTTGTCGTTATGACAACTGACGCACTTGTTGTTGACAGTGTCGTAACATGGCGACTGGCCGCATTGTTGTCATTTTAAGGCAATGATAAAACTACTGTTGTCCTTTTTTACGTACGATTACACTCTTGAGTTAAAAAGAGACGCCCATATATTTAAAAGTAACGACTCCTTTGTTTCTTTCAAACACTCCTTGTCAAAACCATTTTATTTGACGGCTTATACGAAGTGGTCCTTGCACCAAGTGGGAATTTAATTTCCACTAGTATGAAAAACTCTTATTTTGCCACCGAATATGGCCCACAAAATATCTTAAGGACTATGGCTATTGTTATCAATAAATAGTATCTTATTGATTACAATATCACTCTACAATTGTACCTTTTTTTTTTTTACTGGAGGAAAACGTGCAATCACGTCCCCGACCACCCAAGGGGGAGCGGCGGGGTATATGGGGATGATCCGGCAGATGGCCGGACCCACCCACTAAAAAACTCCAGGTGTACCTCATCCGCCATAAGTGGAGCTCACGGTACCGCCATTGGCATTACCCGTGAGCCCCGGCGGTCTACAATTGTACCTAAGTCTATTTAATGTCATATTAAGAGGTCTCACAATCAGTTTTTGATAGCAAAAGCCAGTAGAACCTCCGTCCCTGAACTGACTTTCACAGTTTGCCGGGGAAGAGAAGCAGCTGGCCCATTTTATGTTTTTCTTTTTCTCCCAGTCCAGCATGGAAGAACTTTTGAATTATTTACTGAATTGACTTAAGAGAGACCTAAACGTAGACATTATACACGTCGTATGAGTCCATTGTAACATTTATTTATTTCAAAGAGCAAGTTACGGATGTATTATTTCACTTAATCTGGATTTAACTATTTTTATAATATGAACTTAAAATTTTTGTTTCGATTCGACAATGAACAATCGCTAAATAACAATAGATCCAAGTGATAGCGTAAAATCCTTTATAATGGGCATTGTATAAAGAACGAGTTATGTTATATTGCTTCATCAATCTAGAACAAAAACGAAAATTAAATATCTATCGCAGCAGTCATGGGTAATAATGACCGTTCCCACACACAACTTCCCTTTATCACAAACACAAGCGCGTTTTATTTAATTTTGTTTTATACAGTTTTCCTTTAGTGGCCTCTGTTGCTCAGAAGTTACTTGGGTCGGGCTTTTGAGATTCACGATTCGATTACCAGACGGTTTGGCACGTTCGATTCGGATTTCAAATACTCAAGCTTAATTTTAAATATGGTAGAGAGTTATATTTTTATAATACAACATTACAAAATGGTTAAGAAATAGATGGAAATATTCCTAAAATACTATTATTACAAGCAAACAAAATTTATTTTGAAGAAAAGCACTTTTTAGCAACCCTGTTTTAATTATTAACCCACACGATTGGGATTATACTAACGATCTGTAGCCTACGGTCTAATTGGCTCTAAAACATTTCTTCGAACAGTCGTCGTTTGAAGATAATCATTAAACATGTCTATTTGTTACATCATTAAATTTCTACCATAATTTGGCAGTTCCTTTGCACTTTGTGCAGAATAAAGTATACTTAACCGCTCTCCATCCCTCATAAAGTTGAGTGACCCCTTGTGGCTTTCATAAAAACTCGGGGTATCATGTGCTCTTATTTTTTTCCATTCGCCTGAAGGAAGCTTGGGCGCCTGAAGTTCAGTCGGCACCGAGCCGTCATGACGAAAGGTCGCGCCACGCTGCACGCTTCTATTGCTAGCGATTCGCGTAAAATACATCGATAGAACTCTTCGAATTTTTGAAATTACGTGGTATAAACGAGTTTATAAACATCTAATGACAAATAACGTTGAAGTGTTAATTAAAAGTGTGTATTAAATAAGTTTATAAAATATTTTACTCATTAAGAATAAACATTTAATAACGTTATTCAAAATTGATTGTGTTTAATAAGGTATTTAATACGAACATCAAACTTCGAAAGCTTGCAAATTATGCAAATAAACATTTATGATTTCCAGTATCTGAACTAAATATAATTAGGTGTATTATCATAACAGAACCTAAATAATCGTGTTGCTCCAACGTGTGAATGAAATTAACCCATTTCCGTGGGTCGAGACGGTATGTTGATGTTAAACTTGATTTCGAGTGAAATATAACTGCGTTTGGATTCAGTTTGTTTCAAATTCGATTATAAGACAATAAAACATCGGGTTGAATGTATCGTGTTTTGACAGTCCTCTTCCTGCGCGTGAGACGGTGCGGGGTTCAAAATAGAACGCGAGACAAATGGTGAGGTATTCTTGTTTTAGTATTAATGGATTGCATGTTACTTACGGTCATTAAGTATCTTTAGTTTCAATCGGTTATCTTGTGTAATTTTTAAACGTGTTATTTGATGTATATCTGAAGCTAGTTGTTATTATGATTTAAATATATGTAAGTAGCTAAACCAATTTATTTTCAAGCTTAGCTGGTCAACGATATTAAAATGTTTTTTTTTTATACTTGAGATTGGTTTGTTAAATTAAAGTTAAACTAGGTTTTGCGTGCGGTTTTACCCGCGCAATTTCGAATCCCGCGGGAATTTCGGGATAAAAATTAGCCTATTTGCTATTCCAGATTTTATTCTATCACTATCCCATATTTCATCCATATCTATTGGGCTGTTTTGCCGTGATTGAGGAACAAATATCCATTTATTCAAACACTCACATTTATAATATTAGTACAATGGCTACTTGTGAATATGTTGACTGAAATGGGGATGAAACTTCGGGTGAAAATATTTAAATTTCTAAAGGGGACAGAATTTGGTATTATAACGTCTTTTCTTTATTTACATATACTTTATTAACTTTTTGTATGAGTTATATTTTCTAACTTTATTTAATTAAGAAAGTATTAAAAACAACCTAATTAAGCTATAAAAGAGTCAGTTATTCAATTTACATTATTTTAACTTACAGATCAGAATAATAAAATAAGTATTTACACCATTTAATAAAAAGGAATATAAATTTGCTCATTAACTCAGACCGAAATTATAATTGTACTAAGTTTATATTACTGCGTTTACAAAGACTGAAGACGAGATTACAGAAAGTGAAAAAAATACGATATTTACAAATGGAGTTTTAAATTAACAAACCTTTATATTAAAATAAACAGTATTAAATAAATCCACAGGTAATAAAAAGATGAGCTAAATAGACTCTGAGAAGTGTCGAGATTATTATACAATCATCGACGCTAGATTTCAGTCAGTTTCGGTGTCCCACGGGAGCTTTGGGAGAGGAAGATTAGATGGTATGAGATTGCACCGTTTACTATAAAACTACAAAGGAAGGAAACAAAAGAAAAATTTTTTTTATACTGTATCCTCTATAATTCATATGCCAGAGGTCCTCAGTACGAATACTGGTGGATGTTTGTGTGATGGACATGGATATTAGCGGTCAAGTCTTGCATAATTATAATTTGTTAATTTTTTTAATAACTTTTTTACTATTCATAACAAGAAATTTCAGTTGCGCTAGATATTGTATAGAAAAAATTTAACTATCAATTTCGTCTTGAAAACAGTATTAAAGTACCTGAATTAACAACTAGTCGTAACTATCGTCTGTACCCATGCAAATTCTTGGATATTCCTGAAGGAATATGTGGATTAAAAAGAGTCCAAAAATTTCAATCTGTTCAAAAGCAACTCTTTATTTCATCACTTCATAAAAGTCTTACCTTTACAAATTAATTTTTAAATACTGAGTTAACAAAGATTAAATTTAGTTCAATTCTAAATTCAAGCTTAGCAAATAAGATTATTCCAAATCAGTTCTTGAATCAGAAGATATGAATATTTAATAAACCACACATACAGAATGTAAATTGAAATGCAAATTGCTGAAATAATCATTCGTTTTGGATAAATAGGACAAGTAACAATAATTCTTGATTGTTCTAATTAAAAAAGATAATATGAAGAATTTATTTATTGGTAATTATGTGTCATGGTTGTTTATAATAGAAATTAGACTCCCGACTAAATATGGTATTTTTGATTAGAATCACAGGATTTTCTGAAGCAAAGTTTTTTGACGGCGTCTGTCTGTACGCGATGAATTTAAAACCTACTGTAGCTTTAATTCGATACCCATTCGAGTCAGATAACCGTTTGAGTTAGATAACTATGTCCCTAAAATGGTAAGAAAATGGTAAAAGATTTTAAGGTGGAAATTCAATGTTTTTTTAGCCACAGAAGGCAACCCTCAGAGCATTCGTAGGCCTAATTCTATACGGGTACTCAAAGAGGGGAGGAGGAGAATACGTCAGAAGTACGAAAGGTCACTTGCTGGGGGGAAGGGCCTCGGCCAGATGATCCTAGTCAGTGTGAGACTTCTACTCGCTAAACTCCCCCTTAATAATCTTTTGTCTTTATACCGACAATCGACCGAGGACTGAGGAATTAAATGTTAAAACATTTGCAGTAATTATATGATGATGTTTAGATCAATCTCTTTAGATCGAATTCAGTCAGGGAGCACGATTGACGACCGGCTGGTGTAGTGGTAACATAAATTGCCTTCTATGCCAGAGGTCCTGGGTTCGAATCCAGGCGGCGGCGGATATTTGTGTGATGAACACAGATAGGTATTAGCAGTCAAGTCATGGATGTTTATATGTTTATTTAAGTTTATTCTAATAAAAAATATGTATTTATTCAATATGTATGTTTATATATTTCTTAAGTATATCAGTTATCTAGTATCCATAACACAAGTTCTTAAAGAAACTTAATTTGGGCTAGATAATGTTGTGTGAGTGTCAGAAATATTTAATAATTTAATAATAATATAATTAATAGATAAGATGTCATAATGTTGCCAATTACATTATAATTTCGATATTTGGTAGTCGTCGTAGCCGAGTTATAGTCGTTGATGGATGCTGCTAGCAGTGCCAGGTCGTTTTGCTGATGACACTATGACTGTTTCATTTCATTATTGCTTAAATACCCATAGTATTAGTATATCCCAGTTTGTCGTGTTCGTGTTGTGCATCCATAGCTGAAGGCACCTACTTGGTGGTACCTAAGGTGGTTGTGGCATGAAAATGGTTCTCACAATTAGCTGTCTTGTGTTTGTTTTTTTTTTTCATGCGATGGTCAATTTGTACTGTACCTATTTGTATTAATTTGTATAATTCTGATTGAAAAAGAGTGCCAAGAGTTTTTTTCCGCCGGCTTTTTTGTCTCTTGGTCTACTGTAATAATATCATATTAATAAGTATCTCTTATTGATAAGTATATTATGACGTCATTAAGTGAATTGTAAAATTCCTAAGATGAAAAACCTTTTTTTATTTTTTTTTATATTTTTGGAGAGGCTTCTGTGTGTATCATCGTTAATATCATGGTGAAGTAAAGTTCGGTCCGGTCGGCACAGTATGGGCTACTTTCTATCACTACTTTTTCACAAAGGTTTCCGTGCATAACCAAGCATGTTAAGGAGTCAATCCCGGTCGCTGCACACCTAATATTTTAAGATGGAGATATCTTATTATTTTCAAAACGGGTACCTACTACCTTTGATAACTGTTGTACCTACTTTTTTTTTTATTTTACAAAACTGGTAACAATTTAAACTTAATTCTATACAGTATAAATAAACATCAATTCTTAATAATTACCTACTGGATGTGAATCCAGCATGCTTATATTAGAATACACTAATAAGGTAGTACCTAACAACATAAATTACATCGAACAAAACCAAAAATCAAGTACGTTTCAACTAAAAATACTAAGTTTATTTATTTTAACTTTAATTGAGGCCGAAGAACTTGAAAATACATCAAACTCATTTCTCATGTTATTTGCGAGACTTAACATTCTCTGCATAGGAGCATGACTGCCGGCGGTAGTCTTCACTGAAGCTAGCTCAAAGGTTTTCCTATTTATTAATCTACTTCCAGGCCGTGGGACACATAGCTTAACTTGGGACAGTAATTTACATGAATCAATGTGACCTTGAACGATGTTTTTCAATAAAATTAAATCTAATGTCTTGCGTCGATTTACTAACGGAATTACTCTATAATAACTACATCTTTCTTGATAAGAACGCAAAACTCTACACTTGTTGTCAGTATATGCAAGATGATACAAGAATTTCTTTTGTATACGTTCTATATTGTTAATGTGAACTTGGTAGGTTGGGCTCCACACCTGACAACAATATTCCAAAATGCTGCGAACTATACAGTTGTATACAGTTATTGTAACTTTAGGCTGTCTAAACATCTTCATCTGACGCACCAAAAATCCAGATAATTTAGAGCCTTTTAAAATCATGGATTCGTAATGCTGATTCGTAATGCTGTCAAGATCGGTAAGCGAGTGGTCAATAACAATTCCAAGATCCCTAACTTTGTTTACTTCCTTTAAAAGTACACCATCTACGTAATAAGATGCAGGACAAACGTTCTTTTTGCGAGAAAATTTTATGTGATAGCACTTATAAATATTCTCTACTTAGTTATTCTTGAAACAAAAACCTACTGTAAAACCCAATTTACTAATCAAATTTGCTTGAGGAAAACTTTTTCAGAATCCCGTTTTATTCAAGAATAAGGCAAAAGATTAAATTAAATTGGAAAATTTAGTGATTACTCCAATAAACACCAGGTTATTTTAGTTATTATATATTACACTAGCCACCGCGTGCGGTTTTACCCGCGTAACTTTTGATCCCGTGGGAATTTCGGGATAAAATATAGCCTGTAACCTTCCTCAAGAGTTGGGCTATCAAATGCTAAAAGAATTTTTCAAATCCCACTTGTAGTTTCTGAGATTAGCGCGTTCAAACAAACAAACAATCTCTTCAGCTTTATATAATATATTGAGTATAGATAGTTAGGTTTATTCATTTTGATAAAAAGGTTTAGGCCCTTCATCCGCATGATTGTGAAAATAATTTCTCGATAATTTATAACATTTTTATATGTCCACCTTCAAAACTTCGTACTACGAATTTAGTGAGGATAACGATATTGCTGAATACACAAGCATAGTTACTATATACATACATACATAACTTCACGCCTGTATCCCTTATTATGGGGTAGGCAGAACATCAGAGGTTATAAAACCATCTGATGTCACGTTTGACAAATTAGGAGGCATTATAATGGTGGAGAGAGGCTATTGCAGTGACAGGAGGTCAGCCTATCGCCCACAAAAAACCTCCAATAAAACCTCTGTCCCTTTACTGGCTTTTACAGTATGCCCGGGAAGAGAAGCAGCTGGCACATTCATAGTTACTATTTAATAGTAATAGCCTTTTTGATTACAAAAATGTCTCAACATTTTTAGTGATGTATGAGTTATTTTTATCCTATATTTCTAATATATTTTTTTTATACTGCTAACTTAGTAAAATCCTGAGCCCGGATATATCACTAAGTTTTATTCGCCATTACCTGTAGTAGGAACATATCTTCTTAGTATGCTAAAGGGAATGCCAATGGAATTTGGAGTACAAAAGGCATTTGAAATTTAAGCATTGTTTCGGGAACGCACCATCTTCATTTTGTCTTGCCCTAATCAGTTTACGATTTAACGATTTATGGAGTTTTGGGGCAGCGCAGGACCATGCGACGTGGAGAGCCTTAGGGATACCTTCGTCCAATAGCGTCCTAAGGGCTGATGTTAATGATATTCAGTTTTGTTTATGATAAGTTTTATCGATGGGCCTTGATGCCACCTTACCATCAGGTGGATTTTGTACTTGTTTTTTACATGGGATATAGGTACGCGAAATTGCTCCTCCATACCACCTGGTAGAAAGTGAACACGAAGATTAAAATTTAACATAAATAAAAGTAAGTTCTCATGGCAACTGAGTGTATCATACGATATCACAGCTTAAGCAACGTTTGGCGCGGCCGGTACTTGGATGGGTGACCGCCGCCAATGATTCGTTTCTCACAAGACTTCCGCGCTTCGGAGGGCACGTTAAGCAGTCGGTCCCGGGTACTGTATACTTGGTACAGTAGTAGTTAAGGGTTGTCAGAAGCCAATTCGGTGCCCTAAAAATTCTGACATCCACGGGCCAGCTTGGTGATTTATGGCCTATACCTCCATGTCACCCAGGGGAGAGACTCATGCCTTGCAGTTTGTTCATTACAAAGAGCTGTGATGATGATGATGATATAGAAATAAAACAAACTCTTCAGCAATATAACATAAGTATACCTAACATACTCATATAACAGTAGTATTAAATTTAAAGACTATTAAAATTTTAATAAAAAAACTTTGCATTCATAAAAGTTTGCTGCAGTTCGCAGAAGTGTTCTTAGAAAGTCTAGTAAAAGGAAAGTTACTGGAACTTAACCGTTTCAATTTGAGCCTAGTTAAGGGTACCCTTGCTAATTGAGTTGGTTGTTTACGATCGATAATAAGAACAACTAGAGGAAGTTACAGAAAGACAACTTAAATCAGGGAAAGCAACTTAATAAACAATGGAGGGTTATTTCACTTACATATTTCATAATTATACATTTTTGATCACTCTATAATACTTATTTTCAAACAGAACTTCCTCATCTTTTGCGATGGTTCAAATAGTGATACTGGAAACCTTGAAAACGTACTCATAAAGCGGAACTTGTGATATGGAATCTAGGTTATAAAAAGAATACTAATTTAACACAAAAGAGAACATCAAACAAAAATATTGGTCATGCTGAGGGAATCAAAATCCCATAACACATTAGAGGGCATTTCGTCCTCTGTGTCACGGCTACTGACACAATTTTCCACTTAATAAATAAAGTATTATGTAATTAATTTTCATGTAACCTTACTTGTTAATTTTTCCAAAATAGATCGCTTACAAAAAGCTTCTTTTTCAAAATCAGATAAACAGCTGCAACTTAATACTACCGAAATAAGTCCTCAAATGTATCCATTTGCGTTACATTTATATCATTTAAGCCTTCCTGTAGCAATACCTTATAATATCACAAAAATATATAATCTTATAAATTCTGGAAAAGCGGAACCATTGAATAAAGATAATACTTTTGGAATAAATCCTTGGAGCGAATATGACACAGGCTGCGTAGGATATCGTATTGAATTTAAATCGCTTCACAGACGCTGCGACACTGGAGCTTTGAAAGATTTGTTCTAGTCTGCTTAGCTCTCACTATTTGTTAAATATAAACTTAATCAAATAGCAGGGTGATGGTTACTGCCTTAAATGAAAAGATAACGTTGCAGAATAAACTAAATAAGATCTCAGTATTTTTTGTTTTAGTTCTTACTTTAAGTTTCTTGACATTTTTTTTTATTTATTAACAAAAAATAACTTTACAATAATAATATGTAAAAACCATATCATGTTTTTATAAATGTAACCATTATTTGTCTCGGTAAAGTTGTCGTTTGAGGACGAGCTGTGCTCATTCTTTATTACTTTCACAAAGAAAAACTAGTAATTATTCTATAACCTGAAATATGCTGTATGCCTAAAAAACAGAAACAGTTTTTTAAAATTTGTTAATTTATCAAAACTCTTTATAATGAGGTTACGGCTGAACGAAGGGTTTCTCCCATGGGTGACGAAGAGGGTTGGATCGTAAGCGACCAAGCCGTCCTAATCCTGATTGGTGTGTGTTAAAAAGGACGACAAAATGCCTTTTGATAAAACCCTAAGGGCCATTATCCTTTGATAATTTTCAATATAAAATTTCATAAGCTTCTTTAAAAAAAAAAACGGTTTTTTGAAAAAAGGAATTGCAAATGACAATCTCTTCGTAAGAGTTACAACAAAACACCAAATCATCGAAGCCTTAGCTATAAAAAGACTTAACAAAAACCGGACATTCAAATTTTAGTATTTTAGCTATACCTACTTTTATTGTAGTTCCTCTATAAGGTAGTTCCGTTTTGAATGTATTAATGTGCAAGTCTTTTATTACAATATATCCATTCACGTAGCTGTTTAATATTCCGGAGCAGTGCCTAATGGTTCCTCTTTGTTGCAGAGTAGGGTAACCATTGGATTTTGTTAAGTAATTCCATTTCATTTTCCATGAATTACTTGATTGTTGGAAATATCTTGTACTACTTGCAAAATAATTTTCTTAATGCATTAGAAGAAATAAGTATCGAGATCAAATTTAGAAATCAAATTGAGTTTATTACTTTGGATTTTTGTGTATACCTAATATCTCATTATTACCTGTCATCTCATTGTCAAATTTAAAAGAATCCATTTTATAAAGAGTCTTAGGGTAACCTCATACCAGATTCTGGAACATTACCCTGCCCTTCTACCCGGAATATAGAAAAGTTACCGGCAGTGGAAATAAAACTGGTAGGTTATACAATTGTCCTGCTTCATTAAGAGAACGCCTCACATATTATCATGTTTTCTATAGCCACAAAAGCTGTAAGTATGCGTTTTTATTGGTAGCTCAGTAGGTATATTGTTGATGAAGTTAACGCCTTGACCGAACTATAATCTTTGCTATTTTGGTCTCTAAACTAAATAAACTAAATTATTTCATTACTTATTTCACGGAGTTGTGATATAATGACGATGATTTCAAATACATAACTATATATTTTACAAGACCAAACTTCTTGAGGATAGAGCTTTACTAAAAATATATAACGATTGATTTCTTTAATCAATTCTATAGCCTCAAAGTAAGATAATATAAGGCAGAAGATTTTCATGCACGGGCACATAACGTTACCCGATTGGAATCAGAAAGTTAAATTCAAGCATTTGAAATTCAATGATTGACAGCTACTGTTGAATTTGAAGTTTCTAGGTTTAACTTTAGATAAACTTTAAATTAGAGAAAGTACCTAAAGTTGAGGACCTCGCACTCTAAAGGACCCCTCAAGGTTCGCCTTGCAAGTGACCACCATTGGTATAAGTTTGCTGCCAAATATAGTCGCCCGGTATCGTGTTTTAAAAGTATTCTAAACGGTCTAAATCCATTGTTATCCATTTTCGATTTTATCTTCACTCTATTAAATGTGTAATGTTAAAATATCTGGTGAATTTAATTATACGTGGATTGCGCGACTTAGAAAATAGACCTGGACCAGGATTCCTATTACTAAAAAAAAGAGAAAGACTTTAACGTCTCTTGCTGACAATCCCTCAACTTATATTGACTTTATAAGCTTAATCACGACGACTATCTTAATATATAAAAAGACGTGTGGCACTCGGAAACTGCTGCGGTAAAGCTATTGCATAGCATTTTTTATCAACTTATGCAATTATAATTATTTATTTATTTTATTAATGCAGTAATGTTTGATCTAATATGAAGTTCCACAAGTTCCTAGTAGATGGCGCTGATTGTTTATGAAAGCCCGCATGTAAAGTTATGAAATCAAAGTATCACCGCTGTGCCGGTCGGAGTGGGGGGTGTTAGGTTTTGTTCGTTACGGAATTTCTGGATTCGGTCCCCACGCTCAAGGCCCGCGATAGAAGCTATGCAACAGCTTAAAACTCTTCCGTTACTGACTGAGTGGCTGACAGACAACGTACAGCGAAAACTACTAGCTGTAGAGAGCTGAAATATGGAAAATACAATCCTTAGAGGTTGTGGGGGAGCACTAAGGAAGGAATTCCCGAAATTCCCACGGGAACGGGAATTATTGGACTTTTTAGTTTGTATGAAAAATCTTATTCCTTGAGTGCATGGATATGATACTTGGCATAAAGTTTCTTCAAAGAGTGACTGGTTGTGTTATGAAAGGAATTCCCAAAATTCCCACGGGAACGGGAAATATATGATGTTTTAATTTGTATGAAAAAATTTTATTCGTTGAGTGCATGGATGTGATACTTGGTATAAAGGTTTTTCAATGAATGTGTGGTTGTATTATGGAAGATGTTTCTGAAACTCCCACAGTAAGGGTAGTTTAGCGCGTACGAAGTTGCGGGAAAAACCTCGTAACGATATAAATTAATCGACGAATTATTCAATAACGACTTTTTGATATCTTTAAAGATAAAGTATTAGTTTATAACTTTTTAATTATTTACAGCAGACAAGGAGTATTCTGGCGAAAGCGAAGTGGATTACCTACATGAGCTAACCGTGATATTTTGAAACAAAGTCATATTTTTAGTAGTTTAAATAATCATTGAACAATTAAAATAATTTACTAATGTGTATGTTTCAAATATGTTTAATATTTGGGGATATCCAGATATATCGTCAAATACTTAAAAAGAAAAGGGGCTATGAGATTTTTGTCGATGTTTATAAAATGTTACAAAACGTTTGTGTTAGCAAAAATTTTTCTGCTCTTCTCATCTAATTGGACTTTTCAGAAAATTTATTGTACAGCATTAAAACATCATATTATTGGAAAAAATCTAGACAACCAGATTCAGTATAATTGATAGGCTGTTAAACTAAGTTGATACTTAGTAGATAAGTTACTTTTTTTAACAATAACTTTTATGGCACGCGTAACAACTTTTTGCGATCTTTTAATAGATTTCTGAGTGAATTGAAATGACAAATGTATTGTATTCAGATGTGAATTATAACTTACTGTAGTTTTTATTGGGTTGCATTAAAAAGTTTGTAGTTTTACTGCTTTTTAAGTGTATTTTTAAGTAACTTGAGCAACTAAGCTGAAGTTTAGTGCGTTAGTGCCTATTCAAAAGCTATAAATAAGGAGGCTGTACATCTAAAATCTATTGTTAGTTCCAGCAACACTAATAAAGCTTTTTAGTAGTTCTTTTTAAGGGACAGTAGAGTATTTTTCGAGTACTTCTTGAGTTCTTTAAAATAATTGAATATTCATAAAAACTATAAGGAGGCTTTTTATAGCTAAGCCTTTATGACTGGTCGCTCGTGACCACGGCGAGTGCAAAGTCACCGAAACATCCAGTTAAAATAAAAAATATAATTATACCTACGCGATAAATAGGGTTATAAACTTTCATGAAAAAACATGGTTATGAATCGTGAAAATTTAGGACAACATTAAATAACGTACTTTCTGACGTACGTCCACATTGTGGTCCTAAACGAAATTGAATTTCGGTGGAAGAAAACGATCAGCAAGAGAAATTTCAGCTCCGATACGTTTTTCCAGCAGAAACTTCGAGAAAGCAACGCATCATTAATCCTGTCATCTATAATAAATCATATCAAAATTCCCCAAACCGCTAACCATCCGTTGAATTCTGTTATCAATGGTAAGTTAAAATAAATAACATGTAAGCAAACTCTACGTGACGTAGCATATATTGTACCATCGAAACAACTGAATTTGCGTTAGTTTACGCAACTTAATAAAATCAATTGTTGGTTTCCATCCAACAACAAAGTATTTATTAGAAGGAAAATCAAGGAATATCGCTTTGTACAAAAGCGGCGTTACGAACAAAGTTAAGCAACAAAAAATACATTGCTCCAACTCCACGCCTCATTGGAACACTTCCTTTGTCATAATCCCTAGATTTACGGCCGCAAAATGTAGTTCAACTTCCTCGTCTGCCGGGGAAATGGGTTTGAGTCCTCGTTATACATTGACGTTGCGTATTTCTTTGAGTTATTAAAGCAATTTAACTTTGTATTTTAAGAGAATTGATGTAATTTTGACCGATAATGTGAGGTTCGTGGTTGCTGTTAAATGGTGTGAAAATGGGTGATAAATTGAAATAATGTTCACGAATTAACACCGCATTATCTTTAACCACAGAGGTTCACTATTTGGTGTCAAATACCAAAAAAATAAGTACGGTAAAAAAAATATTACAAAAAATATAGCAATGTGCAAAGTTTGAATATAGTTCTTCAAGTAATTTTACCATGAGAATACTAGTAAAAATCTCGTAAGAATATATCGTGCGCCTCGCCAAACATGTCAACCTGCGAAAGAGTCTGTATTAAATAGCAAGATTGTTTTGCTGAGCCCAACTATGAGTTTGTCTTAACAGAATGAGTGAGAATCATCACTCTTAAGAATTATGGTGTATATGTTCCGGCAATATTTTATAAAGGGCCAGCTGTTTCCTAATCCTACGTATTTTCATCTTTGAACCCATCATTACTTAAAATATATGTCTTCATAACACATGTACATAACGGTTATAGCAAGACATTAACACACACGAATAGCTGTCTTACGTTTGTTACTTCCATGTCCTAGTCGGGATCACAGGTCGAGTTGTTAGTTTACCTCTAAATAATGTATTGCGAATATAAAGAGCCCATGGCTTTTCTATCATTTCCGACACGACGACGCCACGGCTATACATGGTGACTGGTGGGTCACTTTCGAAATTCGAGGACGTGATATTTTGAAATCATATATGCAGATGCAAAATAAAAAAGAATATTAATTATTTACCGAGTAAACTTAGCCGAAAGTTAAAGGATTTATTACGCAACGCATGGTTACATAAACGTAATACAATAGATACTTAGCGGGCTGTGGTCTTCGTGTGGCGGGAACACTACCGACTGTGTGCGGATTGACTGAGGCGGCGGCGCGTCGGGAAAAGTGTAGTACTCTTTATTTATCTATAGGAAATTCTTGTGAAAAATTTTGGACCTACTTTTATAACATCATTATGATCAGAATCGAGTACATGACATACAGAGTTCAGTATCTAAATATTGTCACCAGTCACCCTGTATAAAGGATCTAAAACTGCTTCGACGGCAGCTATACGATTACAATACTGTCTTAACCCAGAAAGGTCGAGTTAAAATTTCAAAACAAGTAAGGTCCAAAGTGCTTTATTTAAGCTAGGCCGCTAATAATATGTCCTTAAGGATTGAGGAGCCACATCTGGTTTTAAAATTCTGATTTCACCATTATTTAGCAGCAAAATAGATGATTTTACAGCACAAATTTAGCAGCAAAATGTATCACTAAATAATAAATTTTAATAATATAATATATTTATTAATAATAATATTATTCTAAAATGACGATAAGTCTCTCCTCTTGGTCCAAAAAGAGGATCAGTTAGTGCTGTTATTATTATTATTTGTCATCTTAAGAGCTACATGCCTTTTACAGGCGGAAAGGGCCAGTCTTACCGGTCGGTCGGGGATCAGGCCAAGAGAGAAAGAAACCGGCGAATAATATATTTAATAATAATAATCTAATAAGCTTGGTATTACTACCGGTTTTAGTAGATTATAACGGCCAAGTTGGCCAAGTTAAAATCAACAATGTTTTACATTAAGTGTGGCTCCTTAATCTAAACATTTGAATTGAGGAGCCACCTGGAACTCGGTAAGAAACAGATGAATTCTTTTGAAAATTTGGCAGCCTCTTGCGCAGTTGTATAGAGAACCTGCTAAAAAATTGGCTTCTATAGCACTGAAATTAAAGAAAGTACAATGCTTTTAATATGGTTTCTCAATTCATACTCAAGAGGTTATGATATACTGGACGTGAGCGATCAATAAGTATGTTCGATATAATGATCATTCATTTAGCAGGTGTTGTGTTTGATTTTGCAGTAAAGGAATAAACTAGTAAAATAGCGTCAATATTGTACATTTACGCATTATGTGTGGCTTCTCAATCCAAACGTTCTACTTTTATATGATGGACTGTAGCGACGTGAGAATCTCAATGGAATCAAAAGCCAGAGACTCTAACATATAGCAGAAATTTCAGCAGTGTACATAATCTGGATTCTGAAAAAAACAACACTTAACTATTTCCTTATGAATTCGCTGTGAAGGGATACCACGTTTTCGGAGAGCAAATTAATGATCGCTAAGCCATGAAAACCTAGAAAAAACCACGAAGTCGTCGTGGCGCCGTGGTTACTGTGTGTATCAAACGATATCACAGGTCAAGCAACGTTCGGCGCGGCCGGTGCTTAGATGGGTGACCGCCGACCATTAATTTCTCACGGCGACTTCCGTGCTTCGGAGGATACGTAAAGCAGTCGGTCCCGGGTGCTGTATACTTGTATACAGTAGTCGTTAGGGTTTGTCAGAAGCCATTTTCGGCGCCCTGAAAATTCTGACATCCACCACCCAGCACTGGGCCAGCTTGGTGGATTATGGCCTATACCTCCTCGTCACCCAGGGGAGAGACTCATAGCCCTGCAGTGGGCTCATTACAAAGAGTTGTGATGATGATGATGATGATGAAGCCATGAAATCCTAGTGATTTTATGTGGGTTTGATAATTATATTTTTTACCGTGTTGTTCTTATTACAATTGAAGTGTTACCTTCAAGAATCAATAGCAGTGTAGCAAATAGTCGCTGCATCAGACATACGTGGGAGGTTTTGGTTTTGTGCTCGCTGCACAATAAAAGTTTATAAGATCTTCAAATATTGAATGTCGTCTGGGAGTTTTTCTATGTAAAATGATAATGTATTTACAAAATATAAGAATGCAAGTACTCTATTCATTACAACGTTACCATTTACGTAATAAAACTTTTTATAAACAGAACGATGTCTATCTCTATCTCGTTACTTAAAGTTGGGGCCATAATCTAACAATGCAATACTACCAATATGGGCACCGAGTTTGGCTTCTGACAAACCTTAACGGTTTGCAGGAGTCGAAACATATTTAAAAATATCCAATTAAAAAAAAAAAAAAATTAGATCCGAGACGACCTTGAACGCTCGAGATAGTGATCGAAATCTTCAAGGCATTATTCATGGATACCAGAAATTAGAGTTTCTAAAATAGATGAACATAAGTTAAAATACCTTTATAAATTCAGTATTATTGCTTATTTTTTTAATCTTCGAGAAAAGTTATATCTGAGAGCTGTTAGAGCACCATTTATAAAATGTTATCTGCTATAACAATTCCTTTTTAACTTGCGTGTTTTTAATGTTTTAATGTACTTTTGCAGTAGGTCCGTAACACAATAATTTTGTTCAGAAACTCGAATTATGTTACTTTTGGTAAATTCGTGAGTTTGATTGGCTATAAAATCCGGAATAGGCAATAATACCTAATCGTTGTTCTTCGCAGTTGTGGAAAATTATTTTTAGATCTCAATTATGTTGATAAACATAAGGTACACTTTTCATGAATTGATTTCGAGCCTCGATATTGAAATACAATTAATGAGTGGCGATTAACAAAAAAACCGCCACGGACTCACGCATCGAGAGTTCCGTAGGTACTAACTTTATATTTTCATACCATGGCAGGTGGACAGAATCTAGATTCTTCCCGTAGTTAATACTGAAGATAATATCGCATTGATCGCGCTGATCGCTGAAACGACCACGCGGATTTAATAAATCTTTTTCGCTGTTTGTAGCTAAAAAATTGTAGAAGGTAAGGCTATCAATCCCATCTAAGGCGCATATTAATGAAACAGACTAAAGTCACAACAGACTAAGTTGGAGATTTTCTAACGCATAGAGCGGTAACTCGTAATCCGATCCGACCGAATCTGATAAATGACAGTATGGCGCGGCACTGTTTTTATTCCAGCTTACGCAGTAGGACATTCGGCATCCGTCATACGTCCTTTTGTAAAATTTTTTTAGATTTTTATTTTCTCGGATACGGATCGCATAAGAATCGGATGTAGGTAGTGCGTAACCGCTCTTAGCGGACGTGCTCGGTTGTGTGTGAGCGATTTACTGTTAAGTGAACATAAGTGTACACGTCCATCCACGAGAAACATATTCACTCGACGCTTAAAAGTTCTAGGACTATACTGGTCAGGGAAAATAGACGAAGGCAGTTCATTCCAAACCTTGGCGACCCGTATCAAAAAGGAACTGTCAAAGCGCTTAGTTCGACTTTTCGGAATATCTACCACTTACGGATGGAAGTTCTGTCTGTGTCTAGTAGTCCGATGGTAAAAGGGTGAGGGTTCAATTTGTTCATACAGAGCACTCGCGCACTCACCAAAATGTATCCTGTAGTACACAGGCCCACTCCTTATGAGCGGAGCGAAGATGCGTAGTGAGGGCGTTTAGCAGGTTACCAAGTCTGACGTTACATAGGATTAATAATATGAAACGGCTTGACGAATTAGTTGAAACTTTTGGACTGGATTTCAATTTAGATGAAGTTATGCATACGCATCGATCTAAACCTGAAATAAAAGATGGAAGGCTGTTATTTATTTAAAAACCATATTACTTTCTCATAATTTAAAATACCCTTTCTCTCTACTCAAAAAAAAAAAACACTACTACACTTCTTTCCTCTAATAAAATATGTATAAAACACTTACATATTGGAGATTTTTTAACTTAGAACTTTGAAGAACAAATAGAAGAGTAATGATATCTTAACATAAATTTGATACGATACGAAGGGCTAAGGACCTAAGTATGTTTCTGTTTAAGACTTTGTAGTTTGAGTTCACAAAAGTTTCTTAGATTGATGAACACCAAAATTTCTTAACATGAGCCTAGCAAGTTTTAGGAAAATATAGTTTCACTGTGGTTAAGGGATAATAATCAATGGTAGCATATCGATAAGGTCGATAATTTTAGATTTTTCGTTGTAACTACAGTATGATTTTACTTAAAGTTTAAACTAACGTTTAATTAGATGGGGAGGTAGGTTTTATAAGCGTTTTTGTTGGCGATAGGATGAGCCACTGTTAATGTTAAGTACAATAGTCTCTCTACATCTTTATAATTCCTCCAAAAGTGTCAAACGTGACATCAGATGGTTTCTGCCTACCTCAAAAGTCTCCTGTGTTATGTCTACCTTATACCTAAGGGATACAGGTGTGAAGTTATGTATGTAAATACTTGAAAACTTCTCAATAAATTTTACAAAACAAGACTGTTTAAGTGCCTTGAAATATGATTAAGGTTGGACTCAATAGAATAGAATACCTAATTCCAGACCAGAGTCTGTAAACAAAGTTTCTATTGCGATCTAAGGTGCTTTCGCACAGCTCGAATTCGTACCCAGTGCCTGGCTCAACCGTTGCTCTACGGAACCCGTCCAACCCCATTTACCGCGTACTTTAAAAAACGAGGAAGATAAAATTGTTCCGCCTTATCTCTCAAAACGGAACTTCCCTCATATATTTCACGTCCCACAAACGACCTGTCTAATGGCAAGTGTACAAATAAATTGAATAAATAATTTATCACTGGCGCTTTCAAATTTCCTAAAGGGGAAAATTATATATTTAAAGCAACGTAACCGCCATTGTTTCAGACTTGGTAAATTCTGCGTTATACTAAATACTATAAAGAGACAAACTTCCAATCTTCATAACAGCTTTGTTCTTCATGCTATTATCGTATTACTCATAAAGTGAAAAACACTTTCACGCCTATTGTCTCACAAAAACACAATTTGTGAAAACTTTTACAAAATAACTCAGAGCCGAGCTTGATAAATCGGCAGCACTTTTAGTTCTCCCGAAAATGTGTGTTGTGAAAAAATGTAACCTACAAAATAATATATCATAAGCTTGGAAGTACTTAGACTGAATATGGGACAAAGCTTTCATATTTTTTCTTAGTGCGACAGTTTATTGTAAGTTAGTGTAACATAGAGACATAGTAACTAAATAAGGTTCTGCTCTCAGGTGGTCAACTTTTTCATTGTGTATTATACACCACATTATGTTATGCCTCTCTGGAGTATCGATCGAATGCTCACCTGGGTGATGGGTCCTAGGTTCTATGCACAGTTCCATTCTTGTTCAAATACTCTGGTCCCAGTTTGTCATGTTCGTATTGTGCATCCATAGCTCATTGCATCTGCTATGTAAGCAATTTGGTTGTGGCATGACATTGGCTCTCACAATCAGCTGTCTTGTGTTTGTTTTTTTTCATGTCACGGTCAATTTGTACTGTACCTATTTGTATTAATTTTATAATTCTGACTGAAAAAGAGTGCCCAGAGTTTTTTTCCGCCGGCTTTTTTTGTCTCTTGGTCTACTGTAATATCTTATTTAACAACTATCAACAACTAGTTAAAGCCGAAGTATGTGATGACTGACTTCATCAAGTGTTTTGTGAAATTCCTAAGATGAATAAAACTTTTTGAACTTTTTGAATTTTGAATTTTGTTGGTCCAGTTATGGAATGAATTTGGTACACTGGGTCTGGATGTAAACTAAAATACCGCCACGTTATCGTAGTCGGCTAGCACTTGATGACTCTGAACACCACTCGGCAGGACTCCTGTAGGATTTGCCTCCCTAGAGCTCAGCTGCCTACTCCCAAACCATAGAGAAAATATCTTCAATTATCTGCCCCTTCTTTTTTTTTAATAAATGAAATTACTTAAGTTAACATATTAGTGCAAATAAAATACGCCTCATGGGAAATCAGAAATCCTAGACAATTGTATGATGTTAACATAGGTATATGTCAATGCTTTTAAGTTTATTTCTAATACTAACAAATTTATAAATCATGGCGCCGTGGTTACTGTGTGTATCATACGATATCACAGGTTAAGCAACGTTCGGCGCGGTCGGTAGTTGGATGGGTGACCGCCGACCATTCATTCCTCACGGCGACTTCCGTGCTTCGGAGGGCACGTTAAGCTGTCGGTCCCGGGTGCTTTAAACTTGTATACAGTAGTCGTTAGGGTTTGTCAGAAGCCGTATCGGCACTCTGAAAATTCTGACATCCACCACCCAGCACTGGGCAAGCTTGGTGGATTATGGACTAAAACCTCCTCATCACCCAGGGGAGAGACCCCTGCAGTGGGCTCATTACAAAGAGTTGTGATGATGACTTACAAATTTAAATTGTTAAATAAAACAAATTTTAACCGGATTTACCGCGTATAATTACATTTTAATTTTTTTAACTCTACGTTTCGGTGTTTTTGCAGACCCCGTGGTCACGAGAGATTCTACTTACTCGTTTTATATAATTTTATGAATCGCGAAAACTTAAGATAATATTAACAAAATTTGCATGTTTATTTCGTTAGTGTATCCATAATTTCTACTTCTTTATATTGTATAAATTGTTTAGCTATATACCAAACAGATGACACGTTTAATACGCACTTATGAATCAGTCGCTCATGTTTTTTCTTAATAACTATACTTAGTGAACTCCATTCCATCACATTTATTACAGCAATAAGTACTAAGTAAGAACAGGCTGCGAACATCTGATCTAATTTCAGTGTGATATATAATGTACGTAATAAGCAGAATATTACGTTTTCCCCTTTCTTTTTGGCGAAGGAAATAAAGGAAACTTATATTTTTTGTTTGAACTAGGAAACTTGTGTTTGAATGGTACAAAATGAATTGAATTGGAAATTAAACATATACTCGTACTAAAATGTTTAAATTGAAAAGAGAATATAGACGGAGATTTTGTCAGTAATGATTTAAAAAATTGCAATCTTTGATTCATCCGTTCGGGAACTATGATGCTATATGTAGACAAAGTTATAGTCATACAGATACACATACCAAACAGAAAATCTTCTTTTGCATGTGTTTACAAAGGAAATAATTGCACATTCTCAAATACTATTTATTTTTATCTCAAAAATAAAAAAAATAAATCCCCAGGCAATCACACCAACTAAATGGCCCCAAAGTAAGCATAACTTGTGATATGGGATACCATGTAGCGAACTAGGGGGGAACCTAGAATATAACACATATAGATAAACGCCTAGACCCGGAACATTTTTTTTTCTTGTTCCGTGCGGGAATCGAACCCGCAACCACTGGCACCACCCCATCCCCAAAGTGGTCGTCAAATATCTATTTAAGTAAATTTTTAGACAAGTTGTTTCTTATCGTGTAACTATAATTAAATAATTGTGTGGTATTACCGATTTTTTTATTCCCGAGATTTTAAGGCATCATGATGTTACAAACACCATGATCCCGGTCTGCGATCTGTTTCAGTCATGCCGCAGAGGCTGAGGCTTAATTGTAGTTATTTTGAGGCAGTTCATTTTCATTTTATAATTTCATTATAATGTGACAGAATGTTTTACGCTCATTAATTAAATAGTACTTCTATGTATCTATAGATACAATTGTACACATGTCAGGTAACAGCCCGTTCACACATGGTCCGTTTTACTGGATACGTTTTTTTTATTGATGGCGCATGGAGTTGTATGAGCGACTTCACATATGACACAGTATTCAGTATACGTATTTACGATACAAAAAAGGTATCCAGTAAAACGGATCATGTGTTAACGGGCTGTAATATTGTCCTGTCTTCTCAATGTCATATGATTTGAAATGATAATGTAAAATTCTCACTGAAAAAGAGTGCCATGAATATTTTTCCACCGACTTTTTTTGTCTCTTGGTCTACTGTAATATCTCATTCAATAACTATCAACACCTTTTGTAAAGCCGATGTACAAAATTGTGCCGTCATTATATGGCCATTCGATGATTAAAACTTTTTGAATTTTGAATTTGCAAACCTTTTCAGTTGCCTATTTAATTACAAAAACAAAATTAAACAACCGCTCGTTGCAGAAACTGATTGAACTTGTGAGACAACAGTCCGGTTATAAGTATCCGATACAATAATAATATACAGGGTCCGCCTATAATAGTCAATTATATTTTAATAGCAGATTAAGAATGATCAGTGGTTGTGAATTACGTAAAAAAATAATATGTATATATATTTTTCATAAATTAAAATTTCAAAGTTCTTCTCAGTGAGAAAAATTTAAGATTAATCTAGATTTTATGACTATACACAATTAGATGGAAACGTTTTTATTACTTGTTGTGTAGTCATAAACTACAGATCAAACTTAAATTTGGATCACTTAGAAGAATTGTGAAACTTTAATTTATGAAAAATATTTTAAATTTATTTTTTATTTTTCGTATTTATGACCCACTCATCAGTCTTAATCTGCTATTATTAAGATTATTATTATTAATCTTATATTATTGACTATTATATGGCGACCCTATATTTCTCCTGTGCCTTCTTTTTAACCTACATAATAACTACGTGAAAGTGGAGATGTATTTCAGCGAAATAGGAGCTTATTACATAAATAAGTGCAGTGGAAACATGTGGACAAACATTTAATGGTAGAAGCCTTATCCATTATATCTATAGAAGCCTGAACTTACCAGAACCAGGCCTGGCTCACTACGCGCGGTACATTCGTTAGTTACCTACAGCGAAGCGCTCCGCCGGCGCATTTCGAATGGGTCGTGTGTCACGCGCGCGCCCGTCGTCGTGACGTTGTAGATACCTACCTACCTAATAGCACTCACAGTAATTCTATAATCGAGGTCGCTTATAGTATTTAAAAATGGACATAAAAAGAAACAACTTCAATTAGATTATGTTTAGATTTGTTTATGTTAAATTTAGTAAACAAAACATAGGTAGTATTACTAATTATTCGTCGTAACTTTTTTTCATTTTGTACTTACGGTAAGTTGAAATAATATTTTTTACAAAGGTAGAATAACAGTAATACCTACATCGGTAGATACTTAATTACACATAAGGAGATTAATTATTCTTCACTAGGCAGCAACCCTAACAGCGTAAGAAAAGATAAGAGGCATGCGATAGAAAGAGACAAAACTTCTAGGTATATAAATTTGCAGGTATGTAATGCTGTGCGAGCTGAATTCCACCGTATCGCGTCGTAGCAAGACTCGAATTTATTTAGATCTTCTTGCGGAGTAATTCTTCTGTACCGGTACTATTAATTATTCTGTGCCAGAACCACGTAACATAACTACGCCTCATGAGGTTATTGTGACGTAAATTAGGATAGCAACCTGAGCGAAATTTATCCCGACTTTCCCATAGGATCGGTATTAATGTGGATAAAGTCGCGAGAACCAGCTAGTTTTAGTAAAAATATATGCATAAATCTAAAGAGAAATCTAAAAATAATGCAACATGTAAATTTATTAAAATGTAATTAAAGATTAAGAAGCTAAGGTCAACAGCATCACTCAAAGCCGCAGCCTATACAGCCTAAAACCTACAATTAGGGGTTTCGTATACAGATGAATGTTTATGCTAAACATATTTGCATAAAACTAATTACGCGAGGTGTCTATTTGCATGATACCTACTAATTTGAAATGATAATGTATTTGACCCGTATAGGGTTGACTTAGAACAGCTCTGCTTTCGCTGTAAGTAACGCGGTATTGATTGAATGCGTTCAATAATATTGTCTTTTTTTTGTACCATTATCATGTTTTACATTATAACTTGCTGGTATTATAAGGTGCTAGGTGTCAGGTTGACAGTTGCATATTTATGAATCATCATCTCCATTTTTTGCTCAGTCTACGAGCGTAACGGTCAAATGCGTTTAAAGAACTATTCTAAGAACGCAGTCTAATGGAGTGCGACCTTAAGTTTTCTCTTGACATGATGAACGGGAGACTATTCAATGTTTCCATATCGATGTACCTACTTTGAAAAATGTTATATTCTCAACTAGGTTCCGAGAGATTCCTTAACTGTATATTCTACGTATGGTATAGAAGCTAACTCTTAAGTTTTATCTCTACATTTTGTTACACGTTGTATAAATAGATGTTAATATATACATTAAAAAATTAATGAGAAGTATAGGACTTCTTAGTTTGTATGAAATGAACAATCTCATTCCATAAGTGCACGGATGTAAAACCTTAATAACAAGGTTCTTCAATTGGTGTCTGGTTGCATTATGGATGGAATTCCCGAAGTTACAGGAACGGAAGTTTGATGAATTTTAGTATAAGGAGTGATAGGACAAGAAGAAAAGCAACTCGAAATACCAATCCTGTGCAAACGAAGTCGCAGGCGCCAGCTACTTATACATACCTCATAATTTAAATATGAAAAAGAGAAACAGTTGAAACAAAACTTTAAGATTATTAAGTTTTATATTACCATTTAAAATCTCAAGCTATTTCTTGCTCCTTATCTACGGACGACTATCTATCATAACTTTGTCACCTCAAAATTCCAAGACAAAACCACTTCAGCTAAGATATTCTGTCAAAAACTTGAGACGGTTGTTTATGTAAATGTCTCAAGTTTTCAGTACGCTGAAAACACTGAGAGTTTATTACAGTTCTTTCACGATAAAAAATAAGTATGTCGCGAAAACTCACAGATTTCATTTCGCTATTTCCAGCGGAGACTAGATGTTTTATCTAGTTTTGTCTGCAACAAATGGTTTGAGTCTTTAGGGATCGGTTTTTGGTGGTACGGATTAGTATAAAAATATCATCAGAATTATAATTCTAAAATTGACATACCTACCTCAATCTTTGCACCATAGTTTCGATTCGCAGATATTTTTTGTTGGAAAAACGTATGCAAAAACAGCCGTTTTACAAAAAATGTGCTGAAAAATTTTCCGTCCTCTTTAAAAAAAACATTCGGTCTTACGAGGTATTAAACAACTACAATTTAATGAGCAAAATTAAAAACCTCCATTTTTTACCGACTTCAAAAAAGGAGTTTATGAGTTCGACCTCTATGTATGTAATTTGTTCAGAACTGCCCAGTTTTCGCATAATATGTTAGTCTATATCAGCGTCTGAACAAATGAGCCAAATTTCAAAAGTTTATGTATGTATATATCCCCGGAACTACAAGTCCGATTACAGTAATTCTTTTTGTTTTACTAAGTATTGTTCAACTTAGGGAATACTGTAAGTTTCATCAAAATCGGTTCAGTAGTTTTAAGAAAAGATTCCGGTCTACTAACCAATTACCCTAGACCAAAAAATTCGCTATAAAATTAAAAATGAATTATTTTTATCATGTATTAATCTGTTCAATTTATTGGGGAGATGAGGAAGAATTTACAGGTACCTACCTAAATAAGAAGAATACGTTTATACAATTTAATTTGATTAGCAGATACGATTAAGATAAAATAAATTACCTATACAATAATAATATACTTACTTTCCTGAAAGAAAAGCTCTGGTCAAAAACAACATGGAATCCTTATTTTAAGCGGCTAAAAAAGTATTTTTTTTTCTGATTTTTTCTTCGTGAACAGGTAATAAATTAAGCTGACTTCAATTCCCGGGGCATGGGTCCGAATCCTTGATTGCTGAACACAGGTATTTCGCGTAAGTCATTGATGTAAAAATATTTAGGTTCTTCTTTGAAGTTAATTTATCCAACATTAAGTTCCATTAAGTCCGTTGAATATAAACTTGTATCAAGCTGGATACTTAAGTCAATGTTATACTTTTTATTTCAGTAGATATTGTTTATTCAAAGTATATTTAACACGATATTTAGTTTTCATTATTTTTGCCACTTACGTACAATATGATTGACATTAACGTTCAATTCAATTCAAACACTTTATTGCCATTTGCATAGAATGGTATAGTTATAAAAATACAGTATTAACATTAAATGTACAATTTGGGCAACGTTGCCTTATAAAAGAAAATATTAATGTCCTATTTAGCAATGGCGCGCAACGGGCTGAACGAATTTACCAATGGCATGCGTCCACTGTATCCGGAATTTTTATTTATTTTAGAGTGTTTTCTTGCTGTGAGTTGACGTCTACAGTCATGGAGAATGACAGCGGCAGGGGCAGATGACTGTAGTGAACGGATTAAGACGTCACAGGCATGCACACATATTCTGCCGGCGCGGATATTGCACGAATTTCTATATGAATTCATACAAAGCAAATCAAAATCCGTTGGCTGCCGTGCGGCGCGTCCGGCGCGGGCCAGTGAACGCGCATCAAAAAGGATACCTTGATACCTTTAACGCCTTTGTTACACAATATCGTCCTCTAATTTATCCCCTTTTAATAATATTCATTTTAAAATTAGTCCCATGTTTATTGAATAGGTATATGAAAAAAACTGCCCAAATATCGTATGACTTTGTTTTTTTTAAATTTTATTTTATACAAATTTTAAGTTTCAATTACTTTATTCCCAGGTTTTAAAATAGAAAAAGTTACCTTTGATGTTAATGTTACGTAAAGTAATTTGACGCCAGGGTTTTTTTTATTTTACCTTCACCACCGTAGCAGTACCTAGACATGTTTTAGCTTTGAATCTAAAGGGCCCGTAAGGGCGTGACTAATATAGGTTCTGATATTATTGAGACTTCAAAGCCTTCAATCCTCAGGAGTGCAGAAACCACCGACTTATAAATAAAATAATTGGAAATAACTTCACCAATGCTATAGTATATTGAAAATTGGATAAATATAGGTTTATAAGAGAACTATAAAGAAAAAAGATTATAGTGTTGAAAATATTACGAGGGTATCCTAGAAATGATATTTGAATATCAAAGGAATAAGATAATCAGAATATCCAAAATCTAAGTAGGCAGTTCAAAAGACCCGAATCGAAACTTACCAAGCCTCGGTCGTCTACCAATTAAATACCATCTCTTATCTGAGATTTATGATATAAGCGAATGAGAAGAGCAACTTTCTTTCGCAACTTTTGATTCTGTAGAAATATCTTGACAAAAACGTCTTCCTCAAGTGTGAAGCTATCAAATCCAAGAAACCATTTTTGCAAAAAAAGGGAGGTATTTTTTTTGCAAAATACTTTTTACAAGGAAACTAAATTTATTCGCTAACATACTAAGGACACCATGGTCATACTAAATTATGAATGAATACCATTAAAATAAAGACGACTACGGGCTACTACAAAAAGTCTTGAAGTACTACGTCGTAGTAATAAATGCCACATCGCAGTAACTTTGCTCATCAACAGCGACTATTTGAAAAGCAATACTAAAATAAATATTCAGGTAAGTTTATATTGTATCAATGAAAATAACATTAAAATTTAGCTGGTGGCTAAAACACAACCCTATTGATATTCAAACGAACAAACTCTTTCAGCTTTATTAACTTACAGCTATATTAAGATAAATATAAAGGCCTAAATAATATCTATAACAGAAAATAAGTATTGAAATCAATCCAAAACAAAAACTATTCACTGTAAATATATTATACTAGCTTTATCCCGCAACTTCGTATGCGCTTAACTACCCTTTTCGTGAAAATTTCAGAAACTATACAACCAGACACCCACTGCAAAGAACCTTTATACCAAGTATCACACCCATGCACTCAAGGAATAAGTTTTTTTCACAAAAACTAAAAATCATATATTTCCCGTGCCCGTGGGAATTTTGGGATTTTTTTTCGTAACACAACCAGTCACTCTTTGAAGAACCTACATGCCAAGTATCACATCCGTACACTCAAGGAATAACATTTTTCATACAAACTAAAAAGTCCAACCCCTTCCCATGGGAATTTCGGGAATTCCTTCCATAATACAAACAGACACTTATTGAAGAACCTTTATATCAAGTATCACATCCGTGCACTCAAGGGATGGAATTTTTTCATACAAACTAAAACATCATATATTTCCCGTTCCCGTGAGAATTTCGGGAATTCCTTTCATAACACAACCAGACACATATTGAAAAACCTTTACACTAAGTTTCACATCAGTGCACTCAAGGAATAAGATTTTTCATACAAACCAAAAAGTCCTATATTTCCCGTTTCCGTAGGAATTTCCTTAGTGCACCCCTACATCTTCAAAGAATGTATGTTCCAAATTTCAGCTCTCTACGCCCAGTAGTTACGGCTGTACATTGTCTGTCAGTCACTCAGTCAGTAACGGAACAGTTTTATATATATTGATGACATAAACTTAATGAACGTCCAATGACGAATATAGGTACACCCAAAAATACACCCTCAGCATTAAAAAAAGAAAAAAGTAGACCGTGAGCAAAAAACCAGCGGCAAAAAAGTCTAAGCACTATTTTGTCAAAAGCTTTCATTATAGGAATTTAGTCTCCCTTTACATCTCGCAAGGATGTTGGCTTTGTCTGAAAGTCAGCATCGTAGCCCTACTGCGAGACATTGCTGCAGTGGTCTGCCGTTTTCATCTCATAGTTTTAGTTTTATTTTTTTGACTGACACTTAGGTACCTAAATAAAATCCCCAGACAATCACACCAACTACATTGCCTCAAAGTAAGCGAAGCTTGTGTTATGAGATACCATGTAGCGAACTAGGGGGAATCTAGAATATAAATACATAGATAGACAAACACTCTGACCCATTTTTTTTGTTAGTTTCGGGCGGGACTCGAACCCGCAACCACTGGCGTCTGAGGCAGATAGGTTTACCCCATCGCCAAAGTGGTTATCAAACTACTTGAACATAGAAGGAAGTAAAAATTTTGGTGTTTACGAAATATATACTTTCCTCTATCGACAAATACACTGCAATGAGCCCCTAAGCTCAGTGTTTAGAATTCATAAAAGCGTAAATCTTCTCTTCGGAAAACAATATGGCCGTTACAAGAGTCTTGATTTCAGTCTAATAACTACTTTTGTTTTAATAATCAACGAATGCCGAGCATTAAAACGACTTTACGTCAAAACTTTGGCTGACTTGAGAATGTCATCAACGTAAACATTCTCCAAAACCATACATATTTTTTTTTAAAGTTAAAAATTTTCAATGAAGTACCTAACCGATTTCGATGAAATTTGTATGGGACCAACTATAAAGTATCATATGAAACAACAATTTTAAAAACCAATTCATTATTGACACAAAAAAATCATACAGACGTATTAAGAACCTCTTCTTTTTTTGGAAGTCGGTTGCAAATCTAGACAAACAAAACAAAATTTAAAAAAGTGTAAAAAACCAACAAAATCGTTCAAACGAATAACAGTTAATCCTCATAAATAAGTTCGTTCCAACCGGAACATGAACCTGAAATCTCTGAGACTTATAATATTACCACAACTACTGTAAAGTAAAGTTCGTCCAAAAACAATTGTCTGGGAACAATGACGCCCAGCAATAGATTTGACTCTCAGATCAGACGAACAAAAAAGAACAATTGAATAGCGCTCGGTTTGAATTGCTAGCAATAGGGAACATTCCCTGTGTGACGCTGGAATTTTGATATTTTGAAGGTAGAAAAAAGGTGAGAGTCTCAAACAAATGGCGCTGAAAATTCTCATGCTTATTGAAAACTAGCTTCACACGCGTGAGTGAGAGAATATCAAAATTTCAAAGCCCTATTTATGTGCGAAATTTTAAATTAAACCACCCAGCAGTTCAAGTACAATAAAAGTATTTTTAAATGAAAAGCGTCTGTATCTCGTCGCGTTTAATTGCATTAAACATTTTAACTCGGCATTTTAGTGTCTTTTACTTTAATGTCTATCAACTATAAATTTAATAATCTGTCTGTTCTTTTAAGTTATTGTCATCATTACAACTCCGTCTAATGAGCCCACTGCAGGGCTACGAGTCTCTCCTCTGGGTGACGAGGAGGTTTAGGCCGTAATCCATCAAGCTGGCCCAGTGCTGTTTGATGAATGTCAGACTTTTCAGGGTACCGAAATGGTTTATGACAAACCCTAACGACTTCTGTATACAAGTATACAGCACCCGGAGCGACTGCTTAACGTGTCCTCCGAAGCACGGAAGTGGTCGTGAGAAATAAATGATCGGCGGTCACCTAATACCGGCCGCGTCAAGCGCGCTTAACCTGCAATATCGTTTAATAAAGTAACTACGGCGCCAAAACGACTTTTAAGTTATATTTCATAACAATTAACATATATTTTTCCACTATTTAACTACTCTCTACCTCTGTCTACAGTCATAGTTCGTCCTTTTTGAACTCAGTTTACAATGTACACGACACCGAAAATCGTGCCAATTTAAACGAAACATTTCTCTTTGGTGGCTACGGGCTGGAACGGCTGTAAATTGATAGTGGCAATTAACTGTCGCGTCTAACTAATTATGAACTTCTACCAGGAAACCTTAAAGTGTACAGTCACGTCCACTAAAATGTGTACATTATCATTGGACTTCAAGCCTTATTACAACCGGATAAGTTACATCTTGTTAGACTTGACTGTACGCCCACCTTGTTTTAATGGGTCCTAGACTTTGTTTTGTTTTATCGTGTTGTGCCTGTAGATATTAGTAAACATGTTTTTACTTATATCGCTGTTTTCTTTGATGAAATTGTAGTTGTTGTTTTGGAAACTGTTTCAATGGTTTGTATTTTGGCTTTGATCTATTGTTCTACTCAAAACGAAGCCCCAAAATGGTTATAAGCAAGTGGGCGTTCGTTTAGGTAAACGTGCGATTTGGTAAAAACAGATGTGTAACAGCCCGTTCAGACATGGTCCGTTTTACTGGATACGTTTCACCAGAAACGTTTTTTTTCATCGATGGCGCATGGAGTTGTATAAGCGACTTCACATATGGCACAGTATTCCGTATACGTATTTACGGTACAAAAAAGGTATCCAGTAAAACGGATCATGTGTGAACGGGCTGTAACGTTATAGTTTTATTTTCATGACGGAGTAAATTTTTTTTAAATACTAAGAAAAAGATTATCAACAGAAACTATATTTTTTGGTTTGTATAAATAAAGCAATACAACTAATATTCTTTTTAGCTTTAAATTTAGTTAATATAAGTCACAGACGATTACTTGAGATGAAAAGGCAGTAGAGAAATCCCAATGGTCCATTTTAGGCAATATAAGTAGATGAACGTGGCCAGAAAGTGGCAACATTTCGTCCAAACGGCATGTAATAACAGCGGATAACCTCTCCTTGAACAAATACTTGCTTTTGCCAAACGTTGTGCTGTTCCAACATTTTCTTAGCATACAAAAGATTGTGAAAAACTTCTAATACGTTTTTATTAGCTTGAACTTTCTTTTCTTTATTAAATTTAACAGCTGACTGAAATTTAGTTATGTATTCGATGTCGTTATACGGATAGCCGGATCCATTCAATTTCATGATCTGTGTCTTAAAAGTGGACTTAGCATAAGTCGAAATCTACGATAAACATCTTATTGCATAGGATAGCAATTATGGGGCTTCCCTTATATTTGATAGAAATTTTGTTTAGCATTTAATGTGATGTATCTGATGGGACAACAATATTCATGTTCTCATATTCGACACATGAAATACTACTATAGATCCCGTGTCATTGCAGTGGCCTGTTATCCTTTTTCTTTGAAGTAATAATCATCTTTTACTCTGAACATAAATTGGTATGAAAACCCTACAAACATTATAACTTATGAAGTATTCAGAGTAAAAAAATGAATAATTGACTCGTTTGGTTTAAAAGACATGCACATATTTCTACTTAATAAGGCAAATAAGATAAAAACTGAATGTACACTGTTCCATCAAAGGTTCAACAGAACGTCCCAAAATCCAGCTTAGCTTAACTTAGACAACGTCGTCCAGTTTGCCAAACACTCGGCGATTTAACAAGATAACCACGCCCGCGAATAGCGGTAATTTGTTCAAACTTTATATTTATTGCTAGCTGAGTCGCTTAATATTGTTACGGGATAATCTGACAGAATAATTTTTCATCCGAACCCTTTTCCGACGGTTTGATAATATCTGGGTGTAATTTATAACTGACGAATTTCAGACAATTTTGAGACTTTAATGGAAAAAGTACGACCTTCTGCAGCTTTTTGTGTGAGCGGTGTTTACTTTGGTTATTATGGAGGCCATTTCACTCATGGAATTTTTAGTATAAATTACAACAAATATGATTTTTTTAAATAGCAAAACTAAAAGCAATTAGATGATCACTTTGGCGATGGGGTAAACCTATTTGCCTCAGACGCAGACACAGTGGTTGCGGGTTCGAATCCCGCACGGCACAACTTTTTTTTTTTGAACAGTTTTTTTTCTTGTTCCTTGCGGGAATCGAACCCGCAACCACTGGCGTCTTAGGCAGATAGGTTTACCCCATCGCCAAAGTGGTCGTCAATCTATATAATATGTGTTTTCTATTCTAGGTTCCTCCCTAGTTCGCTACATGGCATCTCATAGCACTAACATTGCCTACTTTGAGGCTATGTAGTTAGTGTGATTGTCTAGGGATTTTTATGTAGTCTTAAATTAAGTTTTAATTAAAAAATAATGCATATAGCGGAACTAGGGCGTATGCTTATATACACTTAGACCTAAGCCAGTTTAGAAAGGTTTGTTCCTAAAACCAGTCCGATCGGGATTCGATCCTAGGGCTTCTCATAACGCAGATAGGTACAAAAATAGGTTAAGTAAAAAGGCGATCTCCCAAAGCTCCCCTGTAGAAGGACTGATGTTTAATATTCGGAATCGGCACGTTGTATAAAGACGGCAATTTTTCTATTCTTAATAGTAAAATATTTCATTTTATTGCCATTACCACATGAAATTAATATCTTAACGTCCATGTTAGAATGAAGACAATAAACAACATTGATGTTGAAAACAAAAAACGATACATCTTAATAAGTCATTGATATTCGTAAGGATCTTAATTATTTGAAAATACTTGTTACATTTTGTTTCAACAATAGAACTACCAAACATTATTTTCTAATAATAGCTTTATTTACGAAGACATAATTCAATTTCCAAAATATTGATTTCCTTGTTTCGCAATAATTTTATTAAACTACTTAAAAGTACGCAAAGAGCAAAGTTATAGAAGCCAAAAACTTTTGAGAATTTTCGAGCTAACTTTGCCTCGTGAAATCGCAGCAATATTAAATAACATTGAGTATTCTATTAGGTACCAAACGTTTTTATTGCTTGAGTTGTTTTAAATGTTCTCATTCAATGATTAACAAAAACAGTGGCTAGCATTAGAGATAGCAGAGAGATTTTATGTAAAATTGCTAGTAGGTTATATTTTGTAAGACCGGTAAAAGATTTTTGTCTCCTGTAACGCCCAGAATGGGTACTACTTTCCTCAAACTAGAGGCGTTTTCAACTCGTTTATTGCATTATATTTTAATTTATATTTTAACTCGACGTTCCAACTCCAGAGGCGGTCACGAGCGAATTAAAATACTAAAAAGTCGAGATGAAATTATGAGTCAAATTAAGACCTTCTAATTGTGAAAACTCAGGACAATTTCCGTTACCGCCATAATAATACCGTATAAGCGTAGTTGAATTCCTCCAGATAAAAAGTAGCCAGTGAAATAATAGAAATTATATACATTTCAAACTAAATCCTTTTTAAAAAATGACGTCCATCAGCCCGGATGACACTTACCATCAAGTGAATCAAGTGCCCGTTTGCCGCCTTCCATAAATCAAAACAAGAACGAAATTATTCCAAAACAAATTACGCATCTTTCATTTTCTCATCTTTGCCAAGTAAACCATTGTTCGTTTACATAATTTCCACTACGTGCCTTAGTTTGCTCCATAACATAATTAACCTGTTAGGTGTCACTTGTGACACTGATAATTATGTCATGTCAAAATAGTACTCTTAACCGTGTCATGTCGTGCTACCGAGAACTGACTGTTTTATCAAGACTGTCTTTTTGTTTTTGATAAACGTGCTCGAGAAGCGTGTAGCAAAACAGATGTTTCTACATATCTTATTGCGTATTGTATCTTATTTACGATACGGTCATGACTAGAATTTCATTGTGGACTATGAAGGAGGTAGGCGCGTATTCAGAATGTGTTCAATATACCATCATTTCTCATATTTCTATATTTCAGTAGATGTGAAAGAAGTTTCACTGCGTCTTCTTTAGGCCACTACTTAAGGGGGCTGCTTGTTTGGTTTTCTTTTGCAAAGTATGAAATGTAGTGCCGATATATTTACATTATTTTCAACACACTTGCTCGTAAAGTGAGCGTTATTCTATTGAATTTAGAACTATAAACTGGGCTATAAGTCACGCGTGCATAATATATTATACCCTAGTGCATAATATAATGAATCCTACAAAGTTGAATTGTACCTTTGTGCAAATTACATGCGAGTAAACAGAGCATATTTTATTGGTCCGGGTTATACATTAAATATTTTCAGAAACAACAAAGAGGTTTTATACCACTTCAAATCCATATACATTTTTAAATGTTTGCGCCTTATATTAGTAAAACAAATTTGTATAGGTATCAAACAAATTATTCACAGTTTACAATAATTTGTTATAAAATATTAAAATATTTGCATTTACCACTCCAAATTAAACATTTTCATTTAAAATAGGCTGTATATGCTATACAGACATTGACACATTTGGCGGAAAAAAAACTACGCGCATGCGCGAGGTTCGGCGGAATTTTTCAATCACAATTCACAGCTTTGTTATCAAATGTGTTTGTTATTTTATGACCACGTATGTATGTCTTTTACTCACAAGTGTGTTGAAAAACGTCGTATGGAACTCGTGAGCGTTGCTAATTACAGTCTCGGCTCATTATTAAGCCTCGACTGTAATTAGCAACTTCGCTCACTTGTAACATAATATACTATTATAATACCGGTGTAGTATAAATACTACAAGGCAAGAGCATTCGGTAATATAATTTAATATACAGAAGAAAGCAGATCAAGCGTTACATTACCTGTCAAATTTCCTCAACCAATTTTAACTTGATGTCGAGAGCATAGATTTCAGATTCAAGTAAATTTTATTGACAGATTATATTCTCTAGATTATACTTCTGTACTTATATTATTTATCATGGTATTTTACGAATTAAAAAAAATTATAGTAATATCATGTCGTCAGGATACTATACATATTTATATCATCACGCATGGATATTTAGAATTATAACAATATTAGCTGCAGAAACCAGCTCCGTGTTTTAATTTTTTGCTGCCCGTGTAGCTGAAGTCTTTGCAAAACTATATTATTACCGACATTGTCGACAAAACCAGTGATTTCTCTGGTCGTAAGTTATGTATCGAAATGTTTTTAGAGCCCCAAAAACTGCTGATACACTGGTGAAACCCAGATCAAAATCTATTAATATTTGAAGCTCCAAAGATTACCCCAAATAAACAGAGGGACCTTTTAGATGTGGAGATTAAACGAACAAATATAATACACTTTGCGACTTCCACTTTTTAATCCGCCACGGTAAGTAATTATGGAACAAATTAAAGGAAGGCAATGAGCTGTCTGGGTGGCTTCAACCGGCCTGACGCGGGATCTCCGGCTTTTACCGAGATTGCGATCTCCGGAGAAACTTCTAATCGAATGGGGTTTAGTAAAACTTTCTTATAAAACTCTGGAATAATAAATGAAGTATTCTTAACAGATCGGAAAAGATAGGTTTGCAAAAAATATTGGAAGTTTTGAAAGGTACTTTTACAAATAGTTTGGATTATATGTTTGGAGTAGTTGATGTGGGAGATGAGTAAAAGGTTTTTGGGAAACTTGATTTATTCTGGGTAGTAAGTAGCTAAATTTCTTCAAGGGTTTTTGAAAATATGTTGTAACAAAAAATGTGTTGTAGTTTATGCTCAAAATATACTCATAAGGCATTTATATAAGTTCAATAAATTGATTTACAAAACATAATGCTCATAACAGTTTTGTAAAAAAATCATAAGTATGCAAATGCTTATATTATTACTACTTTACCCAGAACTACATTTTTGGGTTTATTTCATAATTGTTAATATGATGGGAAGTGCCAAGAGCTTCTAACTCAATAAGTAGTTAAAGCAAACGGGGCTGAAAACATTATTTCATGTTTAAATGAAACCATTAAAATTCCTGCATTAACCTGTATTGTTATATACTCTATAAAACAACGAGGCGTTGCCTCCGACCTACTTTCGTTGATTTTATTTAACAGCGAATGTGATTTTATTTGATCCAATGAAAACAAAACGTTTTATCGCAAATACGGCTTCCGACAAATAGGTTACGAGTGTAAACATGAAGACCTTTATGTTTTTTTTATTGATTTACAGCGGGGCTTTTTAAAACAGTTAAAGCCTTTTACAAATTAAATGAAGTGCCCTCGATAACGGTAAGGAATCTTTTGGGCAGAATTAGAAAATAGTAGTTACGACAAAAACACGCCCTACACGAGTCTAACACGGAGTACTTACACAGGGTGACTGATGGGTCACTTTTTAAATTCGAGGAAGTGATAGTTTGAGATTATTCATGAAGAGAAAAAATTGAATAAAAAAAAAGACGTGTGGTACTCTATTGTGTGTAAAGCTATTGCATAGCATTTTCTATCAACTTATGCAATTATAATTATTTATTTATTTTATTATTTTATTAATGCAGTAATGTTAGATCTAATGTGAAGTTCCAAAGTTCCTAGTAGATAGCGCTGATTGTTTATTAAAGCCCGCATGTAAAGTGATGAAATCAAAGTAGCACCACTGTGCCAGTCGGAGTGGGGGGTGTTAGGTTTTTTTCGTTACGGAATTTCTGGCATGATTTATTTACTGAGTAAAGTCAACCGAAAGTTAAAAAATTCATTACGAAACGCTTGGTTACACTGGTACGGACGTACGCACGGTGCTATCAACATAGAATAGGTAGGCAGGTATAGACACGTATAGATGCCTTCATGTACGGTCGTCGACCTAGTGAAACGCTTTATTTATTTACAGGGAATTCTGCAAAAAAATTAAGTACTTAGTTTTGTTATGTACATAAGTATGATCAGAATCGAGTGTACTCGATCACCCTGTAGGGTGAACTCCTTCAGTATATAAAATTTGTCACCAGTCACCCTGTATGTAAGCTTGATTTGAGTCTTATTTAACTTGAGTCTTTTAATGAGTCTCTGTGCTACGGAGGGCACGTTAAGCAGTCCATCCCGGGTGCTGTATACTTGTATACAGTAGTCGTTAGGGTTTGCCAGAAGCCATTTCGGCGCCCTGAAAATTCTGCCATTGAATGAATTCGTTTTGTAACAAATACATAGTGAAGTACTGATGAGTTGTTACCGTTAAGCCTATTAAATAACATTATACCAATCAAAGCCAAAGCGATAATTGAAAACGGCATTCAAATCGGACCAATGGTTTGCAAACAAATATTTACTGCAGCGCCCCCTGGTGAGTTGTTACCGTAACACCTATCTCAGAACATGCGATAATCAAATCCAAAGCGATCACTGAAAACAGCATTTAAATCGGACCAACGGTTTTGCAGATAAACGGTAACATTGGCTTTTACAAACAAATGTTTACTGCAGCGCCCCCTGGTGAGTTGTTACCGCTACACTATTTAAGAACATGCACCAATCAAATCCAAAGCAATTACTGAAAACCGCATTAAAATCGGACCAGTGGTTCTGGAGATAAATGGTAACATTGGTTTGCACAAATACCCTCTCACCCCAAACGCATATACCGTCTCCGTTCCGTCGTGGGTAAAAACAAGAACAAATTATAAATGACAAATTGCAAAGTTAGTAATCAGGCGCTGGGTGGGTGTGGCCTGAAGTATTTTTGAGCAATATAAACATTTTCTAGTAATATAATAACTTTCATACCGTAATATAAATTGAGGGAATAGCAATTTATTTGCCAGTTATTTTTTTTGGTTTCATAAAGTATTCTTTAAATTCAAGACGAAACTTAAAATTTTGTTCATATTTTAAGTTTTGTCTTGAATTTATTTTAAAGTGTTTAAGTTTATACCTTTTGAAGGCATATTAAAATGATATTTCTCTTTAGTTTTTACAATGCATAATGTAAAATAAAATATTCAATTTTAACCGGATCTATTTTTTTAATTTTAGCACGATGTGCGATGTCTCGGTGTCTTTACAGACCTCGTGGTCACGAGCGACTGATCAGTCCGGTGAAGGTGAAACAGTGTTTTTTTACACATTTAAAAATAAAAATGTAGCTGAATATGAAACCCTATGAGTCCAGAGAGGTTGACGGTACCTTGGATTAGATTAATCTAGCATGCAATCAGAATATTACCATATTCAATGACATATCTATATAAAGGCTTTTATCACACGTATAGATTAAGTTAATAAGTATCGTATTTGACTTTACCGAGCTAAGTGTTATTTAAGTTTTTATGAATGATAAATTATTAACACTGCATTTTGAATGACATATTTTATTATATTTAGAGAAACAAATGTTAATTCTATCCTTCACTTAAGTTCCATGCTCGTCTATATAAAAAATTCCAAAAAATATCGCAAGCTCTGACAAAATGTAAAATCCTTTTTGAAACTGCCTTTTTGTTGCTTGGTGGTAGGATCCCTTCTGGGTCCGCCTGGCTAGCGACCACCCTTTATATAAAGTCTGCCGCCAAATGTTACCGCTCCGGCGGTAATGTGTTCCGGCAATATTGTATAAAGAGCCAGTTCCTTCCTAAACCCGTGTGCTTTCATCTTCGACCTCATCGTCACTTACCATCAGGTGAGATTGAGGTCAAACGCGGGTTTAGTCACTTATAAAAAAAAAAAAAAAAACAATGGAATATTTGTCATACAGCTACTTTATATCTTGCGTTCTTTTCGGAATCAACGATAATATTGTGCTCCATTCAAATATTTAATGACAATGGCATTTCTCTTTTTGAAGCTTTTACTCCGTGGGCAACTATGATTATTGAAATTATTGAAAAATTGAATTATTGAAAAAGCCTTTTAAGCGATAAATAAATCAAATTCCGATCATAATTATTTAATCATTTGCAGACTTCGCAGTAATTAAAATTATTGGAAAATTGAATTATTGAAAAAGCCTTTTAAGCGATAAATAAATCAAATTCCGATCATAATTATTTCATCATTTGCAGCATTCTAATAAAAAATATGTATTTATTCAAGATGTATTTTTATATATTTCTTAAGTATATCAGTTATCTAGTATCCATAACACAAGTTCTTTAAGAAACTTAATTTGGGCTAGATAATGTTGTGTGAGTGTCAGAAATATTTATTTATTTATTTACTAGCTGTGCCCGCGGCTCCGCTCGCGATAATTTCGGGATAAAAAGTATCCTATGTTACTTCTAGTACCTCTCATGATTCGTCGAGTAGTTTTTGCGTGAAAGCTGAACAAATATCCACGCTTTCATATTTATAATATTAGTAAGGATAAGGATTGACATTTTATAATATTTGACAATTAATTGTTTAGATCACTTTCACATGAGGCTTAAGTATCTATGGAACGAAAATACTTCAGCGCAAAGCTTCCGAGTAAACTATATTGAAAGTTGACCCGTCCGGCACGTGAACATGAAGATTTCTAGAACTGCTAACCCGGGAAAGAGCGACGCAGACCATGCGAGAAACAACTGACACCGAGATCTACTCCAGCAACACGAAAAGTCTGCCCTTGAGCCTTATTAATTGTCATTGCAAAACACACCGATACTGGGAATTGCGTTATTTTAAATTGGAATGGAAAATTATTTGGTATTATGGGAATTCTGGGAATAAAGACGGTTTCTCCTGCACCGCAACCTGTTAAAATTTGAGATATCCAAATAGAATTATACCCAGAAATATGTACAACTTACAACAGAAAAAGAAATGAAAATAAAGCTGAAACGCCTGTGCAATGCTATCTACCTATACCTACTTCACTTAAAAATAAATACCTATAACTACAATAATTAATAAAAGTACCTACGCTTTTACCTAAAAAATACAAAAAAAAAACTGAACATAAATTAGCCAAAATTTGGAATTTGACCGAATATTTAAACACTACCAAAACAACTAATACCTATTTTATAAAATAACAACGAAAGAAATTCAAATAAACTATTTAAAGACTAAAAGTCGCGCTGATAAGCACGGTTTATAATATCAATTATTGTCTGTCAATAAAATCGAACGCTCTGAACGCATCAACAGCCAAATATTGAATGAATTATAAAGCTTGCGCTCGCCTCCCGCCTTTTCGCGCCTACCGCCGCGAGCTGCGTCGAGCGCGGCAACCGTTACGCAAAAATACCTAATCCTTATTGTTATCCGATGGGTTATTTATAAGCGTATTTCATGTATAAGTTTGGTGTTTCTATACCGATTTCTATAATTCTTTTTTATTGAATAGGTAATAATGTTATTTTTTTTTAATTAGGGATGAGTGAGAGTATTATTAAAGAAAGAGTAAACAAATATAATCAGAAAGCTCCGAACTGCTAAGCTATCGGGATTTACACGTGTTATTGTGAGTCAACCATAAAATATAGACATATATGGATGTGGGATATTTTTTATATAATTTTATGAAGAATATTTCTGACATACATGATTTCTATGTAGCTTTAACCATTAAGGCTGCACACGCGACGGAAGCTTAAAAAATGAAGTAATTTCTCCCGTTTTCCCAACATTTCCCTTCACTGCTCTGCTCCTATTGATTGTAGCGTGATAATAAGTATACTATAACCTGCCCAGGAGTATGAAGAATAATTTTACCAAGTTTCGTTAAAATCCGTCGAGTAGTTTTTGTTTCTATAAGGAACATACAGACAGACAGACAGACAAAATTTTTACTGATTGCATTTTTGGCATCAGTATCGATCACTAATCACCCCCTGATAGTTATTTTGAAAATATATTTCATGTACAGAATTGACCTCTCTATAGATTTATTATATGTATAGGTAGATTATTTATTTAACGAAGTAAAGTTTCAATTACGTAATGATTTTATGTAATACTTTATTTAAGGTACTCTATTAAACTACCGTAAGGTCTGGGTAATCAGGTTGATACAAGGCACTACTCTACTTACATTACTGATGAAAATACGTCTTTATAGTCAAGCTTTCGATTGTCGAACCCGCACTCATTTCGCTCCGCATCACTTCAACGTCGTTCTTACATACTCCGTCACATCAATTTCTCGTTGACTGGCCTATTAATTCGACAAATAGCTGTATGTCCCCCGAGTACTGGGGCATTTATTGAACCCATTAGCACATTCATGGAAGTCCCAAAACGGACTTAATATGCATTTATGATCTTAGTTAAAATGGAGAAAGCGTTTCGATGGGTTGGTGAACATGCCAAATTGAAATTGACGACTGAGAGATTCAATGTAGAATGCAAATGTTTCTTAAAATTGGATTTGCTTCTGAGATTTCTATTGATTTTGACTTGATGCTTAATATTTGCAGACTGTCTTGGAGGAATAGTTGACTGCTCCCTTGCCCTATAGGTATGATGTAACCTGTATTTAGTAGGTTAGAGTGGAAGCCGTCCTGCTATTTGATATCTATGAGTGCTACACACTAAAGTCATCAGCTATATTATATTCACTGCATTGGAAGACGTGGAAATTTTTGGACTTAATTTCCAATAATTATGATTTGAACTCACATTTAAAATTGTCAATGAAATTTGACTTTTGAATTTTAGTTGTTTTACCTCTAGGCACTTTTATGCATTTTCTTGGATACTTTTGTCATGATGTACTAGATCACTCATGTCCCTTATAGCCATTCGTACCTAAAAAAAAATATTTCGTTATATACCAATAATATCAGTTTTTATTAATGTTTTTGTTTTGATGATCACATATAGATACTTAGACCGAAATAGCAGTGTGTTAGACAAATGTATAATGAATATCGAAACATACATAACTTCACGCCTGTATCTTTTATGGGGTAGGCAAAACATTAGAGGCTATAAGACCATCCGATTTCACGTTTGTCTTTGGAGGTATTATAATGATAGATAGAGACTATTGCAGTGATAAGGGGTCAGCCTATCGCCTACAAAAAAGCCAGTAAATCCTCTATTCCTTAACTGACTTTTACAGTATGCCCAGAAAGAGAAGCAGCTGGCACATTCTATGTTATAATTGCGCTCCCAGCCCACTGTTGGGTTTTCCGTCTAGACAATGGCCAGGAGGATTTGTCTCTGAATCACCCGAGTTAAATATTTTCCGTACTGACAATAATTAAATTGTGTTTTATTCAATACTTATAGTCAATCATGAAACACCTTATTTTAAGTTTAACTTTAAGTAAAAATTTTTGAAGTTAAATTTAACTGGTACAAATAAATATTGAGTTATAAATCTTCAAATTTATGTTAATTAGAGAACTCAATTAGTAGACAAGTGCCATGTTGCTAAAAGAAAAAAGAAGTTGATTATGTAGCTCTTTAATTCCCTTGGCAAGTTGTTACTTTTAGACTGTCGTAAACAGATTTTTTCAATACCAGCGTGAAACGTTATTCAAAAATACGTTTAAAAATTCGCTATTGTCTGTTTGCTTCTTCAACAGAGCACAGGTAATACCTACCTATGTTATCAACAAAGTATGGAAACAAAATCTTCAATGTAAACATTTACTTTTCATGCAAACAAGGAAGTTGAAGTGTTATGAGAGTGTTTTGCAGACTCGCTCGTTTTTTACGATCGTCATTCGAAAATATTATTCTTGTTCAGATCCGGGAGTCAAAGGGAGAATTTTCTCCATCCTCTTTGTTGTTTCAAAAAAAGGTTCAGTTGAATACATCGTACGATTTTTATTCTACCTCTTTAAGGAAATATTGTGTAGGGATTAGCTTGTGATGAATTCAGGAATAAATAATAATACTTACTCTCTTTTTACCTAATGTAACATCAATCTAGATAAGGGATTTTTAGATAATTGGCTGAAGCAACGTAAAATCATCGGGAACAATAAAGTAAGGAAGGTGCGTAGTAACCGATTACTTGAATATATCAATATTGAAATGGTGACATATGAGAGACGATAGTCGTCCTATTGTTTACGATTTTTTATTATAACATGGACTCGAAGCGAAAGCAAAATATAGAATATTCCAGCTCCCTCTCTTCTCTGGCATACTATAAAAGTCAGTTAAAGGACAGAGGTTTTATTGGCGTTTTTGCGGGCGATAGGCTAACCCCCTGTCACTGCAATAGTCTCTCTCCATCATTATAATACCTCCAAATTTATCAAACGTGACATCAGATGGTTTTATAGCCTCTGGTATTCTGTCTACCTTCCAAGGGATACAGGAGTATGTAGTAACATTAATTTATAGTAAGCATAGCTACTATAAATTAATTGTACTAAGCCCAAAGTAAGCATAGCTTGTGTTATGGGATACCATGTAGCGAACTAGGGGGGAACCTAGAATATAAATAGATGAATACCCAGGCACGGAACTTTTTTTTTCTTTTTTAATTTTAACTTTTAACATTTTAAATTTTAACTTGACGTTTCGGTGTCTTTGCAGACCCCGTGGTCACGAGCGACTGTCACGAGAGAAAATTTCAAATGTAAATATACGCGATAAATCCGGTTATAAAGTGTTTTATTTAATAGTATGAATCGCAAAAACTTAAGACATTTTTTTTTTCTTGTTCCGGGAATTCGAACCCGCAACCACTGGCGTCTGAGGCAGACAGGTTTATCCCATCGCCAAAGTGGTCGTCTATATGATTACAATGATTAGTATGATTACTATATGATTCAGCTTTGTAACTATTTGTTATTTTCGTTTATATCTAAAATACATTCTTTATGTTTTTGCATGAAAGAAAGTATGATTACTCATAGATTATACTCGCTGTAAAGATATTCCTTGGTTCGTTTTATTCAATAGACGTTGTATTAATTTGAGCTGCGTAATCTTCAAATAATTGCGGCGTAGGGAGTGATTAACACGTCTTGTTAGTCTTGATATTGTTATTATACACCCATTCCTTCTGTTTACACTTCTGTAATTGGTTTGCACTTGGCAAACTTGAACAAAGAATCAATAGTTTATCTTTTCGAATATAAATACAGTTGTGTGAAAATGAATAAATCTCGCCGGAAAAGTACCTGCACATCTACATTTTCAAAATAAGTAAGTTAGTCCAAATAATGTCTTTATTAATACGAGAATAAGGTAAGAATTGATAATTCTGCGTGTGCTCAGAATACGAATGGCTTGTAGAAGCCGTTTACATAATTGGAGCTAAATAACAATGCTACGGCGATATGACAATGTGAGCCGGAAACATATGTTGCATGTAGAGTTAGTTTCATGTTGAACCCTTCCATCTTCGACCTCATTATCCCATGGCATTTTAAGGGTTGATCTTTATTGTTTATTTGAATATTGTCATAAGATTTATTTTTCGACGGTGTCTTTACAGAATTTTTTTTTTGGTGTCTTTACCTATTCGGTTCTCGAAGATGTAGATGTCGCAATAACATAGGTATTCAACTCCCTATGAACTTTATAAGAAGAGCAAGAAAATCCGTCGAGGGCTGCCATCAATATTTTAAATTTCAATATAAAACTACAAAACGAATTCATTCAATGGCAGCCCCAGACGGATTTTCTTGCTCTTCTTATAAAGTTCATAGGGAGTTGAATACCTATGTTATTGCGACATCTACATCTTCGAGAACCGAATAGGTAAGCGTAGGGAAGTGCTATGAAAACGAATAGTATGTTGTTCATAATATGACCGACTTTGTGTGAGATTAAGTGAACTTTTAAAAAAGCTTTTCACGTTAATTATCTCTCGTCACATAAATCATTTCAGTCGGGGAATTTTAAATTATTTTATTCTTTTTCAATTACTTTTTAACCGTCGCGTCGTGGGTTTTTCAAAATTTTTATTTTGTTTTTTATTTCAAACTTTTTAAAGAGCATAATATAGGTACCATACATTACATTACACAATATCTCGTTCCTCATCAGCCTTCTAATGTCCCCACCACCGTTGGAAAACCCATGTTGTTTATTTAAATACATAGTGAAGTATTATAATAAGTATTTACAACTCAACTTTGCTGGTGGCTCAACTTTGCTGGGGCTTTGTTGTAATGTAACTCGATATCATATTACGTAGAATGGTTTGTGCAAACCAATGTTACCATTCTTCAAAACCACTGGTCCGATTTTAATGCGGTTTTCAGTGATGGCTTTATGTTTACTGCAGCGCCCCCTGATGAGTTGTTACCCGCATTAAAATCGGACCAGCGCGGTTTTAAAGATTAATGGTAACATGCAGCGCCCCCTGGCGAGTTGTTACAGTAACACCTATCTAAGAACATGCACCAATCAAACCCAAAGCGATCACTGAAAGCCACATTTAAATCGGACCAATGGTTTTGCAGAATTAATGGTTGTTATTGCAAACAAATGTTTACTGCAGCGCCCCCTGATGAGTTGTTACCGTTAAACCTATTTAAGAACATTATACCAATCAAATCCAAAGCGATAATTGAAAACGGCATTCAAATCGGACCAATGGCTTGCAAACAAATATTTACTGCAGCGCCCCCTGGTGAGTTGTAACCGTAACACCTATCTCAGAACATGCGCTAATCAAATCCAAATCGATCACTGAAAACAGCATTTAAATCGGACCAATGGTTTTACAGATAAACGGTAACATTGGCTTTTACAAATAAATGTTTACTGCAGCGCCCCCTGGTGAGTTGTTACCGCGACACCTATCTAAGAACATGCACCAATCAAATCCAAAGCGATTACTGAAAACCGCATTAAAATCGGACCAGTGGTTCTGGAGATAAATGGTAACATTGGCTTTTACAAACAAATGTTTACTGCAGCGCCCCCTGGTGAGTTGTTACCGCTACACCTATCTAAGAACATGCACCAAGCAAATCCAAAGCGATTACTGAAAACCGCATTAAAATCGGACCAGTGGTTCTGGAGATAAATGGTAAATTGGTTTGCACAAACACCCTCTCACCCCAAACGCATATACCGTCTCCGTTCCGTCGTGGGTAATAAACAACCAGACACGTAAACATTTTTTTTCTTGTTTTGTGTGGGAATCGAACGCGCAACCACTGGCGTCTGAGGCAGACAGGTTTACCCCATCGCCAAAGTGGTCGTCAAAGTATAAGAATGTTAACATTACGCGACAGGATTCTTTTTAAAAAGTTTTACCAACGGATGGGAGTAGGTCTATAGTTGATTCATGAAGTATTATGGAAGATGTGGACTGTGTGGGGGGTGGTTTGATGGAAAATGCGATTGAGTATTAAGTATATTATAATTAAATACAAAACCACAAAAACACAAGTAAGTGAAAAAAACCAAAGATGAGCGACAACTGTCAAATTAATCAAAACCAAAACACAATTCCTATTTTAAAAAGTATATAAAAAAAAAAAACTATTTACAAATGAGTTTGTAACATAAAGTTTTAGTCGAATTTGAATGAAATATGTAGATGAAATGACTTAAAAGATGCCGAATAGACGCATTTACCTCGAAAAGTAGATAGGGAAAAACATTATAATGCTGTAATAATTTCTAGTTAATATATTTTAAATATTAATACAGTTTACAAATTGAGTCTTGTTTGCGCAAAGCCAATAATCTACGTTTGATCCACCATATTGCTTTCATGACAAAACTTTACTTCAAAGACGCTGCCACAACAAAATGTTGACGTCTCCAAGGAAAGGTGAAAAACATTTTCTTTAATGTCAATAGCAGGTCACTTATCTTTGATGGAGTAAGTTGTTGTTAAACGATGTTTTTGACATTTTGCAAAATAAGAAGCCTAAGAAAATGACGTTTACCGAAATATGATAAATGTGTTTTTAAATAAAATGAAAAATGTGATAAATAAAAAAACTTAAAAACATTATCGAAACGTTGCAATGCTTCACTTTAACTGGGATTCACAATTTCTGTAAAAAAAATAGTCTCGGGTGGTCTTAGCTGCAAAGCTATACCATAAGATGAAGCTACGTTAGCAATATAACGAAAAAAATGTGGTAAGTAATTTCGTACCGCCAGGCCCCGGTAGCTCAGTGAAGAGCACTCGTCCGGCAAACGAGAGGTCCCAGGTTCGAAACCTGGTCGGGTAATTTTTATTTATCACATTTTTCATTTTATTTAAGAATAATTGAGCATTTTAAATGCAAAAACTTAAAAACATTATTAATGTGTTTTTAGTTGATTTAAGTAAAGATAAGCAATGTGACTTGACTCGATAAATCTGTTTCATAATAAAGTAAATGTTTATTGGATTGATAACTTTTTTTGTTAAATACAAGGTGTTCCTGTTGATTTCCCATAACTCTAGGGTATTATTGGGACCATGTAATATAATGAAATAACATGTGAATATTTTTTCAATTTTTTTTGTTTGTATTATTCATACAAAATAATAATAATTTATTCAATTTCTCCAATTAAGTTTTGCGTAGAAAAGAGTATTTACCTTATTACTAGTTACATCAAAATAAGTATTATTTTTAATTATTTGAGCACACTAGCCCCCACGCTAGGATTCCCCGTGCTGTGGGTGGCTAGTTTTTTCTTAAAGATTGCAGTACTAATTATGTTTAAAATAGCAATATTAAATTGACAAAAATGAAAAAAAAAAATTAAGTCAAAACGTCTAATGTAAAACACCTTTATGCAAAGTATGACAATTAAAGAGATTTTACAAGGGTGATAATTTATGAAATCAATATATTAAGTTTGATGATATCTTGGAAAATATGCACTTTTTAACCACATATTCTTTGGCAAAGGTATTGTTTTTTAGTATAGTACAAAACCTCAAAGTTATATGAAATCAACAGGAACATATATTATTTTTGAAGTAATGGCAAATCTTAATTTTTACACAGCACTTTTCAAAAACTAAGTTATAATAATAATAATAAAATCCCCAGACAATCACACCAACTACATGGCCCCAAAGTAAGCATAGCTTGTGTTATGAGATACCATATAGCGAACTAGGGGGGAACCTAGAATATAAATACATAAATAGATAAACACCCAGACACGTAACATTTTTTTTTTCTGTTTCCGTGCGGGGATCGAACCCGCAACCCCTGACGTCTGAGGCAGATAGGTTTACCCCAACGCTATAGTGGTCGTCAGTTAAGCTTGTCATGCCATTTTTGTATAAATAAAACATCCATTCAGACGTATGACAAGTATCTGCAGATCTTACAAACATTTATCATGCAGTTGGGGATTTCATGAGTCAGATATTTCTTTAATTCACATGTTTTCTGCTTGAATTATTCTTTCAGACAAAGTATTTGGAAGACATCTCAAAGACAGCTTCCAGAATAATATTAAAACAAAGTTGTATTAGAACAAATATTATAAAGAAGGAACATTTTAGATTTTTTTCTGCAGTAGGTACGTTTGGTTTGGTTTGCCTTTATGTTAAAAATGTTAATGAGTATGCAGTAAAATGAATCGGGAAAGATTTTTTTTTTAAATTAATGATCGAATAGTTAAATACAAATTAAACATCTGCATATAAGTCATGGTCAAAGTCAAAGGTTGCGCAAATCTCCTTACTACGAAACTTCAACTTAAATTTCGGTCATTAACCTTTACACTTACGGAGGTTTACCCGTAAGAACTTAAAGTACGATCTTACATAATGTTATTCAGATCGTGGCTAAAGATTAAGTACATAATCTATCCCAAGTTGAAATTGACTTTTGCCTAAACACAAACTGTTGAAATAACTTTGGAATAGCCCTCATTTACATGTCTGATTTCAAATATACGGTCATCAGCATTAGCCTTTAAACCTTGTTGGGAGATGAAGCTCCCAATAAATCAAATATAAATTGCTTAAACGAATGGTGCGAGGTGGAAGGAAAAATGGGTAGTTAATTCTGAAAAACAGTTTCAACAGGAAAAATACCTTAAGCTTGTAACTTATTACGCTGATAATCTTTTTTGTAGAGGTGTGACTAATATATTCATATTAGTTAATAACAGTTACACGGCAGAAATGTGATATTCGGTAATACTAACATTTATTTATTATGTTATTCAATAACAGTCAAATAACAGTGAGCGATATTGCATGCAGTCATCAAAGCGCGCAATTATCATTATGTTAAAATATAATAGAATGAATATTGTACAATTTTACGACCTAGATCAGAAACTCTCACTGTTATTTGACTGTTATCCAGTAACAGTTATGACATAATGTTATTGATAAAGCGTTATATTAGTTAACAGGCATATGAAAATTCGATCCTAATATAACATCTCTACTTTTTTGTGAACGCGTTGACGTAAATATAAGGAGCTGTGATGACTGATATCTTTGTAATGGGGAGTTTTCTGACAGCTCATAAAAATTAGTTCAAAAAACCTCTATAGATGGCACTTTTAAAAAGCCGAAGGCGTTAAGTCTGTAAACTATAATGTAGGTAAGTGGTATCTACCATCTATGGTTATTTATACGTTCAATTTCTGATACAGACGTCAATTAATTTATTTTACTTTTAAAAACGCAGTGTGGAATAAATTCTTCGCCTTCGCCTTTTGTAAAGCGCCATCTGTCGAAGCCTTTTGTAACAATTTTGTACAGTTTTGTTTTTTTAATGAGCTGTCAGAAAACTCCCCATTGTCTAGCTCACGTCTACCTCAGTCACTCCGTGGCTATGGAATGAGTGATCCATTGGTGATGATCACAGAAACATTAAGTTAAAATGTAAAAGTGAAAAATAGTGAAAAAATATACATAGTGGATTTCTCATTGAACAATACCCGTATTGTTAGAAATGTATGCATTTTTGTGACAAAATGCTATATTTTACAAGAAAGATTATTTTCTTGTGGATTTTATCAAAGTCCTCGTTTTACTATATTTCAACAAATATTTTTAGTCTCATAACTTGCTTAAGAGGTAAAAAATATCAAAAGCAGACCCTTATATGTCTGATTGTTTGCCTGTCTATCCGTCTGGAGTTTAACATTAGAGTTCAAAGTTTTAAAAGTTTTAAATTCTCGTACGGATCCACAGATAAGCTAGTTAAAACAGATGGGACAGTTAACTTAACTTTAGAAATACACTATTATAACAAATTTTTGCGGTTAACTTTGCTAAATGTATTGATATCGATAGAATAGTGACTAATAATAAAAGTATCGATCGTATAGTGCAGGGTTAAATATACAAATAACAGATTTTTTGTAATTATAAAAGCTCACTGAATACACATGCAATTGGTGTAGAATAATTACAAAAAAAATAATATAAAACATTAATATTTTTATGTCCTTTTTAATCTGGATAGCCATATGCTAGGTGGTTACCCACACTATCAAACTGATGTCTATCGAAATGCTTCTAGCACACACGTCTGCCTATTAATTGTTCCTTTGATAAGTTCAATATTCACAGAAATTATGAAAGACAATCACAGTTGTCGGAATCTATCCTTCCTTGGTAAGGAAAATAGGCGATGACTTTCACTATCCGAATTGCAAGTTGGAACACAACACTTGCGCTATTGGATTATTAAGATCTCAACTCAGAGTCTTAACCGAGGAGTAAACAAAATAATCCGGCTCACTACAACTAAACACGAGAAACGAACGGCGAGCGACTGATCGTTGCTGACCAGATGGACCGAATGATCTGTTGGATATCAACTAGTTGACACTTTTGACAGTGACAGAAAAAAATAACTAACGACAACAGCACTGTGTGTAAACTTTTATTTAAAAAATCCAAAATATTTAAGATTAACCCTTCGATAGATTTAAGATAAAGTTTTACTTTAAGATATCCGGATGCAAGAAGATGGGATTCCCTGGTTTGTTTCTTGAGTTTCTTGCCACTTCTTCTCAACAGATCGACTTTCCGAAGTGGTGGTAGATTCAGTTCAATTTGTAAATTGTTTGACTAATTTCAAATGTATTTAAATACTTACGAAATAAGGATTCTTTTGACTTTTTGCCTTTTGATGGAATTAAAACTGTCACAGGCCTGTACGGAACCCACCCTTGAGGCGCCATTTTGACTCGCACTTGACATGTTGTTTCTTACTGAAAAGCATAATAAAGTAAATAGATCCCAGCAATTCTTGGTCTTAAACAGTTTGAAACGTTTCGTTTCCTCAAATTACAAGACATTTGTAATGTCTTAATTAGTAATTTTATCTTCAATGTCTTGAAAGCTTTTAGAGAGAATACGAAACTGAATATGAGTAAAATATTTTGAAATTTGAACTTAATGTATCGTTTAAAGGTAAAGTTGAGTAAAGCTTTAAAGTTGTTTAATAATAATGTTTTTCATTCTATAAACATAATAGACGACTTAACAATAAAATACATAAACAAACAAATGTGGCCTATATAATACATACTGAGTTGTTTTTATTCACCATTTTCCTTGATACGATATAAAAGTACATGCGTATTTATTTAAGTAGCGCTCAGTAGAAAAAATAAAGAAATGGCACCAAAAAATTTTTTACTTTTTTTGCTGTTGATGTACGCAGCTACTACGACACGGCATTTCATTGTTAATACTATGACGTAGGTACTACAAGATGTTTTGTAGTAGCGCGTAGTCTACTTTATTTTAATGGTATTCATTCATAATTTAGAGTGACCATGCTTTGCTTAATATGTTAGCGAATATATTAATTTCCTTTTAAAAATACACACCTTTTTATTATGCAAAAATCGTTTCTATAAATGATAGTTATTGTGTAAAAAGAAATTGAGCGGAGAGTATAACAACCCTGTATTTACAATATCTAAATACAGTATAATCTCACTAATCCGGCACTATTAAAAACCAGAGGGTGCCGGATTATTGGAATGTTCGGATTATTGGATTATAGTGAAAAAGTCATAGGTAAAGAATAAAAAAAAGCATTTCATAGAGGGAGTCAATGTATGTAATGTATTCGATTAACATGTAGGTACATATGTAATTAACTATGTAGTTTTAAAATAATCTTTAATTGAGGTCTGCTTTTGTGCAACTTGTAGTCCTTGCTTAAAAACCTTTTCTCGCATGTTGCGAAGAATTATAATATCTTTGGCAGACATGCCGTTTTCTTCTGCCCATGTTATGCACGTATTGAAACAAATCAATGCATTATCTGGTTTAACACTTACAGCAGTTGTAGTAGTTGGTGGCTCTAATATTTCTATAAAGCTTTCTTCTTGTACTGCTTCAGATATTATTTCTTCATCCGTCAAAATTTGCTCTGTTTCTTCGATTCCTTCAAACCAAGAATTTAAATTTTCCTCACTTGTCTCCAATCCTTTTTCTGATAGATTTTGTAACCAATCGACAATAGGCACATTATCTTCAGGATCCCATTCATCTGTTTCTTCTGTTTCTGATACATCATTCATTGTGGGCCATAACTTTTTCCATGAAGATTGGATTAAGTTAGATGAAACAGACTTCCAAGCATGAGCGAGAGAGAATACAACATCCTTTAAATTCAATCCTTTAAGGCTCTGCGTTATATCACCATCCTGAGATATAATATGGATCAGCAATTTATTTTTATACAAAGACTTTATTTTTTGGATAACGTTTTGATCCATCGGCTGCAGTAAAGGTGTGCAGTTTGGTGGTAAGAAGATGGTTTGGATATTCCCATCACTTGATTTAAGTTCTTGTTCGTTTGGGTGGCCTGGAGCATTGTCAAGTACGACTAAAGCTTTTATGGGCAAGTTAGATCTTTTCATAAATTTTTTTACTTTTGGGACAAAGTCTTTATGAAACCATTCTCTAAATACCTCTCTCGTGACCCAACTTCTACTTTGGTTCTTGTAACAGACTGGCAGACAAATGTTCTTGAAAGCTCTGGGATTTTTTGCTTTGCCAATCACTAATAAATCCAATTTGTGCGTTCCAGTAGCATTTGAACACGGCATGAATGTGATTCTGTCTTTACTCACTTTACGACCTGGTGCACTTGCTTCTGTAGAAGATACGAATGTTTTATTGGGCAACAGTCTCCAGAACAGACCACTCTCATCTGCGTTATAGATTTGTTCAGGAAGAAGACCCAGTTCTTCTACTTTGTTTTTAAAATGCTGGATAAATGGCTGTACTGCAGATTCGTCGCTTGATAATTTCTCACCCGATACTGTTAAGAGACGGATACCAAATCGCTTTTTAAATTTATCCAGCCATCCATCGCTGGCACGAAAATCATCTTTGTGGGTAATTTTTTTATAAAATTCGATTGCTTTGGTTTTCAGAATTTCTCCAGATATAGGAGTGTGTTTAGAACGCCGTTGCAAGAACCACATGTAAAGAGCGTTTTCCATCTTTGGACAATCGCCAACTTTTAGTGTTTTACGCTTTCCTGGCCCCGATTCCATTGTCTTGACGTGGTCTACTATCTTTTGCCTTTTTTTCTTAAGATCGTATATAGTAGCACGCCCAACACCATATTCTTTTGCCAATTTGCACATGTTTTCTCCACTATCTAACTTCTTTAAAATCTCCATTTTATTATTCAAATCTAGAGTCTTGTGTTTGCGTTTATTTGACATTTTTAACTATAAACTATTCTCACTTGAAAAAAAAAACAAATACGTAAGCACGTGCACGTGATAAGTTTTGAGGTTAGACTGCTCGTCGACGACGCAGCGACCGACAGCACAGGTATAGAGGGGCGAGGGAGGCGTGTGCGGAGGGTGCCGGATTATTGGACGTGCCGATCTATCGAAGTGCCGGATTAGTGAGATTATACTGTATATGTAATTTGTTAGCAAGATTTTATGTACTTAAATGAATTTCTCAAACTAGATTTTGAGGTTCTTTATTTATTTATTTACTACTTTATTGTATACCAAAATATAGTCTAATTTTTTTTTCCTTCTTTTGTGAACATAGTGAACGACGGTTACCATCTACGTCAAAGCATTGGATTTTGTGTTGTCTTCATCAGCATAATAACGTTGTTTTTATCATACATTTTTAATTTATACTGGCTCATGTAATCATTCAGTATGGATAGAAAGGAATAACTTTCTGAACAATACGAAGTAGTGTTTTATTAACATAAGGGTATTATCGATCGAACCGAACAGTCGACGTCGATCGAGAGTTTTTACTGTGACAAAAAAGTCCGACACAACTCAGCTCTATGTATTGATACAACGTCTCGAGCAACGTTTCGGGTAAAGGTTTAATCCCTCAAACATTATAATAATTCTTATTCTTATTTAGAGGTTTATCATCATCGCCGAGGGTAGGGTTACCAACTTCTAGAAATAAAGTATATTTAAGTCTGAAAAAAATATCAAACAGTAAAGTCTAAATTCTAAGTAAAGTCTTTAGCATTGTATGCTGAAACGGTTTTTTCTACACTTTATTTTTGTTTAACAGCAAAAAATATAATGTAGTGAAAAACAGAATAATACTGTTAAAACATTATGGTTGGCAACCCTAGCCGAGGGACGCACACTGCTGGACAGAGGCCTCTCCCAAGGTTCTCCAGGTCGCGTCGCCCGGTCCCGCCCACCCTCATCCAGCGTTTGACATCACCAAGAGTTTTACCAATTTAAACCTACAGTCGCGGGTTCGATACTCATTTCACTCAAAACGTTTCTTTACATTTATCTTAGTGTACTTCTTATGCATGATATGAAAGTATACATTAAAAACAATTACTTACAGGCCTACAGCTTACTTTTGGGCTCAATGTTTATTTATTTACTCTTCATCGTACATATACACACATTAAAAAATAGAGAACATTATAAAAAAGAAAACATTATCGGCAACCGTATCGCTAGTGAACGATCACTGACAGGCAACCAAAATATGGCTGTGTCAGTGAATATACGATGAAAAATTTATCAGATGCCATATTGGCATAGTTCCGCGACTAGACAGTTGCAAGTTTGATAGCTGCAGCCTAAGCTATAACAAATGCTGCCTGAGTCCATTTCAAAGAACATAAATTGTAGTGGCTCTATCTAGAGTAACGTTTATATATGCCTGGATATTGATGCATATGATGAGTGTTAATAAATAACAACTATGTTGGTATGACTTTAAGAATGGATCTACAAAAAAGAACAAAAATGAGCGTTTTTGATGTTGCGACACTAGATTTAAATGTTGTTTTCTACGATATAAACAGAAATTTCGTTAAAGAATAAAGGCTGCTTAAAACTCAAAAACATATTTTTTGCTGATCAAACAAAATACCACAATAAAAGGAAAACTACGTAAAACTTAATGAGATCATTAAAAATCTCTTAGCTAGATGTTTTTTTTTTAACTTAGCGTCATAGCTCGAGACACTAATTGCTTCGTTTTAGAGTTGAAAATTGTTTAATTATCATCTCGTATACTCGTATGTGTTAATTGTTATGTTACCAGACGTATTGCAGGCATAAGTATACGTTTCTGTGTATGATTAATAATGAACATTTTTCTCACGATACAATAGGTGTTTTAAAAAATATCCTTGGAGATTGAATGAGAGATTTTTTATTCATTGATAACTTACAATAATATATTCATCAAGATATTATTTTGTTTTATGTTTTGAGACTTTAATTTGATAATAGGTGTTACTAATTTTACGGCTAGTGACGCACTTATCCTTATTCGTAGGCAGGCTTTGTTTGAGATTTGCTTAGATGTGTATGAAATTCCATCTTAGTCAATAACACATCCATTCATACTTACAATATCAGTAGAATAGGAAAATTATGCGGTAAACTTAATCCATGAAAGTGTTTACCTGGTTTGGAAATTTCCTTTACACTGCTTTCAAATGATGCCAGCGAAATGATATAGCGCTTGCTTTCTGTTTGACCTTTTCATCACTAACCATCAGATGGGATTAAGTTGTAACCAAAACAATCATAGCATACATACATAACATCACGCCTGTATCCCTTACGGGGTAGGCAGAACACCAGATAAAACCACCTGATGTCACGTTTGACAAATTTGGAGGCATTATAACGATGGAGTAAGACTATTTCAGTGACATGGGGTCAGCCTATCACCTGCAATTAAATCTCTAATGAAGCCCTTACTGACTTTTACAGTTTGCCCGGAATGAGAAGCAGCTGGCACATTCTATGTTTTTCCTTTGCTCCGAGTCCAGCACCGAAGAAATGACTAAAATATAATCAAAATGTAACACCCCATTTTATAAATGGGTATTGCATTAAAAAATTGTTGCAAAAAAAAAATATATATATATATGACTACTTCCTTAAAGTACTTCTATAAAACTCGTAAAGTTTTTCACCGTAACACCAGATTGGCATCATTTTACTCATACGTAGTAACTTATCTACAGATAATAAACTGTCATCATCATCATCATCATCATCACAACTCCGTGTAATGAGCCCACTGCAGGGCATGAGTCTCTCCTCTGGGTGACGAGGAGGTTTAGGCCATAATCCACCGAGCTGGCCCAGTGCTGTGTGGTGGATGTCAGAATTTTCAGGGTGCCGATATGGCTTCTGACAAACCCTAACGACTACTGTATACAAGTATACAGCACCCGGGACCGACAGCTTAACGTGCCCTCCGAAGCACGGAAGTCGCCGTGAGAAACGAATGGTCGGCGGTCACCCATCCAAGTACCGACCGCGCCGAACTTTGCTTAACCTGTGATATCGTAAGATACACACAGTAACCACGGCGCCACGACGACTTCCATAAACTGTAATAAGACTTAATTAGGTTTTTCTTTTAACTTTATGATTCTATTTGAGAAACCTCTTTAATTCCGAACCAAACATTCCTTTCTGTTTTTCTAGTTAATGTTTACAAATAAAACATGTATAAAAAAGTTTTTCACGACCGTCCTAATGAAAAAGAATCTAGAAAACAAAGCCAAATTACTGCAATTTTTGTCGTAAAGGAAATTAAATTGAAATAAAGACGCACTAAAGTTCAAAAATGATTAACCTCTTAGAAGCGGGGATGAAAAGTAAACAAAAATAAGCTTTTTTAATTAGCTTATTTAAGTGTTTAGTTTTATAATTAAACCCACGTTATTGTTTGTCTGTCAACATTTTTTTCAGATATATGTTGAATTTTCAAACATTGATATCAAATACAAGGTGTCTCAAAAGAAAGTTCACATTTGTTTTGATTATAAATGTTTCGAGGGGCGCGGGGGGTATGTCAACCGGTGGAATGGCTCTTGGGAATTTCGATGCTATGGAGTGTTTCTCTGGAGCGGACGGTGCGTTATACGTAGGCGAGTTTTATTTAAACGGTAATACGGCGACTGTCGAATGCGGGTTTAATGTTGGGTTTAAGTCACCGATAAAAATAATAACGAAGAAATAAGGATACCAGTATTGACGTACCCTTGGGTGACACTTGTGTACGGTAGTGAATCTTGAGTGTGGCAGAAAGAAGCTTGAGAGCTTTGAGGAGGTTGTCGACCACTTTGGCAATGGGATAACACTGTCTGCCTCAGACGCTAGTGGTAGCGGGTTCGATTTCCGCACGGAACAAGAAAAAAAATCCAGGTCTGGGCGTTTATCTATATATATGCTGGCTTTTGCCCGCGACTTCGTACGCGCATAAACATTATTTATGTTTGACACAACCAGCCACTCATTGAAGAACTTTTATGCCAAGTATCATATCCGTGCATTTATAAAAATATTTTTTCATAAAAAAATTTAAACTCATATATTTCCCGTACCCGTATGAATTTTGGGAATTCCTTGCATGAAACAACCAGTTACTTTTTGAGGAATCTTTATGCTAAGTATCATATCTGTGCACTCAAGGAATAAGATTTTCTTTGAATTTCCTTTGTACTTTTGTTTTCTTTTAAAATTTTATGTAATGTGATTTTTTTACTAGTGTTAAATAACATAACTTGTTAAATAAATAAATAAGATTTTTCATACAAACTAAAAAGTCCAATAATTCCCGTTCCCGTGGGAATTCCTTAGTGCTCTGCCACGACCTTTAAGGTTGTATGTTCCAAATTACAACTCTCTACGGTCAGTAGTTTTGGCTATACGTTGTCTGTCAGTCACTCAGTCAGTAACGAAAGAGTTTTATATATTGAGATCTATTTATATTCTAGGTTCCCCCTAGTTCACTACATGGTATCACATATCACAAGCTCTGCTTAGTTTGGGGTCATGTAGAATGTTGGTGTGATTGTCGGGGGACTTTATGTGGTAGTGATAGGTTATTAGTGAAATAAGAAAGAGATGCGGACTGAAAGAAGATTTAGTAACTAAGATTGAAAGGGGTATGCTACGGTGGTTTGGACATTTGGAAAGGATGAGTGAAAGTAATGAACGTGGAGAAAGCGAAAGAGGTATGTCTGGATCGTAGCAATTGGCGTTCCCTTGTCTCTGCCTACACTAAGGGGAGACGGGCGTTAAGTTATGTATGTATTGACGTAAATGGCACAATGATTTCCTAATTCCCTCACACGTAGCTATAATACTGAGAAAACTTAACCTGATATGTAATATACGTCATTCCATACATTTTAACGTAATATTAGTATTATATTCACACGTGCGGATAAAATTAGAGAATAATACTAGTTTTTTTCTATTGATCATCAATCCTGCATGGGGCGGTGATATTCGACGATAGTCTTTAAATAAAGGCTGGTCACTAGCTAGAGGTTCTACTAACGAACAATCTAACTCTTATCTTATTTTATAAAGTCCTAATATTGCCTTTTTTTCTCATTCTCAATACACCACAAAACCTACTAGTACATCACGATTTTTAAAGCTTAACAAAAAAAGTTCAAGAGTTTGAGCGTGACTGTACATATTTAATACCACGATACAACCGTGCCGAAAAGTCTCCCACTGATTGTTCGTTATAACATTTTTCTCTTTATTAGTGCTCAGCTCCTTTATTATTGGAAATGGAAACAGAAAACGTAATAGAAATGTTCCCGAATAATATTTTGGTATTAACGTGACTTTATTGTTTGGGAAACACATTTACATGATATTTTATGTCTGGTTAGTGTTGCAGACTCTGCTTATGGTGTTATGACAAAGTTGTGTCTTTGTATTAACTTTATTTTAACACTAGCTTTAATGTACTCGATTACTCTTATACATATCTATTGAGTTCTTGCAAGAATTTGTTGTTCAATATTTTAATAGCAAAATGGACTTAAGAGCATTACAATATGATTTATTTATTAAACTGAACTTATCACAAAAAAAGACTGAAATCTCGAGGAACTTACATAAATACTTTCTTAACATTTTGGTATGTGATATTTATGATGAAACCTATTGCATATATTTTGTCTATACTGATAACTGCAAAAACACATTTGTTTTCTGATAAAGGTACATCCTTTTAATATGTTTTACAACTCCGACCCATCTAAGGCTAGGATAGAGCTGTGGTCGAAGCAGTATCCATCTGAACACCCGTATATCCCTATTGCGGAAAAGCTCCCCCGGGTAACGACCAACCATGGCACACATGGAAGTCGTTAAATAGACTTCGGTCAGGTGTTGGTAGGTGTCTCACCTTCTCCCTCCCGATAGGCAGCCGTAGCGGGTGAGGGGACCTGCTGCGGCTATTAGGGTTATGTGTGGGGAAATGGTCTCGTGTGCTGGACGATTTCCTACGTGAGTGACGCTCGGCTAAGGCTGAGCGCAATCTGCCGGGGCTCGCGGGTAATGCCTTAGGCAGTACCGTGAGCTCCATCTATGGCGGATGAGGTACACCTGGAGGTTTTTAGTGGGTAGGTCTGGCCTTCTGCCGGATCATCCCCACATACCCCGTCACTCCCCCTTGGGCGGTTGGGGACGTGATAGCACGTTTTCCTCAAGTAAAAAAAAAAGGTGTTGGTAGGTGTAAGAAACTTAGAACTAGATGGGGCTTCTGCACGGATGACAAGTGTAACTGCGGGTCAATACAATCTATGGCGCATTTGTCTTGTCCTTTCTCTCCTACTTCCTGCACCTACAGAGACCTCTATGTGGCAAACGGAAATGCCCTTATAATAGCAAAGCACTGGGTTAAAATACTATAAATATACGGATTACCATTGCCTCGAGAACAAAAAGATATGTTTTACAAGCAATAATCAGAACTCCTACATTATGTCACAGCAAGAATGAGCAGATGAATTTCAAATATCCAGATTTTTTATTTAATCGTTAATATAAGAAACAAGTTTAGTAGTTATACAGTATGAAGCTTTTCATTCTGAATTCAAAGATAAAATTTAATTCAAAAACAGAACTCTTCTGTCTCTAGCCACATTTCATTAATCGCAACAGTTATCTCACTCAAAATCTACAAGATTTACCACAGAAATTGGTAACCTGAAACAGCTATCAACTTTACCACAGGACATACTCGCCAATTGGGACATTAATCTGTCTAGTCAAACAATTAAGTCCTGGTCTAAGCGTAGCATCATTAGTTGTCTAGATTCAATAATGTATAGTGAGATAATACTGAGTGTTCTCTAAGTATCTTAGGATTGGATTAACTCTGCTAGCTCTGCATGCAAAGTTACTTATCCGATTGGGTAATCATTGGAAAAAGTATTATCTAATTATATCATTTTAATTCTTTTTTATACTAAGGATAGAACGTTTGTCTTCCATGCCACCTAGGGTAGTCCTTACTGCTGAGGAAAAAAAATCTTTAATTTCTCGAGGCACTATAAGGAATTTTTTGAATAACATTTAGGAGTGGCTACCAAGGTTTGAAATATTAATAAAAGTTCAAAATCTGTATTTATGCCTTCTTAATTTTTATAGAAAGGAAATAAGAAATATTACAAAATTATTGCTATTGTTATGTATTAAGATATCATGTTGATATTTGAGTAATTTATATTTAAGATACAAGGATTGACTTGTTACTATTAGGGTACTTTTTCCTATACTCTTTTACCAACGATACAGAAAGGGGACGAGGGGTCGAGGGGAGGAGGGGATAAGGAGCGATTGTTTGTGGAAGTTTTACTTACACGTGAAATGTGAATAAACACCAAATTAAACATTAATGAAACCTTGGATGAAACCATAATTCAAGCTGTCTTTCAACGCTTCTTGTAAAAAAAATTACAGCTAGTAGCGACCTCTAAATCTTAACAAAAAAAAATCATATTTATAGTATATAGGTATATAATCAAATGAAAAAGTGCCCCGGGCGTAATTCAAAAGTCGAAAAATAAGGACCACCCTAATGCCACCTGCTGGAAAGTGCGCATTTACACTATGGTGGTATCCGTCCATGAATGAGAAACCTATTCATTTGATAAAAAAGCATCAGGAGGACTGTAGTGGTCAGGAAAAACAGCCGAAGAAAATTACTAGGACTGTTGTGGCACAAATTTTCTTAGACACCTTTCATCAACGAACACTCCATCTAAAGGTAAAATTTTACACTGCCCGAATCGCAATAATTTAATTAAATTATAGGACTAGAAATCTACATTTCATTTCCTTTGAAACTTAAGTCAAATAAAACTTTAATACAGGTTCTGTTTCAATGCTCATTAGTTACAGCTTTATGCTGGGGATTGTGATTTCCACGGTATCTTTTAGACCTTTCAAATATACTTTTTGAACCCGGAATATAAGTAATAACCGCCAAAATCAATAAGAGCTACCGTAATTATTATACACATCAGATGGAATAAGGGTTTGCTCATGATTCTTGAGCTACAATTGCCTCATCATAAACTCGCTCTTGCCGAAGAAGTGAGGTCCGTCAACTAATAAGCTGTTTATTTGCTTTTCTGTTTATCGATATTTTAGAAATTACAGCATTCTAAATTTATAAATAGTTTAATAATACAGGTGTACCTATTTAAACATATTCCCTGAAAGTTAAAGTAGACTCATTTCTACGCAAGTTTATTTGTTAATCGATCATTTCGAATGCTTTCATAAATAACCACTCTATTATTATATATTGGGATTATTGTATTTAGTCTACATGGCAAGAACTTAGCTAAGAGATTTCGCCGAGTAGTAATACCGAATAAAGATTGCGTGATATGTTTTACGTCGAAGTATTTCATGATATTATCGCATGTTTTTCCGTTTCGTGTACTTTCATAAATCAATACTATGCTATTATATATTGGGATTATTTTATTCAGTCTAATGGCAAGAGCTTAGCTATGAGATTTTGCCGAGGAGTAATACCGAATAATGATCGCAGGATATGTTTTACGTCAAAACTATTTCATGATATCATCGCATGGTTTTGAAATCCATAATAGGCCCACAAGATCCACCTGGCTTGCTACTACGTTTCATAAAAAAAATTTGGCTCAATATCATTATAGGTTAAGTAACTCATATCATCTACATATACAAGATTTATTTCTACAAAAAAAAATTAACTTCTGCTCTGAATTAGTCACTATTCGGAAATTCTACCTTAATTTAATTCGGGTAAAACCTACACGGGGCACGGTCTGTTGAGTAGGTAATGTTCCGGCATTGATGTACTTAAGTGCACCATAAATCAAGCAATTAATCTTACACAGTCCAATTTGCGAAATTTTTGGGGATTTTGGGGATTTTTGGGGATTTTGGGGATAAAATACCTTTTCTCCTTTTCAAATTCTTCCTAAATCTCAATCAAATACCAGTCGTTATAGTGATATAAAGTTATAATGTACAAATATCCAAACTTGAGGTGGAACGAAAAGAAACTTCTTTTTTTACTCTTCATTTGTATCGTAGCATGGCAATGTTTCCAAATTGGAATGTTTAAAGAACGCTTGAACAAAACGTAGCTAAAATTATGCTGGTATCGATAAAACTATCGAAAAATTACAATAAGCTTCATTCATGTCGCACGAAAATTTTAAAGTTAAATGTAAATGGCAACCAGCATGCAAGGTCGTCTGTACATTTCGCCATTTTTGACATTTTTGTTATTGTCAAAGCTGTCATTGTCATGTCATCTGTCTTGTAATTTCGTACAAACCTGTCACTTGAAATTGGAACCTATTTTTAATAAACCTTTTGCTTTTTTATATGATGTTTATCTGAAATTGAGTGATTACTGTTCGTTATATTCTCTTCAATTTATCATTGTGATGAAGACCACTTTGGCGATGGGGTAAACCTGCCTGCCTCAGACGCTAGTGGTTGCGGGTTCGATTCCCACACGGAACAAGAAAAAAAAACATGTTCCGTGTCTGGGTGTTTATCTATTTATGTATTTATATTCTAGGTTCCCCCTAGTTCACTACATGGTATCCCATAACACAAGCTATGCTTACTTTGGGGCCATATAGTTGGTGTGATTGTCTGGGGATTTTTCTTATTGTGCTCACATTCTAGCCACAGATACAAAGAAACGGAAACATGTCTTTTATAAAGTGTAGTCTTAGCTTTGCGTTGAAGTCGTATACAATCATGTAAGTTCAAGAGTTCTTGAGATTACAGAACCTTTCGGTTTATATCAATTTAAAGTCAAGTTCAAACTTGTTCTGATTTTGATTCAGTTTGTGTCGCTTTGTCGAGTTACATCTTAATCCAAGGAGAAGCTAATTTCCCTTACACTTGTTGAAGTTTAATACATTTTTGAAAATTAATCCTGTAAGGATGAAGTTACGATTTTAGTTAAAAGAACTAAAAACAAAACTGGAATCATAATCGATTGAATTTAAAAAAAATTAAAGTCTTTGTTTTCTGAAGGGTTCATAAGAAAACGAAATATGGATTTTCAATAACTTAATAATTCATTTCATTCATAATATTCAGATAGTGGAAAATTTGGGTTCTATTTCATATATTCCATAGTTATATGTGTAATAAATAGAATGATATCGCGATCTAGGTTATTAACATTTTATGTTGCACGAAAAAACACTTTGTAAGATTATCCATACTAATATATAAAGCTGAAGAGTTTGTTTGTTTGTTTGAACGCGCTAATCTCAGAAACTACAAGTGGGATTTGATTTTTTTTTTGCATTTGATAGCCCAACTCTTGAGGAAGGTTATAGGCTATTTATCCCGAAATTCCCACGGGATCAAAAATTACGCGGGTCAAACCGCGCGCGGTGGCTAGTGAGAAATAAAAAGCGTAGGTGGAACTATAAAACCCTAATTTAATTAAAAACCTAACTTACAATCTGCTAAAGTAAACGTTTAGCTGTGGTTCTTATTTGTTACTAAGGCTGTGTATATACTTGAAAAAGATCTCAAGAGCATGTGTGGAGTGAAATTGAGTGATAGGGTGCGCAATAGTGAAATAAGAAAGAGATGCGGATTGAAAGAAGATGTAGTGACTAAGATTGAAAAGGGTATGCTACGGTGGTTTGGACATTTGGAAAGGATGAGTGAAAGTAGATTTACGAAAGAGATGTACAGAGCAAGAATGGATGGTGCTGTCGGAAGGGGCCGCCCTAGGCGAACGTACGCCGATCAAATTGGCGACGTTCTTAAAAAGGGCCTAGTTAAAAGTACCCGTAACCGGCGATCATGTATGAAAAGCTTAATGAACGTGGAGGAAGCGAAAGAGGTATGTCTGGATCGAAGCAATTGGTGTTCCCTTGTCTCTGCCTACCCCAAAGGGAGACAGGCGTGAGGTTATGTAGGTATGTATGTATGTATGATCTCAAGAGAAACATAAACAAGGAACTTATGTACATACCAAGGCCCATGTTTGGAAACATCGATTTTAAAAATAGCTCTTGTAAAGTCCACTAGGGATACCTTCAGAGTTCCTTAATATCACAGGTAATACTTTCAGGTCTAGCCCCAAAAATACAAAAAATCTGTATTCATAAATCGCTACCAAATTCAAAAAAGGATGCAATCCTACTTAATTTTATTGCTGAGAAATAGGCAACTTCTATGTCAAAACTTTTCCATATTTTCTCAAACAACATATTATCGAATATATCGACGTCATAGAAAATGCAATGGGAAGAAAATGCTTTAAGAAGAAGTACAAACAAGGATTCTTTTGGATAAGCCATTTAATTACACAAATATTTTGCCATCTTAAACATGGTTATAAACGCGTTAATTTTGATCTCGTAACAATGACTTTATATATTAGAAATATGATCACAGTCTCGTCTACTTGCATGTGCGTCATTGGTAAGGGCTCATAAAAGTAAGTATAGTAAAATAATAGACATCATGTAAACACGGACACTAAGGGTTGGTAATTTCAATTATGTTATTTGTGAGAAACTAGCTTTTAGTAAGATCCAATAAACGGTAGAGTGCTAAGTTGAATTACAGTTGTATCTGAAAATATTAGGCGCAACAAACATTTAAATATAACTATTGTTTACCACTTAACTAAATACATAACTTCACGCCGGTACCTATCCCTTATGAGGTAGGCAGAAAACTAGAGGTTATAAAACCATCTGATGTCACGTTTGACAAATTTAAAAGTATTATCATGTTGGAGAATGTTGCAATGACAGTGCGTCAGCCTATCGCCCACAAAAATGCCAACAAACCTTCGTCCCTAAACTGACTTTTACAGTATGCCCAGGAAGAGAAGGAGCTTGTACATTCTATGTTTTTCTTTTGCTCCCAGTCCAGCATCCTTTAGAAAATATAATGTAAATCCTTCTTCAATGGTAGTAAAATTAATCCAGAAATATTTTATCGAATAAAGTAGATAAGTGCGAGATATAAACGCGCTATTCATCATCATCATTTACAATTAGCTGTAAATATATTTATTTATAAATGTTTAAAAACAGTTGCACCCAAAAACCATTTTTTATATCTAAAACTAATCAAGTTGACAACCCTAACTCGTTCCACAGAGTTTCGCCATCTAATTCCCCAGAGCAGACTTCACTGCACGCAACTTTATTTTCGTAAGCTTTATCTTCTGGTTAAGCTTCGTGTGCGATCCTCAGATACCGCCGAGTCTGGATAAGATATATTTAAAATTAACTTACGTTTTCATTGTATCTAGCTGCATGTAAACACGTGGGTTGGTGTTATTGTTCTGTTTTTATAGGGTTGGTCCACTCTGATGATTATTAATATGTTTATGGTCTATGTGTTTAGGGTTACCTACGTCGTCGTGGCGCTTTGGTTTTACGTTTTATGGATTTGAAGTATAAATTGGTTAAGTTTGATATTTATACCCGAAATTAAGTGTTGTTTTTGTTTACTTTTGTTTATGTATGGGATACTTTTAAGCCCGTAAAATGTAGCAAGTTCGTTCGAAATTTAAGTTTTACAATAAAATTGTTTACCTTAATATATTTTTTACTTCATCAGAAAGGAATATTCTTTTAATTATTTTAGATTGAAATAGCTATTTATACAGGGTGACTGGTGACACATTTTCAATACTGAAGGAGAGCACTCTGTACTCGATTCTAATCAAAATTATGTAATAAAAGTAGGTACTTAATGTTTCACCAGAAATCCGTATGAATAAATAAAGAGTCCTTTCTACACTTTTCCCGACGTGCTGCCTCAGTCAACACACGCACACAGCAGTGTTCCCGCCACACGCACACCTCTACCCGCTAAGTATTTATTGTATTACGCTAATGTACCATGTACATTAACCACGCGTTGCGTAATGAAATCTTTAACTTTCGGAAAAGTTTACTAAGTAAATAATTAATATTTACTTTTTAATTTATTTTTTTCTCTTCATGTATGATCTTAACCACCACCACCATTCCCACCATTCATGACCCATCACCCTGTATATTTTCGGAGAACTAACAGACTATTTTAATTTGTAGGTTGCATAGCGGCCAATTAAAAGTTAAATTATAATATTTTAATTTGAAATCGTGGACCATACAAAAACCTTTTTGAATTTGAAGTATTGAACTTTCTCCAGCGGTTGCCACTCAGATAAATAATAATAGGATCGAAGTTTTTCGAACTTCTTCAAAACTCAATTTTCCTTGATTGTATAAAGGCGGAAGTAAGCGTCTTCCAAGTTAAGGAAGAAATCCAGAACACATTATTTCCAACGTGTTACTTGGTAACAGATATTGTATGATAGATAAGTCGATCGACTACCGGTAAAGCCCCAATTAAACTTAGCCCGACCAACTGGAATTGTATATGTTACGGTAAGAGTGAATAATTGAAGATTATTAATTACCGGCTGGTTATTATTAATAATAATAGAGGCTGGTTGCACAGAACCAACATGGACCGGCTCCGCTTTGCTTCGCTCCTTGCATTAACCTCCGTAGTTATTTTTTTTATAATCGCACAAAACAGAGTAGGTATATCACATTTTCAATATTTTGTCCATGGTTTGGCTATATGACTTTAAACTCGACTTTCGGTAATTATTAATAATAATAGATACATACATACATAACTTCACGCCTGTATCCCTTATGGGGTAGGCAAGGTCTTGTAACCTTTGGTGTTCATCAGATGGTCATCTGATGTCACGTTTGACAAATTTGAAGGTATTATAAACTTGGAAAGAGACTATTAAAGTGACAGGGGGTCAGCCTATCGCCCACAAAAACGCCTTTACAACCTCTGTCCCTAAACTGACTTTTACAGCATGCCCGGGAAGAGAGGCAGCTGGCACATTCTACGTTTTTCTTTCGCTCCCAGTCCAGCATGGAAGCAATAGCATAATAGATAATTATTAATAATCTTCAATTATTTACTCTTACCGTAACATGTACATAAATATAATTAACGGATGTAGAGCATTAATAAACCCGATACTGACATTTTTAAATCCTCGTCACAACTTTGGCTGCAGTATAAGACCATCAATGTAAATATTGTCCGTATTTTTTTTTCGATAATTTCAAATTATTGAAAAAGTACTCAATCGTAATATTTTTAAGTTTTTGCATTTAATAATTGTCGGAAAACAAACAAAACGAAAAGAAGCGTTACTCATAAAACACGATAAAATTAATCACTGGACAGTTACTTAGTACCGAGTCAGTGGGCTTGGGTATAACCCTGGCTTAATTACAACTAAATCTTAATTCGCGAGTCCGTTCCGTCAGTTACTTTACAGTTACAATGCCAACTCAATTAATACCGAGCTACTATCGACCGTCAATCCGAGATACGTCCGCGCACCTAGCCGTCCTAACCGTATCTGTGTCACTTGCCATCATCCTACTTCAAGATATAACTTATGGCGCTGCAATCGAATGTCAGTCATTCATTGCATTTAGCGCCCTCTTTAACAGTGCTACCAACATACTTCCGTTACCATGAAGTCATACAAACATCTTAATACCGCAAACTAATCGTTATCGCCAACACGGCCATCCTGCGATGACACACGTCCTCGTGTGTTAATCTGAAACAATCATACCAAAGTGGCGGCTTGGCCACTCCTGACAATGAAGTCAAGCTAATTCTCAAAAGAAAAAATCACAAGTTTGAATTCTATACATTATAAATCTTTTAGAATACTCAACAACAAAAATACCGTTTTAGTTGACCAAGTTTCAAGCACCATTGAGTAACAATTATCTCCAAATCAAACATTGAAATCCATTAATTTCATTATTAACAACAAGGTATATCGTTCGTGGTTAACAGCAATTACATCATTTCCCCACGGAAAACCTGAGTCAACCAATGACTCCTTCAACACACTACCCAGAATCATTCTGGCGTAGTCACAAAACCAACGAACGAGAACCTGTATCCACAACACATTAAATCTCTTCCAAAACCAGAAATTACATCTTTCTTTACAACTGCAATGGATACTTGTACTTTTGGCAACTTCAAAACTTTAACCGCTACAGATTTTTTTTAATATTACTTCAATTTAATATTTCCATCAAAATTCTAAATCCACGATTTAACAATTTACGTAAAGCTACCACTGGTTCGGAAGATCCATCTACTGAGAAGAACCAGCAAGAAACTCAGTAGGAATCGGCTAACGTCAACGCATTGTACGAACCACAATAATTTCGATAAGAAAACCGCACATTAAACAATGAAATTTACTTGAATGTAACATCAAACAATTTGACAGCGGTCGAACAATAAACAAAGCAAGCATAAGCTGCTTAAATAACCCAATTAATTAGCAAACAATTCGACAGTAAAATCCAGCTCTTTTGTCAATCGCAACAAGTTCAACGCATTTTCAATCTTTTCAATCTCGACGTTATTACCTATCTCCGTGATTCATTAAACACACACTATCGTAATATTACGTTTCAATTGCCAAAATAATAACAAATTTACTGTTACTAAAACATAAGAAAACGTGTCTCCTAAGAATCGCAGCAAAATAATCTAAGATTGGCAAGATACAAAGCGATTTCTACCGAGTCACGGATACACGATAATCAGAAAGAAAATCTACAACTTCAACGTTAAATTTACTTTCATCATCATTAAGTAGGTACTTAAAACGCAATATCAAAACTTTTGAATATTATCTTTCGCCTTAAATTGAACTTCTCTATATCAACTAAAGTTACGAAAAACCATTTGATACGTCTCGACAAACCGTACGTTATTTCAAAACAATTTTACCTTGTCACGTCTGTGCAAGCTATACAAAACTAACAAAAACGATGAACTATCTTAGGCACGTGAATTTACTCTAATCACTGACTCTCTCACTCTAAAACTATTTCCATAATTAATCACTTCTTTAGACTTAGACAGGGATTAATTATAGTTCTCTCCATAATCACACAACCACAGATCCTTCCGTCACATAGCTCCTTTAGACTTAGGCAGCATCCGATAAGTTTCAGTTATACACCTTTATTCCTAGGAAATATACTGCCTTATTTCAACAGATCTATGATTGTATGATAATCACACAACCACAGATCCTTCCGTCAGATTGCTCCTTTAGACTTAGGCAGCATCCGATAAGTTTCAGTTATACACCTTTATTCTTAGGAAATATACTGCCTTATTTCAACAGATCTATGATTGTATGTCGGAGGTTACCACAACTCACTCTAATCACAAACGAAGTTTAGCTTGGGCAGATCCGAGAAGACTATTCGCAAAAATAATTCGACATATTAGGATTTAGGCTTATCCCACTTCTGATGTCGGAAAACAAACAAAACGAAAAGAAGCGTTACTCATAAAACACGATAAAATTAATCACTGGACAGTTACTTAGTACCGAGTCAGTGGGCTTGGGTATAACCCTGGCTTAATTACAACTAAATCTTAATTCGCGAGTCCGTTCCGTCAGTTACTTTACAGTTACAATGCCAACTCAATTAATACCGAGCTACTATCGACCGTCAATCCGAGATACGTCCGCGCACCTAGCCGTCCTAACCGTATCTGTGTCACTTGCCATCATCCTACTTCAAGATATAACTTATGGCGCTGCAATCGAATGTCAGTCATTCATTGCATTTAGCGCCCTCTTTAACAGTGCTACCAACATACTTCCGTTACCATGAAGTCATACAAACATCTTAATACCGCAAACTAATCGTTATCGCCAACATAATGCTCAATTATTCTAAAATTTCGGAAAAAATATGTTAAGTAAAATCACTCGACCAGATCTCGAACCTGGGACTTCCGAAACTTTGCAGCAAACAACAAAAAATAAAATGGTCTCGGATGGTAGCTGCAAAACTAAACCTTTAGTTATTGTTATTTTTTATATTAGCAATATAACATAAAACAAAATATGCTAAGTAATTTCGATGGCGTGTCGCAATAGCTCAGTTGGAAGAGCACCCGTCCAACAAGCGGGAGTCCCAGGTTCGAGTCCTGGTCTGATGATTTTATTTAGCATATTTTTTCAGTTAGATTTCGATGAAATTTATCATCTGAAGTTATTCCTTATCACATGAAAGAATATTCAATCGATTCATGATAGGCCAAAAAATCGTGTAAGTAAAAAAATAACAAAAAAAAGCATACACTTGAATTGAGGGCTTCTTCCTTTTGGAAGTAGGTTGAAAATCAATTAGCCGTCAATCAAAATTGTCATACCTTGCAAAGCTAATTAGCATTCTATACAACTTCCCGGGAAATTACTATTGAGTATGAATTGTAGATGCGCAGTATGGAGACAAAGGCTTGTTTAATCACACGAAATGACGTCACTGTGTGGACTGTACAGTAATAGTTCAATAATTCAAACAGGTGTGTGATTTGTATTCAAATATATGCTGAAAGCGTTGCATAATGGCAGGTTGCATAATGGAGTATTTTACGTAGTTTATTGCTTTTGTTTTGTATGCGGAAAGAAAGGCGATTAGGATATTCATATAAGTTTCTAAAGCCCGTTGATGTATCGTTAAAATCTCAAAAAGCAGGGATATGATTTATACGGCAAGATAATTTGCATCCACTGCAGCTTAATTAAAACGGGGTTGTAGTTATTTAAATTTTTATGCTGGACTTGGAGCAAAAGAAAAACATAGAATGTCCCAGCTGCTTCTCTTCCCGGGGATTTTTATAGGCATTTTTGAGGGCGATAGGTGGACATGTCAAATGATAAGAGTGTACACTAAAATAGTCTCTATTTATCATTATAATAAAAAAAAATAGTAATGTTCTGGCGTAATTAAATAAAACGTATTATTTATTTGAACTTTACTTTATGCCATAAAATAGTACGTTTGAAGTAGGTACAAGTATTATACACTTAAAGCCCAAATACACTGTTGGAAACAAAACATCAAACCAAGGTGACCTTGCTAGTTTACAACGTGTTTCCAACAGTGAAGACGGCTGTTGACTACCAAATTACGTGACCTTGGCGGGTTGGAAACGGCGGTGTTTAGAATCACAGACATACATCTACATAGACAACGCAAGTGCCACGATTTGTATTCGAACCAAGCGTGCCTACTTTTTAAGACCTATTGTGACGTCACAGCTGATATTTATTACTGGAAAATACAAAAAGATTCAGAGACAACGATACCGCCGATGAAATCGATTATTAAGAACGATATTGATATTGTGGACTCGATTTTCTAACAGACATACATACACACATATTACAATACATATTAAATCTAGAGGCGAATAACCTTGACGCTTGGTCGGGGTTCGGACACGCAAAGGATATGCATTTGCGTTATCTATGTAGGTAGATGTATGTCTGTTTTTAGGACAGTGTGTACGCTTGTTATTGTATATTTTACTATGTAACTATAACTAGAAATGACTCGAGTTTTGAAGCTTTTTATCCTGCGTTTCAACCTTTCCTTCTTTGTATCCTCAATTGCATACAAAACTGCCATCGCGAAGATGTTGCCAACGCGAGAGATCAGACCACACTGACGATTAAGGGGCGTGGCCTGGCGTGACCTTGGCTTGTGTTCTTGTTTGTCTCCTTGTTGGAAACCACCGTTTGTAACAGTGTGGATGACTCGGAATTGGTTGACAACAACTTAACCTTCCTTAACCTTGGTTGGAAGCATTGGTTTTCAACGTGTTTTCAACAGTCTGGCGGCCCTCTTAGCAATCATAACATCACACGGGGTGCAATTTATCTATCGTAGTTTGCAACCTAAAAGAATTTGGCAGGATTTCATTAAAAAATTGTCCGAAATTTCATATTTCCCTTTTAACTGTTTCCAAAAAATATAGGCGTTATCTCTCAACTGCGATATTTCCGTTTTTACGCCATGAAATTGTTTTCACTGTTCTAGCGTGAAAATCCTGGCGTAGGCTCGTTGATATCAATTTGTTTCTCGAATTTTCGTTCATCGGTTCACAACATGGAAAACATTTCAATTAATATGATACAACTAAAATGCGATTTAATTGATCAGAAATATTGGTAAGTATGTTTTGGAAATAGAATTTTGTTTACATATAATAAAAAATAAATGCCAATTAAAAGCCTATAATCATAACTATTTCTCATATGACCGGCACTAGTAACAATAATCATAAGCTGTATTTTTTTCTTAACAAAAAATACCTTCTATGCTGGACTGGGAGCGAAAGAAAAACATAGAATGTGCCAGCTGCTTCTCTTCCCGGGCATACTGTAAAAGTCAGTTAAGGGACCGAGGTGCTATGTGAGGCTTTTTTGTAGGCGAATTGTTTAAATTTTAATAAGTTCACTCAATAAGCTTTAACAGAGTAATTCGTGTAATATTAACCGTTACCACTCACGGTTAAACTTAAATAACCAGTACTTGACTACTAATAACCACTTAGCTTTGCTAATACAAAAGAACACTCATTAGTATTTAACCGAGTACACTTATTTATTGGTAGCAGGGTGGAGTTAGCTATTTTGTTTGCTATTTAGTTAGTTATTTTTAACAGAGTACTTGTTTAAATATTCATAAGTAAATATTCTGGCTGCCGGTGGAGCCGCCGATGCGCAGATATCCCCTCCACGTTTCGGTCAGCGCTAGAGTTATGTGCGTGCCGCAAACTAACCGTCTTTCGTTCGAACGTTTAATAATTTAAATTTAATTAAGTGAGTGCGACGACGCATAAAGGAGTGTGTTACCTATAAAACGTAGTTGATTGATTAGGTACCAATATGCTATTGCTTTGTGCCTGAACCTACTGTTTATTCCTAAAGACGCTGCCGGCGGCGGCGGCCCCGACAGCGTCGTATTTTTTTTATAGTCAGGTGATTTAATGTAAATGGATGAAGAAGTACAAAATCTGCTGAAAGCCTTGAGTCTGGAAGAATATATAGAAGTGTTCAAAGGTAAGTTCGTTTATGTATTTAATTTTTATCTTATATATTTTATTATACAGAGACCGTACAATCGCACACCAGTGACCAGTGAACGCGTGATCTTGAGCCAAGGTAGCGCCGCCGTAGAGGGTTTCAATACCTTCTATGTGAGACTAGCTTATACTGGTTTATTGCCACTGATATGCCGTTGTGTCTTTAATTTACAGCTGAGTAGCGGCTTTGCGCGGTTTGACCCGCGTAGCTCTTGATCCCGTGGGAGTTTCTTAGCAAAATATGTTACTTCTGGTTAATGTAGCCATCTAATGGTGAAAGAATCTTTGAATCGTTCTTGTAGTTTTTGAGTTTATTCATTACAAACATACAAAAATAAAAATCTTTCCTCTTTATAATATTAGGAAAGACTTCAAAAAAGAGGAGGAAAGTAGTTTTTATTAATATACATTTGAACTATACATTTTGTTTATTTGATACATTTGATGATCATTTTTCTTATCAGTTATTTAATTACAGAAAATGCAATCACATCTCTATCACTTCCACTACTCCAGGAATCTGACCTAAAGGAGCTATTTCCTAAAATTGGCCATCATGCCATATTCACAAAAAAATTAGAAATACATAAAAAGACTATGCATCCTATTACCGATGATAAGTAAGTCACTAACAATTTAAAAATTTAATCTGCTTTAATTATCTGTATACTGTTGTCTTAATTAATCCTTCAATTTACAGGCGTGTGATGTTTCAAGCTTTAACTTATCTATGTCTGACTTGCTGACATATCTGGTTGACCCTGACACGTCCTCAAGCTCCAAGCTCACCCGCACCCAAGACACCTATCACAATAACCATTCCATCAGAGAACAAAATTAAAATTATCGTATGTATTGTAATATTTCTTCAGAGCTATAATTAGGTGCTAACTATACATATATCTCTATTTATCATCATTCATACAAGATGTAAAAAGTCAATTAAAAATAAATGAAGAAATAAATGAACTTTGAATCAACTTTGCATCCTGAAAAAAATCTACTGTTCCATATTTGTTAAAAAAAATTCAAACAGATTTTTCTTAAATGCAGGGTGTCCCGTAAGTCATGGATCAACGGATCTATTGTACCAAAATAATATAACATATACAACAGTTTACAAGTTAGATGTTACAAAAAGTTGTGTCAAGTTATATAATCTGCAGCCGAACCAGGTTAGATGCCTGTATGTCGGCAGACAGTGCCTCGTTTTTAATAGAAAAATTATTATAATTATAAAATAGGTAGAATGAGTAGAAATTATAATTTATTTATTTCTGTTTTTCAGGATTTACCGTTATTTTTAAATAGTACCCTTGAAGGAAGAGGTTTATTAAATTTAGATACACATATTCCGTTGGATAATACGGCAAGAATAAGATTGGTAAGGCTCATCGGAACCTACATTTTGAGCAATCATCCGTCAAATGCAATAAGGAGTACCGTTTATGCAAATTGGGTACACGAAATTATTAGAGTATGCCCACAGGAAAAGGCACCGGTGTACTTCCATAGCAAGATTGTGGAATCTTCACGAGGTTTAATCACCAGGTTGGCAGGAAAGTTGCCTGATCAAATCCTGTGTGCCTACTGTGCCTATGCTGCTGTACTGTGCTAATGCTGACTGTGCCTACTTTGTAATTTGGGTTTAGTATTGTAAACTTTGAGACTGTTCTTTTGTGATTTTCAGATATATGACAATAAATAGTAAGTGAACAATAACAGTATTTTTTTAGTTTTTTTTTACCCACATTGCAGAGAAAGTCTGCTATGGCAACAGAGTTAAATGACTCGCATTGCAGAGAAAGTCTGTTGTGGCTACCTAGCAAAATAATTGCAGATACCAAGTAGGTTGGCTGTGGCTACAGAGTTAAATGACTAACATTGCAGAGAAAGTCTGTTGTGGCTACCTAGCAAAATGATTGCAGATACCAAGTAGGTTGGCTGTGGCTACAGAGTTAAACGTCTCACATTGCAGAGCAAGTCTGTTGTGGCTACCTAGCAAAACGGTTACAAATACCAAGAAGGTTGGCTATAACTATCCAAGAAAGTTTGTCAATATAAACAGTAAAGTTGGCTACGTTTGCAAACATTTTGTTTGTAATAATAATCAAGCTTACTTTGTTATTTCTAAGCAAACAAATTTAACCGATTTACTCGGTTGATTCTGATCAAGTAAGAATAGCAAACTTGACTTATTTATTTTTAGCAACAAGCTTTGCAGGTTGTATATTGACAAACACGCTTTGTTAAAATCAACCGAAACTTAGTTATTTTTACATGCGAAATTTTTTCAGTGTATGTGTGTGTGCGTGTGTGTGAATGAGGAATGTACTTGATAGATGAGTTTAGTGTATGACAACATTTTATTTACTGAAATTTAATTGAAATGTATTAAATGACCTTATTAAGAATATTTTCGGTTTTTTTCATAATCTAACGTTAAGAGGTAGTTTGTCAGTTTTTTCTTAATTTCAAATATGGTAAGTTTATTAATTGAGATGTTTTTATGGATATAATTATAGATTTTTGAGGAAAGGATGTCAAAGTGATTAGAGGCAGCAGAGGTTCTGTGATTATTTATGTGACAGACTTTTACACGGGAACGTTTCGTCAATTGAATGGAAATAAAATACATGTTCAGGGCCAACTCTGTCCTACGCATTTCCGTACGTCCGTGTCCACGAGACATCGTGGCCACGCGCGTGGCACGCGCGACGCCGTTTCGCTAGTGTTAAATTTTATTAGTGTGAATTGTTTTAAACTATCGCGGTTATTTTCACTATGATTTAATGTATTTACGGGATTCTTACCACGATTTTCGATATTATTTTCGCACGTCCGATATTTTGATTCTGTTGCAAGCACCATGATCGCGGACTAGTATACATTAAATCATTTATTAGTGTGCTTGTACAGTCATTTCAATGGAATACTTAATCTTTTACTATTTGGCTAAACTTCGATTAAAATCGAAAAAGTACACGCGGAAGTTAATAGGCACGCCCAACACTCTCGTCGTGGCGCTTTTTTTTGTTTTTCCGCCACAGAAGTCAACCCCTCAGAACACCCGCAAGCCTATTGGCCGTATGAGGTGTTCACTGAGAGGAGGAGGAGAATACGTCAGAAGTATGAAAGGGCACTTGCCAGGGGACAGGTCCCCAGCCAGATGATCCCAGACAGTGTGAGACTTCTACTCAATAAACTCCCTCTTAATGTATTTCTACAGACAATCGACCGAAGAAATGAGCAACAGCCAGATGGTGGTGCGGGCTGCGCGTAGAAAAATACAGGAAGCACTTCGTGCTGAATCGCTGCTTGTTATCTTTCAGATAGGAGCTGGCAGACAGGAGATTATCCAGATCTAAAGAGAGCTGGTTGGGAAGATCAGAAAGAACGTCCTTTGGCCTACGACAAGAGCGCTTGAAAGACTTTGTATTGGGTTTGTACCCGACAGTCGCTCGAACTAACCTATTCGGATGATTTTCGCAACGTTGGAAGTGGGATGAGGATAGGGTCTTAAGGTATTGCTGGATAGTAGGGTGTTTGAGGTCGATATGTAAGTCCGCTTTTCTAAAATAGTACGGGGCGTTTGTTGCCCTCCGACAGAAGCTGCTCTGAACTACCTGAAGTTTGTGAATCAACCGAGGGTTGGCGTGGGCGAATACGGGTCCGGCGTATGTCATGACTGGGGTCGTGGCGTAAGCCGTACGCCCGTAAGCCGTACGCCGTAAGCCGTACGCCGTACGTACAACGTACGTTGTTGTACGCGCGTGGCCAAGCGACTTGGCAGTTTTGTATGAACAAGCTCGTGGACCCGTGAACCCTTAGTGATAATTTTATTTGAGCTTGATGATAAGTTGTTTGTGAAGATGGATTATTCGCCAAAATATATTTTATGAACTAACGCATAAGGTGTGAAGAAGTAAGTAAGTATAATGTAAAGTAAGTATAATGTAAAAAGTTGCATAACTTTTTACATTATATAAAAGAAAGTTATTTACAAGATTTTACCGCGTCTAATTACATTTTACTTAATCTTAAAACATATTACTTATACATAAAACATAAAAACGTTACTTCTCAAAAGCCCTTGTCATTTTAGCGATAAAATTCCAGTTGGATTGTTGAAACGCTTTTTATTTAATGTATTATTTAATTAAAAAGCTATTTTTATTTTATTTTAATTACGAGTAAGGCATAATATTATAGGTAAACTAAGCTTAAGGAAAATTGCGCAAATGACTCTTTACACGATCATTTTATCGCTCATAGGTCATTTGTACCTTAAGTTAAGTGCCATCAAAAACATAAATGGCACAATTTGAATATATTAAAATAATATCATAGTGGCCCTTGCTACGTGCAGAGATACGAAAGTAAAAAACGGTCCCAAAACTCAAATCCCATATAATGATAATTTGGTCGTCCCAGTTAAAGCCACTTCAATATTATAACAAGCCTTGCCGGTGACAAATTGCTATTAAAAGCCTTGAAAATTGACAAATTCACTCACTTTGATCCTGACAAGCATTTTGCAGAGTATATTTGCGTATTTGAGTTTTCTGTTTGATGAAATCCTTTGACTGTACCTGTGTGTGAATTCAATTAATGTTTTCAAAAGCATGTATTTGAACACGTAAAAACAATAGAGTTACAAGAATTTATTTATTTATAAGGCCCGCCAGGGAAATTTACATCATTTCTTATATCTAAAAATATTAACAAACCATTGTTAAATGTAAAAATCTGGTTAAGGCAGGCACATCATTCATTTAGGGGACATTTACAGACAGACATATAAGACATATAAAATAATAAAATAAACCTAACTATTAAGTAAAATTAAAATTAATATTTCTGTGCAAAAATTATAAATTAAATTAAACATGAATTAAAAGAATTAGGAAGATAAAAAAATACAGACTAAATTAAAATAAATAACAAGTAAAAATATAACACAATAAAATTTCAATTGAAAAATATTAGAAACGAAAAAAAAGAAATAATAATCGTTAAAAACTAATTTTACAGATTGATACTTTACAATATTAAATTCTCCATTATTCATCCAAATTATTTCAATTAAATTGTACTAAACAGATTAAACTCTACTCGGATCGCTATTATTTATAATAATTGTTTGTTATTTCTTATATCTAAATTAAGAACAATCACACAATATTTCAAAGGTTGTAAATAATTATGATACACCATTTCAAAAGATACTTCAAAAGAATATAACTAACTTTTGAATGGCTTCACACTTTCGAATAAAATTTCGTCTGAAGTATAGAAACAAGCAAAAATTAAAAATACTGCCCAAAAATCTTGTTAAGTACAAACTCTTTATAATGAAACAAAAGGTGCTAACTGAAAGTAAATGTCTTATTAAAATCTAAAGTATCATTAAAATGAAGAATGAGTAAAGTTAGGCGCCTGTTCTCGCCAGCCACTTTATTTGTGACTTTGTCTCCGATTCTCTTTCAGGCTTGAAACTATATAAAAGTGTTGGATTTTTTAAATTAATGTGTATTGTTATAATTTTATGACCTTTACTGAGATCAGAAGGAATGAAAAGTTATGATACTCACAGAACAAAAATTACATAGGCAATCTCGCTGCTAGTACCTACTTCGTGAATATTTATAATATTATCTTAGGTTTCTTGTCGATTGATGTGCTACCTCATTCTTCATGATACATCACCAACAGCTGAAATAGAGGACTAAAGTTTCGTATCATTTTATTGTTTTCCTAAAATATATAAAAATTTAGTAGAATCTATAACTGCTAAAGACAAAATGCAAAGATTAATCAATTTTTTTTCAATAAGTTAAACAAAATGCTTATTATACCTATAAATTTAAAAAAACACCTTGAATGTGCAGTCCATATATAAGTTTCTAAGTCTTTTGTTTTTGTACGTCACAGAATTGCTGTATTGGTCTGAGTTCACTTTTAAAAGGGTTCCATTCAATTCCCGCGTTCGGTGTCTTGTCGTTGTTTAACATTCACTAAACATTGATGGTCGGGTTTGTTTATAGGTCTTCCTTTATGAATTTTCTCGTGAGCCCCTGAATAGAAATGGCGAATTAAGGGACTATTTTGAAACTGGGCGAAATAAAATGATTGTACAATTTTCACTACGTAGGGGAGAGAGGAATCCACAATAACACCACTGTAATATATTTCACTTGAACTCACTATTTATTCAATTACTTCACAGAACACCTTATACTATTTGTTTAACCACACCAATATCAAAATTTACATATTCATTCCTTTAAAAGATTTCGTAACTTTACATGCGGGCTTTAATAAACAATCAGCGCCATCTAATGGGAACTTGCGGAACTTCATATTATATCAAACATTTAGACATTCCGCCCACCAAGGACTAGTCCTTTAAAAACCTAATTACAAATTGCTAGAAAATGTTTAAAAACAAAAACTTAAATTCCAATAATACAATACAAATAAAACAAGTTAACAATCAAAACAAACAATAATATGCACCGCCCACCATGATAATACATGTTATTCAATTTTCAAGAAAACTAACTTTGCTAAGTGGTCTTTTTATTACTCCATTTGGACATTTTATGCTCACTACACGAGTTACATTATCTTGTCCTACATGCTTTTTGACAATTCTGCCTAGAATCCACTTAGCTGGTGGGATATTGTCATCCCGAACAATGCAAATATCACCAACATTAGGCTCATTTAATGTGGATGTCCATTTATATCTTTGATTTAACGTTAACAAATATTCTTTCGACCATTTTTTCCAAAAATCAGACACTATCTTTTGAACTAGATTCCATCTTTCAAGTACAGTGATATTACTAACAGAATAATTTACGTCTGGAATGTTAACAATAGGTTCACCAACTAAAAAATGACCTGGGGTCAACGGGAGAGGGTCATTTGCATCATCACGAATAATAGATATCGGCCGCGAATTTAAACAAGCTTCTACTTGTGACAAAACAGTGGCTAATTCTTCATATGTCAGAGTACTATCTCCAACAACTCTTTTCAAGTGATTCTTTGCACACCGAACTCCAGCTTCCCATAGTCCTCCAAAATTAGGTGATTGTGGTGGTATAAAGTGCCAGGTGGTCGACTCAAGTGTAAGGCTTGCAGCTATTTCGCTTGGAATACTTGATTTAGCATGATTAAACATGTCGCGCAACTGTTTATCAGCTCCTACAAAGTTCGTTCCATTGTCACTGTAAAGGTCTTGACAATGACCTCGCCTCGAAATGAATCTTCGAAATGCTGCCAAAAATCCTTTTGTTGTCAAATCCGTCACTGCTTCAAGGTGTACGGCCTTAGTTACCATGCAGACAAACAAACAGATATAGCCTTTGTATGACTTAGCACCTCGACCTGGAGACATTCTTATATTTATTGGGCCCGCATAATCAACTCCTGTTGCCTTAAATGGTTTACCCGGTCTCAACCTCGCATTTGGCAGTTGACCCATCAATTGTACTCTAGCTGCCTTTGAATATCTCAAACAGGTGATACATTTCCGGTAAAACTTCTTCACTTGTACTCTTGCTCTTACGATCCAATAGTTCGACCTGATGAAGTTCAACATTACTTGTGGCCCACCATGAAGTGTTTTATCATGAGCATCGGCAATTATAAGTTGTGATAGATGGGACTTTTCAGGAAGAATTATAGGATGTCGCGTGTCAAATTGCGCGTCTGCCAGATCTATGCGTCCTCCAACTCTCAACAATCCATTCTGGTCTAATATAGGATGAAGAGTGTGAATCAAACTTTTCTTTGACGTCTCCTTTCCATTTAGTAGACTGTTTATTTCTTGATTAAATTCCTGCAACTGTACTTGTTTGATACACTTGTCTAACGTTGTATTCATCTCTTCTGTTGTTACGTGACTTGGCAGAGTTAAGCGTTTGTCTCTTTTCAATAGCATTCTTCTACAGTAAGATACTACTCGTAGCATTTTAGATAGCTTTGAAAATTTCATCCATACAAAATAAGTTTCTTTAATTTCAGTGATTGACATTACTACAATTCTTGCTTCTTCTTGTGTTTCTTCCAGTTCAGGTTTTTGCCAATTAATCTCTACTAAAGATAACCAATCTGGACCATGCCACCATAATTTGTGAGAATTAATTTCTGAAGGATTTAAGCCTCTCGAAGCACAATCAGCAGGGTTTGCTTCTGTTGCAACGTGGCCCCACTGCTCATAGTCAATTATGGATAATATCTCTGATACCCGGTTGCTCACAAACGTGTTCCATTTGCTGGCTCCTCCGTTCAACCATGCCAAGACAATTGTAGAATCGGTCCATGCGTAAAGATTCTCCTTCGGTATATTGAGGACTTGCGAGATTTCAGATAGCAATTTTGCAGCGAGAACTGCACCACATAGTTCCAATCGTGGAATTGAAATTTCTCTTTCTATAGGAGCTACTTTTGTTTTAGCTGAGATCAAACTTACAGACACAGATTTGTCGCTATCGACAACTCTTAAAAATACTGCTGCTGCGTATGCTACACGAGATGCGTCTGAAAATGCATGCAGCTCAACTTGACAGTCAGGTTTGTACTGAATCCATCTTGGTATAGTTATATTTTTGATGTCGACCAATTGTTTTCTGTATTTAAGCCAAACTTGCTTCAAATCTTCAGTTAGATGATCATCCCAGTCAAGCCGTGCCTTCCAGATATCTTGTATGATCAGCTTAGCTACTACGACTACTGGTGCAATCCAACCAATTGGATCGTACAAACGTGCAATATCTGACAGAACTTGTCTCTTTGTAATCGGAACACTCACGTCTGGTAAGTTGACCTGATATTCAAAACTATCTGATTCTCGATTCCATTGGATACCAAGAACTTTTGTCATGTTGTCCGCTGTTATTGGCACTAACTGTTCCTTATGATGCTTATCGTCTCCAATGTATTGTAGAAGATCTTTACTGTTACTGCTCCATTTCTGAAGTTGAAACCCTCCCGAATTCATGAGACCATTCATCTGGTCGTAGATAACTTTAGCTTCTTCTTCTGTGTGACATCCAGTCAATAAATCATCTACGTAATAATCCGTTGATGTTATTTGTGACGCGATTGGAAAGTTATGCTTTTCTACCTCAGCCAGCTTCTGTAGAGTTTTAACCGCAAGATAAGGTGCACATGCAGTACCAAAAGTTAATGTCAACAACTTGTAATGTTGAATGGGTAAGTGTGGGTGAGTTCTCCAGACTATTCTTTGAAAGTTGGCATCCTCCGCGCGAACCAAAACCTGTCTGTACATTTTCACTAGATCAGCAACAATGCAAATGCGATGAGTGCGCCACCTCAGCAATAAATGTCTCAAATCTTGTTGAAGTTTTGGTCCAACCATAAGATCGTCATTTAGCGACACGTCATTTGAACCTTTGCTTGATGCATTGAAGACCACGCGAACCTTAGTCGTTGTTTTGTCATCTCTGACTACAGCATGATGTGGTAGATACACTGCCTTTCTATTGTCGATGTCACCTTCGTCGACAAGAGCCATATGATTTAGTGTTAAATATTCTTGTAACACCTTTCTATATTCTTCATAAAGTGTGGGGTTATTCATAAGTCTTCTCTCTAACGCCCGGAATTTTTTCATTGCTATATCTTTAGAATGTCCCAACTGACATTCTGGATCATCACTTTTGAAGGGTAATGCAACAATGAACCTTCCTTCTTGATTTCTAACAGTTGTAGCCTCATATAAATCTTCACATATCTTCTCTTCAGTAGACATAATTTTCTGAATCTTATCTGGTTCAGCCTCAATTTCCCAAAATCGTTTCAGAAAATCTTCTTCTTCCTGGAACATTAGATGTAAGCTAGAGACTTTTCCTGTTTCTGATGTTGAATCAGCCATTTTTCCTGATAAAACCCATCCAAAAGCCGTATTTTGTGCTAGTAAATTTCCTTTGGGTTGCTTTATCAAGCCTTCTAATAAAATCTCTGCATACACTTCAGCTCCTAGTAAAACATCTATCTTCCCTGGAGTGTCAAAGCCTGGATCAGCAAGCGGTAAGTTTTCAATCTCCAGCCACTCAGGTGATTCTAATGTGTCACTAGGGACCATGGAAGTAATTGACCTTAAAACATATGCCTTAACTACTACGGAAATTTCTGGATTATGACGCGATTCTAAATGTAAAGTCACACAATGTTTGATTCGCATTTGACCATCTCCCAGACCTGAAACCAAGCCACTTACAGAACAACGCTTAATTCCTAATTTTTGAACCGTAGCTTCAGTGATAAAAGAGGCTTGTGAGCCTTGATCTAACAATGCACGAACTAAAAGTCTTTTTCCATGCCACGAACGAGCTCGTAGAAGTGTCGTAGCCAACAAGACGTTGTAGTTAGCTTTCTCACTTTTTGAAAAGTTCGCCAAAATTCGTGTTTCAGAAGTAGATGGTTGGTTAGTATCTTCAGTTCTCTGGTTGTTTTCAGAAATGCCATTCGTAGTCTCGTACGATCCATCTTTATCATAATGCAACATGCTATGATGTCTTCTTCCACATCTCTTGCAGCATGTTGACTGGCGACATTTACTGACAATATGGGTTGGTTGTAGACAGTTGAAACATAGCCCTCTAGACTTTACTAAGTCTCGCCTCTTCTCTACAGCCTGCTGAAAAAACTCCTTACACGAACTCAAATGATGACGATCTCCACAAAGCGTACAGGTAATATTAGATCCTTTATTCTCTTGCTGAATAGACGAATGGAATGATTTCTGCTTTATTACAGGTTTACTTGTTTGCATATGCGGTTTAGGAAATTGCTTATTGCAGTCTATCATCTCTAAGCTTCGAAATCTTGCTTCTAGGAAATCGACGAGTTGCGACCATGTCGGCATTTCCTCTACCAGGTAATTTATCTGAGTTTCCCATTGCTTTTGCGATTCAACGTCTAATTTGGAAACTACGAAAAAGACAATGATGGCATCCCAAGTTTCCGTATTTATGCCCATATTATTCAATGCCTTCAAACATGAGGTGGTTGTGTCTAGAAGTTGCTTAATCGCACCCGATGAATCTGCTGAAATTTGTTTTTGTGAAAATAATTGTTTCAAAACTGCATTTGAGTTGTAGCGTTTGTTATTATAACGCTTTGTTAGAAGTTTCCAAGCCTCTTCATAATTCTTCTCAGTAGTAGGGAAATTACGCAGCAAACTCTCCGGTTCCCCAGATATACTACTTTTCAAATAATGTAATTTTTGAACTGCCGACAATTTTGCATTTTGATGTATTAGTGACAAACATATCATAAAATGTTTGCCACTCCTCATATTTTCCACTAAACGCAGGCAGCTGTATTCTCGGAAGCTTCACATCTTCACTGGTGGTGGTACTTGTCGCAGTTTTGGGAGTTTCCTTTAATTGAACTAACTTTTCCTTTAGTTCAGCAACATATTCTGTGTATGATTCCTCAAAATTATCGTACTCATCATTAACAAAATAAGGTAAAGTTTGAACTTGATCAGTGGAAGTGCTTTGAATCAATTCTCGATGGTTTTGCTTGAATTCAGAATATAACGCTTCTATAATTGTTATTCTGGTTTCTATGTAGCTGACCGTAATTCTATCCTTCGGACTTTTCTTAAAATTGCTTTGCGCTTTTTCAAGCCTTGATGACAATTCAAATTGACTTTTGATCAGCTTCGCTGCCATGTTGATAGTCAAAGTTCCGAAAATTTTTCAATTAATTCAATATCAACTAATCTTTTAAAATCAAATTTGCACTTTTTTCCAAAAAAAATTCCAAGTCCAAAAATCGAGTAATTTTTTCTAAGTTTTCTTCAGTATAATACTTTTCCAAGAATTTCTAAGTATTTTCAGTACCAAATTTAGCCAAAAATTTTCTAAGTTCAAAATCGAGTGAATTTTTCCAAGTCCGAATTTGACGAATGAGTCGATGAAAGCTTCGGAAAATTTTACAAGTCCGAGATGAGACGTAATTTTTCTAAGTCCTCAGTCCGATAAGTTCCCTTCCGTCTTTTCTTCCTTCCCTGGTTTCGGCACCATGTACAATTTTCACTACGTAGGGGAGAGAGGAATCCACAATAACACCACTGTAATATATTTCACTTGAACTCACTATTTATTCAATTACTTCACAGAACACCTTATACTATTTGTTTAACCACACCAATATCAAAATTTACATATTCATTCCTTTAAAAGATTTCGTAACTTTACATGCGGGCTTTAATAAACAATCAGCGCCATCTAATGGGAACTTGCGGAACTTCATATTATATCAAACATTTAGACAATGATCTACTTATTCAAAGGACGAAATAGTTTTTTTAGGTTGCGCACTCTGTTAATAGTATTGTCTTATGTTATGTTTTAAAATGAGTTCCGATTTCATTTCATTTTTTATCAATAAATATTTCTGACACTCACACAACATTATCTAGCCCAAATTAAGTTCCTTAAAGAACTTGTGTTATGGATACTAGTTAACTGATATACTTAAGAAATATATAAACATACATATTGAATAAATACATTTTTTTTTATTAGGAAATAAACGTAAATAAACATATAAACGTCCATGCCTTGACGACTAATATCTGTGAATGGCTAGTATCTAAAATACTATTTCATAATGTAAAAAGAAAGAAATGATTACAGATTCTACACGTAGTGTAATTCAAAAACTATTTTAAGTCCATAAAGTTTATAATAATATCATTTTATAACAGTGACTATAACGTATTTTGTAAATTTTTGTTACTCTTTCAAAATAAACCAATAATGTTTAACTTTTGTCAAAAGATAAGAAAACAAACTTCTTTACAACTTCAACTTTCCTTTGAGTTATTTTTTTAAATGTGGATAAAGGTGAATCCTTTAACACGAAAACGTTTTCTCAGAAGTCTTAGGGCCAACGCTGTCACGCGAGTCCGCGCGTGTATGTATACAAAACTGCTGCAACACGAGCGTGTTTTGTTTTGCTTCATAATTTTTCGATTTTAATCCAAATAGTAAGAGGTTAATTATTCCATTGACACACTAATTAAATTTTAGTAGCGAAGTTAAGTCACGCTTCCACGTCCATGCTGTCGCACGTACGACACGGAGGTACAGCCCGTTCACACATGATCCGTTTTACTGGATATCTTTTTTGTATGGTAAATACGTATACTGAATACTGTGCCTTATGTGAAGTCGCTTATACAACTCCATGCGAAATTGATGAAAAAAAAAACGAGTCCGGTAAAACGTATCCAGTAAAACACGGGCTAGTACGGTACGCTGCCGCGAGCCTCTCGCAGTACAACTATTAAAACATAAAAATGCAGCTATGCTTAAAAAGTGCTTTTATTAATATCGTCTCAAGTTTTCACGATTCATAATTCAACGGTAAAATAAGTTGAAATTAAACTAGATAATTCAATTAAAGTTTTCATACAACATGTTGTTACAAAGTATACCTTGTAAAAGTCCATTTTAAACTAAACTGATACCTATTGCATTTTTAAAGTGTTTTCATAAAAGTATTGAAAATATTTTAAACTTCTTAGACCATTTTGTTTTGAAGTCGGTCGTTGAAACTAAGTTACAAAGATATTCCAGAATACTTGAAATATGGAATTTGGACACTCCTTAAAGAGTATTCAAGTGGAATAAGTAAAGTTTTCAGTTTGAGTGGTTCACTTTATATAATATTTTTTGGGGAAATTTAGTAAACATCTAAAGTGGAGGTAATTTATGGATATGACCTGTATTATACCCATGAGCTCAAATACTTATGCTAACTGTTGTTGGTTGAGTAATTTTGAGGACCCAGTTGAAAATATATGTAAATAAATTTAAATTTATTTAGAAGTGTATTACCGCAGAATCAATATAATAATATTTAAATAAAACTACTTTTTAACCGGATTAATTGCGTATAATTTATATTTTACATTTTAACTCGACGTTTCGGTGTCTTTGCAGACCCCGTGGTTACGAGCGACTGAGGTGTCAGGCGTCAGATTGATAGTGGAAAAAGTTATACACATCATCTCCATCTATTTCTCAGTCTTCGAGCGTAGCGTTCAGGGTTAACACAAGATGAGCTGATAATGTCTTGAGTTTCAGGTCGTGCTGTTTGTTGGATGTTTGATTTAATATCTTTGAGAATAGGGTCCCATGCTGGTGATAGTTTCCAACCATCTTCTCTGTTGAAATTAGGGTGTTTTTTAATTTCAATGGCTTCTCTGATCATTCTAGGTATGTAATGTTTCTCCCTAGATAGAACTTTCACAGAGTCAAACATTAAGTAGTGGTTGGGCTTGTCTATGGAATGCTCACAAACTGCAGACTTGGTTACTCTTCGGTTTTTCAGCTGGAGCTCTTACTCACACCAATGCATCGCAGACATATTACTAGTACGGTAGTATGCGTTCTTCTATGCTGGTCTGGGACTGAAAGAAAAACGAAGAAAGTGCCAGCTGTTTCTCTTCTCGGGCATACTGTAAAAGTCGATTAAAGGACAGAGGTTTTACTGGCGTTTTTGCGAGCGATATTCTATGCCCCCGTTAAAAACCCCTGTCACTGCAAAAGTCTCTCTCCATAATTATTTTTGTTTTGTTTTATTTGAGTGGCTCATAGCTTTCACTTAAAAACTAGGTTGAACATTTAATGTCGAGTAAGACATTAGCAAGCCACCGCAGATACAGATTATAATACCTACTTTGTCAAACGTGACATCAGATGGTTTTATAGCCTGTGGCTGCCTACCCCATAAGGGATACAGGTTTGAAGTTATGTAGGTATGTGGTGCGCGTAATCTCTGATCTCGTAAGTATTTCATGATAAATATTACCTTTTTCAAGTAAGTGTTTAGAAAGTAATGTAAAGGTATTTTAAATTTTTCAGAGATCAGTATATTGAGCATTTAAACAAAGAAACACTTACTTTATTAAAGAGTTTTGATATGAAAAAACGTTATTTTGTGTCCATGAACAACTCCTTTTAAGTTTTTTCTATCACTCCATACTTTGGATCTTTTGAAACAGTTATAGATCTGTCGTTGAAGGTCGACCCATTTTGGGTTAATTAAGTTATGAACCTGAATTTAAAATTTCCTTAAATTTAAGTGCTTTTTCCCCAGGGCCGCTTAGCTTGATGAAATTTAAAAGATTTGAAAAGACAGGAAATGTTACACATTTATATATTAAAAATGAAATTGTAAATTGTTAGGTTACGTACTAGATGGAAATTTCTAGCTCTTGTGAAGTCTCTTAATAATCTTAGAAAATTTCAGTAGTCTCTGAAACCTTTATCTTTGTAAGATATTTCGTAGGTATCTTTTATCTACAAAATTCCTAGTTGGTATTATAAATGTAAATTTTAAAAAAACAAAGTATAAACTAAAAATCTATTAAAGTTTTCTTAATTTTATGTAATATTTGAAAAAATAAACTTCACTTAAGTCATTGTTCACAAATTCTCATTATCTAAGCCTATAGCTAGTTTCCCTATCTTTATAATAGAATATTTGCTGGTCATATTTTAAACGCCTTGGGGGAGGCCTATGTTCAGCAGTGGACATCTCCTGGCTGATGATGGTGATGATGAAAGGCGTTTAAAATGGAATAAGTACATGATGTCTGGGACATTCACGTCACGTCAAACTTTTCCTAAGAAACCACATTTGGATTTATCATTTTTCGTTTAGATTAGACTACAGAACTATTTTTAGCGAAATTTATTTTTCCCAAATATTATAAAACATATTGAAAATTCACAACACAAACTTGTTGTTAGAAAAACCTATTAAAAGTTTGCTGGAAAAGTCATTTATGTTCCAGCTATCTTAAAACTATTTGCTTGCTGCCACGGAAATTTTGTTAACGTCTGCATATTTTCTAGACTAAATTAATTAGATAGTGCTTGCGCCGTCACTGACTTGGCAGGTTTAGGAAATGAGTTTATAAACTTCATTAATGACAGTATACGTTCATTAATTTTAGCAAACCTTTTATGTTTGAAGAAACTTAGCGCCCATACGCAGTAGCGGTTGGCCGGCTAGGCGGTTCGTGAGCGGTCCAACCGTTTAACTAGCTTTCAACGCGGTTTCAGTTTTCAGCGCCACAGTCAAGGCTGGTGGCACTATGCTGACCATTTCGGCGTTTTTAATATTGTACTTTTTTTCTTTGATTGTCTATTTTTGTTATACCTATGTTTGTTTTCCGAATAAATGTGTTTCTTTCTTCTTTCTTCTTTCTTTTTTTCTTTCTGCGATTGTCTCTAAATTCAATTGCTGCAATTGAAATCTTGTGTTGGTTAAGTGCGTACCATCACAGGCAGCTGCATACTAAACTGCAGTAGCGGTTAACCGCGCACTGCAGTCAACCGCTAGCGCGTATGGCTGCAGTAGTGGGTCCCTTCTTTGCCTTCTTCACCAAAGGTTATTTAAAATTAAATAAAGTGTATTCTTTTTTGTTCAGTCACCTAGGTAGCTCATTTATTTAATATTTAACTGCTATCATAACTGCGTATAGTTCAGACTTTTTTAAAGTGACATCTTAGTTGCCCCAAATTAAGTTTTTTTTAACAAATAATTATGGAGACCATACAGAAAACCTAGGGGTAATTATCCGAGTATCAACCCATACCCGAGCCAGTCTAGATGAATTAGTCAACAACTAAATAAAAGTTGAAAAAACATGATTGCCGTAAAGTTTTTTTTGGTGTTATTAGAAGTGTCTTACATTATCACAACTCAGTTTTAATAAAAGACATTGTCGTTAAAACTGTGTCTATAAAGACACTAAAACTTCCTGAAAATGTACGTTTGAACGCCATGAAATTAATATAACTAGCATCGACTTTTAATAATCTTCTTATCAATGTGTAAATATTGTGACTTAGTCAATCAATAACGCTACAAAAAAAATACTTAAAGACTTAATGAGAACGCTTTTTAAAGCAAAAAAGGAAAATAATAAATGTTTACGAAACAACTAACAAATAAAGAAACAGCTCTGTCCTACATTGATTACCTTTTCTCCGAATTTTGATGCTGACTGTACCTCGCTTTGTAGGAAGTTTGTTCAGCATCAAACAACAGTGACAAGGGGCGGTTTGATGGACAGGGTCGTTGAACTTCCAGGGTATTCTCATTTTTCATGAAAATGCCTAATTAATATTTTGGTTTGAAAAATTTGAGGTACTTTAAATTTAAGGCGTACCGTGACATTGATAAAGTGTATTTTTAAGGTAATTGGATGAATTTGAGTGGTTGTTTCAGATTTGTAATTCTTTGTTTTATTAATGGATAAGATTAAAATACCTACTGATGATTTTTACAGGAAGATTTAGTGACAAGGATCAGTAATATGAAGTTAAAAATTAAAGGATTGCTTAGGAAACATGTAAGATGCTTTGAGTAAGATAAAACATTATATAATAAAGCTTAATAATAAAAAAAAACTTTAAAATGTAAGCCTAATATAAACTTCAATAACTGTAAGCCTAATAAAATAATAAATAAATAAATAAATAATAAATATTTCTGACACTCACACAACATTATCTTATTATACTAGATAACTGATATACTTAAGAAATATATATTAAATAAATACATATTTTTTATTAGAATAAACTTAAATAAACATATAAACATCCATGACTTAACGACTAATATCTGTGTTCATCACACAAATATCCGCCGCCCCGCCGGGATTCGAACCCAGGACCTCTGGCATACAAGGCATTGTATGTTACCGCTACACCAGCCGGCTATCTGGGAGCGAAAGAAAAACATAGAATGTGCCAGCTGCTTCTTTTCCCGGGCATACTGTTAAGGGACAGAGGTTTTAAAGGCGTTTTTGTGGGTGATAGGCTAACCCCCTGTCACTACAATAGTGTCCCTCCATCTTTATCATACCTCTAAATTTGTCAAACGTGACATCAGATGGTCTTTCAACCTCTGGTGTTCTGTTTACCCCATAAGGGATACAGGCGTGACGTTATTATGTATGTGTAAACTTCAATACACTATTTGACATGTCCTCAGAACATACAGTCTAGTACAATAAAAAAAAGTAAAACTTGACTGCTTATAGGTACGTGATTTTATGGCCGTAAGAGCAGTGTGACGTAGCCAAAGTGGGATTTCAGCTCGCCATACGAGATTTATAGTGGGCACAATGTTATTAGACGTCATATAATAATAGTATTAGGAACTATGAAAAAAGTCACGGTAGTCCTTTCAAAAAGGCAGCTTTTTATTCTCACTTGTTACTGTATTCTTTTGTTGCGCACGTTTTCAATAAGCCAGAGCTTTGTATAGAATACAAAATCCCAAAGTAAAGATAAAAATGACACCCTGTATATACCGTACAGATTTAACGGAAAGAAGATATTCAGGTTCCGATAAAAAAGCAGTTATAAGGGAAAACTAAATGTTGTTTGACTTCAAATAGTGCTTATCAGTTTGGTAGTAGCATATGAAAAACTCAGACTTCTCAATTGAACGTCATCTTTATTTAAACTGCAATAAGAACTATAATTGTGTAAAGTTCTACAGATATATCAGATCTTTTCAGTATATAAATGGCAATATTAAAGATTTTACCATAGTTGTAGATAATAAATTGAAATTTGAGGCAAAATGCCCGCCAGTGATTGAATGAGTGATGAAGTACCCAAGAATGCGATAATTGGTGATGTTCAACTGTCGACCGTGATAGGCTGATTGATTGATTGATAAAGTACGTAACTTACTGAAACTTTTTGAAAATACTTTACGAGAAACCTATTCACTCGAATACCAGAACTATTAGTATTGGTTAAGAAAAACAGATGCAGTCATTTCATTTCGTACTTTAGCGACTTTTACCGTAAAGGAATTAGGTATTGAGTCTTTTTGGAATTTCCGCTAAATTAGTTGTAAAAAAGTAAAAAAGTTGTGTCTGCGTCTTATAGTCCGGTGATAAAAGGGTACAGTTTGTTGAAAAACCGCACTCATTAAATAATTTTTATATTATACGAGTTCATCTGACTTGATGTGGACGATTTATTAACACTCAATTGTATTTGTTTCAGATTTTTTCAAATGCCGTGAAAATGCCCCAATAGGTAAGTTTTTAGTAATTTTATACTCTTCTTAGCAATAGGAAGCACCTACTTGATAATTAATTTTTCCAAACTACTGAACAGGAACTGATTAAGCAAATCATTATGCCAAAAATAAGAAAGGCTGTTTGATTGACAATAGAAAACGTTCTAAAAGAATATTGTTTACACAATGCCACAGTGATTGATTGTTGCATTTAAAATGCTTAATTACCTACTCTTGAATAATTGAAAAACCATGATTATAACAATATAAAGTAATAACAAAAATGTGCTAAGTAATTTCGAGGCGTACCGCCAGGCCCCGGTAGCTCAGTGGAGGAGCACTTCTCCGGCAAACGAGCGGTCCCAGGCTCGACTCCTGGGCGGGTGATTTCTTATGTAACATATTTTTTCAATTATTTAATAATAAAAACAGATTTGAAATATTATTAATCGATTTGATAGCCCTAGATAGCGAATAGTTAATCACTCTAACGATCAATGTAAACGTGCCTACAACCCTATACCTATCAATTGTCTAATAAGGAAAACCTGTTATTTAATTAGCCATGCTCTAAGGAAATAAGTAAATAACAAGGAAATGATAAGGAAATAACAAATGTATTTGGTTAAAGGTTTACCCCTTTGGCGAAGGGGTAAACCTATCTGCCTCAGACGCCAGTGGTTGCGGGTTCGATTCCCGCCCGGAACAAGAAAAAAAAATGTTCCGGGTCTGGGTGTTTATCTATATATGTATTTATATTCTAGGTTCCCCCCTAGTTCGCTACATGGTATCTCATAACACAAGCTTCGCTTACTTTGAGGCCACGTAGTTGGTGTGATTGTCTGAAGGATATTTTTTATTTTTTATTGTAATTTCAATTATATCGCTGTTGGTTTTCTAATAAACAAATAAAAAAACAAATCAATCAAAAGGGATCAAAGAATCGCAGGTAAAACCGCGCGCTCCCGCCAGTGTTTTATAAAACCATATAAAATAACGACAATTATACTAACCGTACTTCACTGAACAAAAGATTGCATACACATGCATACACAAAATAATTGGTGCATCATCGTTCAGATGCGCCACACATGACTAACTTGGGAAACAAATAAAATAAATTGAGCCACGTGTGGCTACGAGAAATGATTTTGTCATAGGGAGATGCTTATAGTGGAATTACTGCAGCTGAAATGAATATGTAACATTTAGAAATGTCTCAGAACTGACTGATTTTATCAAGGTCTCGTGCTTGTGGTCTTAGTATACCTACTTATTTTCAAAAAATATTTGTAAAATGAAAAAAAAAGTTGTGTTATGATTTTATACTTTGAAATTATAACTCACTTTAGAATTAAAAGTTTATGTGTGTATATGCATTTCGAATGTATACATACGAGTATCTTCTTCAAAGGCTTTGAGATACTTAATACTGAATTTTTTAAGTACCTACCTTCAAATATTTTGTATTTGTTAGTTCTTCAAAAATTACTATAATCATCCGGTTATTGGTGAATTTATAACTATATAGCTACTACTAACAAGACGAAAAATGTTGCTTGGATCAATTTTAATCCATGCTAACATAATAAGAAAAAAGATTTGCTACTTTCTTTTCTAGGTATTCTTCTTTGTATTGAAAGAACTCAAAAACAACCGGATCATTTTAAAGAAAATTGTCACTATAAACTTCTCTATTCAAAAGTAACAATTGCAATATTTCATCAAATATTTTGCCAGGACGATGGTAATAATATAAATAAATGACTTCACTAAACAATACAATGAAATCCGTTGAAACAAGATCCAATAAAGCTTTCGAGATATTTTAATACTCCATTAATTACAGATAGACTTGAAGCTTTCAACACAGTTAATCTCCTCATAGCTTTAATAGTACAACAGCTTAACTTTTATTTCATTCAATATTTTATACTGCTTAAAAGAATATTGAACTGAAACATTTTGTATTTTACGAGTTCAAAGAGTTGTGTTTGAAACGTCGATTTTCTGACTTGGGAACTTTTAAACGCGTTGCCATTCCCATTCAGAACTTTTAATATATTTCCGCCATCTTTTTTTACCGACTGCAAATGAAGTGTGTTATAAAGGGCTGCGAGTTTATATTTGTTAAGGGTGTATTGTATTTTGCTAAGTGATTCTGGGATTTTTGAGTTTGACAGCCGGAAGTTTTTAACTTTCTTTACAGTTACTTATTTAACTTAAATTTTGAGTTGAAATTTGTTTGAATTGCGAAAGAAGCTAAGAAAATTTAATCTTATTTATGATAGAAAGATTTTAAAAACGATTACACCATTTGCTTCTGCGAAACACCCGGTAAAGGAATTAGGAATCAGAAGCCTAGGTGCGTGTTTAGGTACCTATTTAAAATTATAGTATAGGATATAATATGCGATCGCCGAACTGTATATACGTGGCGAATATGAATAATTTTTGTCTTAATTTTAGTGTTCAGAGGGTGGATTAAGTATAAAGAGCTTTAAAAACCGATTTTAACCATATTTTGAATTCGTCCTAAAACTACATCAACGTACTACTTATACAGGATCTTCATGTGTGATCGTTTGAGATCATACATGAAGAAAAAAAATGAAGTAAAAAATAAATAATGATTATTTACTGAGTAAACTTAACCGAAAGTTAAAGAATTCATTACGCCACGCATGGTTATACAACGTGTAACAAAATGGAGAGATAAAACTTAAGGGTTAGCTTTTATACCAAACCTAGAATGTACAGTAAAAGAATTAGCATAATCAGTGCTGGTATAGACTTTCATACAAATTTGTTTCATTATTTTACAACAAAATATTCTGACAACCCTAGTCAACCTAATAAGCTAAAACAAGACTTGTGACTTGTCAGTGACCTTACGACCTTTCCTGCACCGGCTGAACTTTGTAGTATCTGTCTTAGTTACCCATCACTTTATTTTAAAACAATCTGTTATCGAATAGATTTCATCAAAAGCTAACAGCTGTTTTTAGGGTTGACACTTATATATTTTGACCTAAACTTTGAACTCGTTTTTCGGCCGAACCGAAAGGATAACAAATTTATGTTACTGTGACTTATAAACTAAATCATCAAACATACAATCCCTTTAAGCATTATCTCTTCATTATGTTACACGTTGTATAGGCGTAATACAGCAGATACTTAGTGGGTGGTGGTGTGCGTGTGGCGGAAACACTGCCGTGTCTGAGGCGGCGCAGTATTGGCCAGAATCTGGCGTAACGTCTCAAAAATCTGTAACTTTGTTGTTGCGTGAGTTACATGGCTGAAATTTGGTACCAAACATATCTAGTGTATAAAATAAAAAAATGGAAAATTCATTTGTTAATATCTATATTTATCATATTAAGAAATGTATTTGAAAATGAAAATGACACTTTTTCATGCAAAAACATACATAATTTAATAGTTTTATGATATTTCACCAATTTATTCCTATTTATAGTTAATACTACAATTTATAAAATAACATTTAAGTAAATTACATACATAACGTCACGCCTGTATCCCTTATGGGGTAGGCAGAACACCAGAGGTTATAAGACTATCTGTTATCGCGTTTGACAAATTTGGAGGTATTATAAAGATAGAGAGCGGCTATTGTAGTGACAGGGTGTCAACCTATCGCCCACAAAAACGTCTTTAAAACCTCTGTTTCTTCACTGACTTTTACACCGGGAAGAGACGCAGCTGGCACATTCTACGTTTTTCTTTCGCTCCCAGCCCAGTCCAATTACAAACATCTATTTATCCAGTACTGTTAAAAAAAACTATAAATAAATAATAAATAAATAAAATTATGATATAAGTAATAAAGGTTGATTAACAATATTATTTAACAACTAGCTGTTTTCACTGCCAAACGGCTAAGCCAATATTAATGTAATTTGGTATAGTAGTTAACACATACGTTACTTTTTATTCCGAAGAAATCTACGGTTTCTGACTTCCAAGAGGCCGAAACGATCATGAAATAAACAAAACCTTGATTTCCATTTTATCTCTGTATGTACAGAAGGCAGTACATCAAGCGTTACAAATCTGTCAATTTTTTATTTGAATTTGAGCTCTATGCCCTCGATAATAAGTTAAAATTGGTTGGAGAAATTTGACAGGTAATGTACCGCTTGTTCCTTCTGTACCTACCTATATTAAATCGCGCAAAAGCTTGCGCTCCTTTTTATACCTACCGCCGCGAGCCGCGTCGAGCGCGGCAACCGTTACGCAAAAATAATCCCTATATCATTCAGTATTCACGCGCGATGGGTTATTAGCGTATTTCATGTATAAGTTTGGTGTTTCTATGCCGATTTCTATGATTCTTTTTTTATTGAATAGATAATAATGTTATTTTTTTTTTTTATTAGGGATGAGTGAGAGTATTATAAACGTAAGAGTAAACAAATATAATCAGAAAGCTCCGAACTGCTATACTATCGTGATTTACACGTGTTATTGTGAGTCAACCATAAAATATAGACATATACTGTTGTGGGATCTTTTTATATAATTTTATGAAGAATATTTCTGTCATACATGATTTCTATGTAGCTTTAACCATTAAGGCTGCACACGCGACAGAAGCTTAAAAAATGAAGTAACTTCTCCCGTTTTTCCAACATTTCCCTTCACTGCTCTGCTCCTATTGATTGTAGCGTGATAATAAGTATACTATAACCTGCCCAGGAGTATAAAAAATAATTTTACCAAGTTTCGTTAAAATCCGTCGAGTAGTTTTTGTTTTTATAAGGAACATACAGAGAGACAGACAAAAATTTTACTGATTGCATTTTTGGCATCAGTATCGATCACTAATCACCCCCTGATAGTTATTTTGAAAAAATATTTCATGTACAGAATTAAACTCTCTACAGATTTATTATAAGTATAGATAAAGATAGAAGATAAAATGTTAAAAATATTTTTTTTTCAAAAACCTCATCATTTAAGTCTTAAAATTAGTTTTAATACATTTTACCTTTTTCCCATTAGATACTGAAAAGAAAAATGTTTCTCCTCTTCGGTTCTTTTATAATGGTACATTGAATGATTTTTACATAGAGCACTTAATAACCATTCTAACCATATATATTATAACACTTATAGATTTGCATAGAAGGTAATGAACATATGGACATTTGAACTAGTAGCATTCTGTTCTACATAATCGACATTATTTTGAGACGATACGCACTGTTTTGGCCCCTAGTGCGGCGGCGCGTCGGGAAAAGTGTAGTAAGGTCTCTTCATTTATTCATAGGGACTTCTAGTGAAAACTTAAATACCTACTTTTATTACCTTATTATGATCAGAATCGAGTTCAGACTGCTTTCTTTTAAAATCTAAAATTTGTCACCACTCACCCTGTATAAAAAAATTCCCAGACAATAACACCGACTACATGGCCCCAAAGCTATGCTTGTGTTATGAGCTACCATGTAACAAACTAAGGAGGAACCTAGAATATAAATAAATAAACATTTTTTATTCTTGTTCTGGCGGGAATCAAATCAAACTCAAACTCAAATATTCTTTATTTTGTAAGTATTTAAATACATTTGAAATAAGTCAAACAATTTACAAATTGAAATGAATCTACCACCACTTCGGAAAGTCGATCTGTTGAGAAGAAGTGGCAAGAAACTCAACAGCAATCATCTTTTAAAAATAAGAATCCGGATATCTTATAGTAAACTTTTTCACATAACACTTATCCTTAAATCTATCGAAGGGTTAATCTTAAATATTTTGGAATTTTATTATAAAATAAAGCGAACCCTATGAACGAGACTGAACGAGACCTATGAAAGAAACTCAACAGCAATCATCTTCTAAAAATACACAATAACAACAACAACAATTTACAATCTTCTTGCATCCGGATATCTTATAATAAAACTTTATGCTTATCCTTAAATCTATCGAAGGGTTAATCTTAATTATTTTGGAGTTTTATTATAAAAGCGTACACATTGACCCATGAACGAGTTGGTGATCTTCTGGAGTCTACTATTATATTAATACATTAGGCAATCAAGTACTAGACAGAAACGTAGACATAGATATAGAGGTAAAGATAGAAGTAGATAGATGTAGCGATAGAGGTGAGAGATATTACAGATAATGTGGATGGAGATGAGGATAGTCGTGGACAGAGACTGGACACTAACACGGACGTGAACACGGGGGAATGGGATGGAGATGGGGAAGTCAGAGTCAAATTCAAAAAAGTAACATAGTCATAAAGTCTTCAGCAAAACGACCTGGCACCGCTAGCAGCACCCGTTCACGAGTATAACGCAAGCACCAGCCATCACTCTCCTCAACCATATTTTAGGGAAGAGGGTGACCCGACACCCGACGCTACCGCTAGCCATGCCGCCTGAGGGAGCATGACGTTCTTGCTGTTGTATGGATAAGAAGGAGATGGAGATGGCGTTGGATGAGAAGGAAATGGAGATGGTGTTGGAGATGGAGTTGGAGATTGAGAATATTTGGAAAACAATTTACAACCAAGGACTTTTATCGTCCATATATTCAGAAATTGTATAAAAGCCTTTACTACACAATTTTTGTTTAATAGTTTCTTTAAATTTATCAAGTGGTAAGTCTTGAATATTTGTGGGAACCTTATTATAAAAACGTATGCATTGACCCATAAATGAGTTAGTGACTTTATGAAGTCTACTATCATAGCCGGCTAGCTTGTACTTATTTCTAGTATTAACATTATGCAAGTCACATTTTCTATGGAACATGTTTAAGTTCTTTTTTACGAACATAAGATTTTCAAAGATATATTGTGAGGCAAAGGTAAGAATATTAATTTCTTTAAACTTATTTCTAAGTGTCGCCCTGGAATTAAGTTTGTAGATTGAGCGAATAGCCCGTTTCTGCAGCACAAAGATGGTTTTAATATCGGCAGCATTTCCCCACAGGAGAATGCCGTATGTCATTAAGCTATGAAAATAACCAAAATAAACCAACCGCGCAGTAGCTTCATTAGAAATATTTCGCATCTTTTTGACGGCATATGCTGCAGAACTAAGTCTCTTCGCCAACCTTTCTATATGTGGTCCCCATTGTAGTTGTGCATCTAGGGTTATGCCAAGGAACACTGTTGAATTTACAGGGCTCAATTCTTGTCCTTTTACAATTAAGTTAGTATTTACATGCCGGACATTAGGCAAAGAGAATTTTAAAAATTTAGTTTTATTTTCATTGAGTAGTAGGTTATTGGCTGAAAACCATTTCTCCACAGTTTCAATACAACAGTTTATTTCAAAGCAATGCTTCAATTGCCTACTCACTTTAAATAGAAAAGAGGTATCATCAGCAAATAATATGACCTCACACTTGTCTTTCACTAAAAATGGCAAATCATTTATATAAACTAAGAATAAGAAAGGCCCAAGAATCGAGCCCTGGGGCACTCCCATATGAACTGCTGATCCCGATGATCTCTTTCCATTAATATCAACTCTTTGAATTCTATTGCATAAATAGGATTTCATAAAATCAAGTGCCCTATCATTGATTCCATAGTGGTGTAGCTTCATGAGGAGTGTATTGTAGTGAACACAGTCAAAAGCCTTGGACAGATCACAAAAGACACCGAAGGCATCACGTGACTCCTCCCAGGCATCAAATATATGTTTGATAAGCTCAACACTGGCATCACTTGTTGAGCGACCCCGTGTGAAACCAAATTGATTTGAATTCATTAAATTATTGCTAAAGAAGTGTACCACTAGTTGGTTTAAAATAAGCTTTTCAAAAATTTTACTAAGTGTTGGTAATATAGAGATTGGTCTAAAGTTACTGGGGTCGGTTATGCTTCCTGCTTTAAATACGGGAATAATTTTATTAAGTTTCATTAAGTCCGGAAACACACCATTATCAACACAATTATTAAATATTCTGGCTAAATAAGGTGCAATACCGTCAATGATAGATTGGATGATTTTAACAGAAATACCATCCAGATCAGCAGTGTTCTTAATTGTTATACTTTTAAAAGCTTTCAATACCTCACTTTCAGTAACATGCCTGAAAGTAAAGTTAGTTTTACACTTATTTACATTATTTTCAAGAAAAGACTGTGCAGCTTTAACTGATGAATTTAATGTCTTCGTAGTCGAAACTGGAATGTCTGCAAAGAATTTTTCAAAAGCTTCAGCAACTTCTGTATCTGATGTCAACAGTCGATCACCAATTTTCAGTTTATGTTCCGCGTTTCTAATGTTTGACTTTCCAGTTTCACTGTTTATAATTTGCCAAGTAGTTTTAGGTATATTTACACTATTTTGAATTTTATTATTAATAAAATTTGATTTCGCAATACTACACACATTTTTGAACATTTTGGAGTATTTTTTAACATATTCCTTAAAGGTTTCGCTATGATTATATGATTTTTCATCATATAATTCATATAATCTGTCTCTGCTTTTGAATATTCCTACTGTTGCCCAGTCACTAAACTTAAATGAGTTATCATCTATTTTAATTGTTTTTGATTTAAATACTGTATCATACTCACATTTAATTAAATTAAAAATACAATTATACTCCTTAACAGGATCATCATAACATTTAAGTTCCCACAACTTATCCAAGACATTACTTCTGAATCTCTCCAGCTGACCCTCGTTCATGGGTACAAACTTAATCTCTCTTCTTAATGCCTTGTTTGTGTTAATGTTAAAAGATGCTAATTGTCCACTGTGATCCGATTTTAACTTATTAAATATGTATTGACTGTTGGGTGATGCATCAGTGAAAATGTTATCAATATATGTTGCTGAAGTGGCTGTAACACGTGTAGGCTCTAAAAAGAGATTTTTAAGTCCATAACAAAGAAACAAATTAGTTAACCTTTGGCTAAGGGATGATTGGATTAATAAATCAATATTAAAATCACCACAGACAATGATATTTTTTTAGTATTACTAAGTTTAAGTAAAGCTTCCTCCATGATTTTTTCAAACAAATCAAAGGATGAAGCTGGCCGCCTGTATACGCTTATTATAATAACTTTCCCTAGTTCTATACATGCCATTTCAATGGTTTGCTCAACAGAAAGACTAATAATATCCTTTCGTTCTTTAAATTTCATTCCTTTGTGTGTAATAATCAAGGAGCCGCCACAATTAGCCTAGATTCTGCTGTATAAACTGGCTATTTGATGATTATTGAACGAAAATATCATTTGATGGTCTTTTAGCCAGTGCTCCGTTACACACAAAATATCTAAATTTTCTTGATTCATAAAAAGTTCAATTTGTAAATCCTTACCCAGCATGCCTTCAATATTTTGGTGGGCTACATTTAATACATTTTTACTACATTTTAATTTTGCAGCTGGGGCATATGTGCTAATAACATTTTGATTATAGCTAGAAGTCTTATTATCTATTGTCGTCGCCTCTAGTTTAAATTAACTACAGTAGTCCTAATACTATTACTTGGAATGTTATATTCCACCGGTTTAATAAATATAAGTGGCTGCTCAATAGAAGCAGAGGTTTTAGTCAAGATGACTGGTAAATCATTACTAATAATATAAGATAGCGAAATTGCTATTTCTCGTATAGAATAATCGTACAAATTGTACTTATCATGCTTAAAATAAAAAGGTTTACTAACTATAATGTTAGTATCAATCATATGGAATTTATCACTATGCCTACATGTCATAGTGTGTAATATTTTATTCAGATGGTGCCTTATATTGTTTTCTTGCTCTGAGAAAGAGTGGCTAAAAGGTAATGCAAATAATATTATTCTACATATATTTTTCTTTTCATGTAATTTGGAAAAACTGTGAATCATGTCTTTTTTATTTGCATGGTCCCGTCTGCCAACTAAAATAATCAAGACAGTTTTGACTTTAAAGTCAGTCACAAAAACTTTATTTAATATATCACAATATGAAGCACCAGGGAAACAATTATTTATTATTGGCTGCCTTACATATTTACTTACTTGGAAGCCCATTTTTTTCCCAAGTTCATCGCTGTACACAACTACTTCTGGCTGACTTAGCTTATTATCACATAAATAAGATGGCTTTGGTTTTATAAGCAGTACATTATCCTCTATAACACAAGGCATCTGGGACTGGGACTGGCATAGCTCGGGCTGTGGACAACTTAATACACTTTGTTCACAATTACGAGTATTTTGGGAAGTCAAATACTCAAATTGATCCAGATTATATTTAGATAGTTGAAGTAAGCTGTCCATGGCCAAAGTGTGTTCTTTTATCTCTTTCTGAGCAACTTCATATTTATTAGTTAAACTATTAAGCTGCTCATAAAGCCTGTTTATTTCCAGTTTGACAGTTTCAAATGAATTTTCAGCAAAATAGGTCACACTTTAGTTGATTCGATGGTACACCTTAGTTCTTAATATCTATAGAAAACTTTCAAACGGCATCTGGTGAAATATTTTAGTAGAAACCGAAATTAAATTGATGCGGCGAAGTGTAAACAAAGTCTGTTTTAACGTCTTAGATCTGTTTATAAATGTTTATTTAATAAATTAAAACATCTGCCGTATTACGTCGATACTTTTTCAATAATCTGATGATTGATGACTGCAGTGAAATAACCACATTTCTTTGTAGTAGGCGAGAATAGGTTTATTTTTACAACAGTATTATCGAAATAGCACCAGAAGTTTAGTTTTACGTTTGATTACCATTTGACTTAAAATAAAGCAGTCATCTATGGATTGTGTCGTAAGAGCTGACTTATTTTCATCGCTTACATTGCTTGTTACATACACTAGCCCTTGAACAGCTGCAGCGCAAAGACCGTAAATATACGAAAAATTTCTTCTTATACTTATATTCTTATTTTTTTGGGAACTATCCCTAGAAAGAGGCTGACAGGACGCAGCTTTCGGCCCAATGGTTGCTTTTGGGAGACTATAAATAGATAGCCGTGATAAAAATCTGAAAGTCGTCGTGGCGCCACGGTTAATGTGTGTATCATACGATATCACATGTTAAGCAACGTTCGGCGCGGTCGGTACTTGGATGGGTGACCACCGACCATTCATTTCTCACGACGACTTCCGAGCTTCAGAGGGCACGTTAAGCAGTCGGTCCCGGGTGCTGTATACTTGTATACAGTGGTCGTTAGGGTTTGTCAGAAGCCATTTCGGCGCCCTGAAAATTCTGGCATCCACCACCCAGCATTGGGCCAGCTTGGTGGATTATGGCCTATACCTCCTCGTCACCCAGGGGAGAGACTCATGCCCTGCTGTGGGCTCATTACAAAGAGTTATGATGATGATGATGATGATGACAAAAATCTTGATAGCGCGATGTAGGGAAGGGCGTGTCGTTATCGTAGTAATTTGTTGTTGCTATGTAGCGTGTGTAGATGTAGCTTCATTAGCCTAGACCACGCTGTTCCTTGTTGCTTCACCGCGCATATTTAGATCTTTTTCGAATGCCAGGATGAAAAGTTGATTGTGTTAGGTATTCAAGGCTCTGTATATTGAGCTTTATATTTGAGGCTATCAGTTTTCAAATTTGAGCTTTTAACAAAACACCAATCTTCACAATCTTTCACATATTTACATGCTGATAATAGCTGTTTCGCGCAGTTTTACCCGCGCTATTTCAAATCCCGCGTTAATATCGGGATAAAAAGTGACCTATAATTTCAGACTTCAAACTATCAAAATACCAAATTTCATCCAAATCCATCTAGCCGTTCCGCCGTGATTGAGGAATATCCATCTACAGGGTGTTTGGTACACAGTTGGCCAAATTGAAATGAGGAGTAGCTGGGCCTATTCTGAACATACTTGCTTCGAGACTACTAGCCTATTTCTTATAGTTTAGTAAATATGATGGTTTTTCGTAATTTTCAAAAAGAAAACCAAATTTTCACCTTTTGATCTAAATAACTTTTTTATTGTATGAGTATCTTCTCAAAATAAATTTTATTTGTATCTTAGATACAGCTTTATTATAACTAAATTAATATTTGTTGCAAAAATTCGAGAAAAAAAAGTCACGAGGCAACAAAGTCTCGAGGGCAACCCAAAATTATATCAGTTATTTTTTTACATTGCAATAAAAAAATAAAAAGAATCGATGAGAATTTCAAAATACTTTTAAAAACTTCTTCGGTTTATCTTCTTTCTAATGATATGCTACACATTAATACTTATAATCAAAAGTCATGACTTTTTTGAAAGTACTCCGATAACTCCGAATTCTTAATAATGCATCATCGAGATGAAATGCACTGCATTGATGTTTTTTTAGTCTAGATAAAATGTACTACTATGATACAAAATGGCCAACTGTGTATCAAACACCCTGTATACCTCAAAAATTTCACTTTTATAATATTTATAAGCTGATGAAGTTGAAATTGTTTGTTAGAGTACGAGTATATAACTGCCCTTATGTCGAAAACTACGCTTTAATTCTGGATGGCTGTTGGAATTATTACGCAATATTTTATCCAAAAATTCCTAAAGAGTCAAACCAAACTTGAATCACTGAAAATGTGCTTTGATTGAGTTTATTATTAATTATAAATATTTTGTATAGCCTAATTTGAAATATGGCTAATAACAATTTAAATGAAAACAAACTTCCCAAAACCGTTTAAACAAGATTAAGTGGAAATTCTTTGATTATTTATCGGCTCAAGTATTGTAGATACCGTGAATTGTTTGAACTTTAAATTAAACTTTTACTGGGACACCGAAATCTGCGTGCTGTTTTGATAAAGTATGGTGTTATTCGTCGAGGAGACACGTTTTTTTATTTAAGAATATTTGACCTCAATCTCCTACTTCGGGAAATTATGCATCTCACGTATACGTGTCATTATGATTAAACATTTTAGACTTTCAATAAATTATAATTAAATCAAATAAAGTTCATGGTGGGCGGCCCCTTACACGAGTGTTTAAGAATGTCTGCTAGCAGAGAGAGGAGGCGAGACATCGTGAGGCGAGCTACATCTGCCACAGAACAGTGACATATTGACCACGACCACTCTGTCAAGAGTGATACGACTTTGAAGAAGAAGAAATTAAAATTAGTCGTATAAGTAGTAGTAGTTCCTTCCACGCTGGACTGGGAGTGAAAGAAAACTTAGAATGCACCAGCTGCTTCTCTTCGCGGGCATACTGTAAAAGTCAGTTAAGGGCTGAGGTTTTATTGGAGGCTTTTCGTGGGCGATAGACTGAACCCCTGTCATTGCAATAGTCTCTATCCATCATTAAAATACCTCAAAATTTGTCAAACGTGACATCAGATGGTTTTTATAACCTCTGTTGTTCTGCCTTCTGTTTTCCACGCTGGACTGGGAGCGCAAGAAAAACATAGAATGTACCAGCTGCTTCTCTTCCCGGGCATACTGTAAAAGTCAGTTAAGGACAGAGGTTTTAATGGCGTGTTTTTTGGGCGATAGGCTGACCCCCTGTCACTGCAATAGTCTCTATCCATCATTAAAATACCTCCTAAGTCAAACGTGACATCAGATGGTCTTGTAACCTCTGGTATTCTGCCTACCCCATAAGGGATACATGCGTGACGTTATGTATTTGTGTATGTATTATATTATTAAAGGTAAATTAAACTTTGTAAATACTGAACTTATTAAAAGAGATGTCCCAAGATTGTATGGAGCCTTGGCTAGGACTATGTACACCAAGCGAAGTTATAGCCATAAAGTTGAAGAACAGTTTTTAACACACAAATTACTACATAATCACTTTGTATTTTGGTTCAAACAAAAAAGAAACAGTATTATTGCACCACGAAAAAAAAACATGACGGATAATAATATGAAAATCACGTAAGTAATATGGATTTGTTTTTATTTTTTGAACCACAGAACTATTTGGTATATCGGATTATTAGTATTTTTCATAGAAAGAGTAATATTCTCTCAAAAATGAGATGCTGTACAGGTTCCTAGCCGAGGCTGGGACATCTATTTAACCGACTTCCAAAAAAGAGGGAGGTTCTCAATTCGTATGTATGTTTTTTTTGTTACAAGATATTTCGGACAATTATGAATTGATTTTGAAAATTGTTGTTTCATATGATAGAGGATACTTCATAGTTGGTCCCATTTAAAGTTCATCGAAATTGGTTGAGTACTTCATTGAAAATTTCAAACTTTTGAAAAAATATGTATGGTTTCGGAGAATGTTAATGTTGATGACACAATGTTGATGACACTCTCAACTCAGCCAAAGTTTTGACGCGAAGTCAGTTTTTTATTATTTATGAGTGAGTTGTGGAATTTTACTACTCGTTGGCGTTTATTTAATAAATCGACGATAGAAGTTTCCGTTTTGATTTGAACATTTTTTTTTATAATAAGAGGTAATTTATTTCTATTTTTATTTTCACAAGCTTCGTTTTCTTTTTGATAAAAATCTTGTAAATATTGATTTTAATTATTTCCGGGAATGTCTATTCCCGGAATTAGAATAACTTTTGTTTTGTTTGTATTTGTAAACTAAAAATAACAGTTATTTTAAAGTTATACTCCGTTTTTAACTCAAATAAAAGAAAAACGAATAAACTGAGGGTTAAAAATAGATTAACAATATTTCGAAAACTGTCGATGTTTATTTTCATATTCGTTTGATTGTTCTGTTTGAGCAGTGCATGCATACGTTTTTAGACATTTATTTTCCTAGCTATATTTGGAATTGAGCAAGAGCATCGTGTTGTTTTTAGAATAAGGTCAGATAAATTTGAATTGAAAGGGTAAACAGAAATAGGTTCCGTTGTTATAATTGCTATAAATATTTCCGATATTCACACAAAATTATGTAGAACAATATAAGTTTCTTGAAGAACTTGTTTTATGGATATTAGATAACGGATTCTAAACTTAAGAAAATATTAACCTACACATTTATTATAAAAAAAGCTTAAGTAAAAATATAAACATCCATGACTTGATGGCTCATATCATCACACAAATACACACCTCCAACGGGATTCGAACCCAGGAACTCTGGTATAGAAGGAAACGTTTGTTGCCACTACACCAGCCGATCTTAATAGATTATATATGTGATTGAGTATCAACCATGGTTATTAGCATATTTTAGTTGTAACAAAGACGACCACAAAAGAAAAACTCAAACAGTTAAAGAACAGAGCAACCTTACTTTAGATTATCTGATGTTAAATAACCACCACCAGTCTATTAGCTTGCCCGTTTCGTACATATATACATTGTTTGAATCGTCCAACCTGGTCAAAGTTAAAGTCAAAATAATCTTTATTTCGTAAGTATTTAAATACGTTTGAAATAAGTCACAATTTAAAAATAGAACTGAATCTACCACCACTTCGGAAAGTCGATCTGTTGAGAAGAAGTGGCAAAAAACTCAATAGCAATCATCTTTTAAAAATACGCAATAACAATTAACAATCTTCTTGCATACGGATATCTTATAGTAAAACTTTATACTTATCCTTTAATCTATCGAAGGGTTAATCTTAAATATTTTGTTTTTTTTTTATAAAGCGTACACATTGACCCATGAACGAGTTGGTGATCTTCTGGAGTCTTTTATTATATTTATACATTAGGCAATCAAGTACTAGACAGAAAGATTGGTAAAACCAATTACCTATGTTTAACATAATATATGTAGCAGCTGTGAATATATTATAATTAGATGTACGAACGTAAAGCACGGTAAGTGTCAGGATGGCAATCCTCGATCGTTAATTTATTACGACCGTTTCTTTGCTTCTTCCATGCTGGACTGGGAGCGGAAGAAAAACATAGAATACTGTAAAGGTAAGTTAAGGGATGGAGGTTTTATTGGCGTTTTTGCGGGCGATAGGCTGACCCCCTATTACTGCAATAGTCTCACTCCATCATAATAATACCTCCAAATTTGTCAAATGTCACATGAGATGGTTTTATAGCCTCTGGTGTTCTGCCTACCCCATTAGGGACACAGGCGTGAAGTTATTTATCTATGTATGTATGTATGCATTTCCTTGCTTTGAAAAGAGTAGCCGGAAGGGTTAGAGGGGAGGTTATTGGACACCTCAAAAATCTGAACTCCAATTACCAGCATTGCGTTAGCTTGGTGCTTAATGGCCTTAGCTTTCTCATTGCCCAGAAGAGGAACGTATGGCCCTGCAGTTAGGCTGGACTAGATTCTTGGTCTCTAAAAAGGGGCAATGATGCTTTGGTTGAGTGTGCGCATATCGTTTGAAAGGCTCTGGATTTGGATCCGAACCGAGCCAGTTTGGGAGACTAATAGTGGGTACAGATTGCTGTAATGGAACTAGTAATGTAACATTCTGCGTACTGCACGTCCAAATACGCAACGTGCGCAGAATGTTACATTACTAGTTCCATTATATGTACGCATAATTACATTTCTTTACTGGCTCGAATCTGGGTGTGTACTTTATCGTGTATATTACCAAGTTTCGGTGTAGTCTTAAAAAAAAAGGTTTCATAAGGCAGCATTGCTTGTATATTTACGCAACTTATTTATAAAGTAAATATGCTGACACATTGAAAACAAAAATACAACGACGTATTCTGGTAACGGTATATGAAAAGTTTTCATTTTCATATAAACTAAAGAGAAAGTAAGTATTCTCGAGTATACTAAAACATTTATTTAAATAAATATCTGCGCTTGCATTTTCATACGCGAATAATTTTATCCCGTGGGAATATCTGAAGGTATCCTTTGTGTTATTCCAGGCTTTGTGCGAAATTATAGCTCCAACTGCTCAGCTATTTCAGAAAAATATATAACCACTTATTTGCTATCACTTGCTTTATAATATAATTTAAATATGACAATATCTCAAAATATTAAGCTCTTTAGTCCCATTGCAAAACGAATCTTTTTATTCGAACCAAGATTTTACTCGTAAATGCTAAGAGCAGCTTTTTTTACAGAAATATTTATGTAATAATTTGCTGTCAAAATGTTGTCTCGGCGTCATAGAACGGATGTGGCGTCCGGATCGTAAACGACGAATGCTCCCACGTACGAGTGTATAGTTGAAAAATAACATAGAAACTACAGTAAGTAGACTATTGGGTTTATTAATTATTTTGCGGTGACGAAATTCACTGTACTGGCAGAGACAGTGCTGATAGGGCCACCGCAAGGTGGACTGATGATAGCAGCGCGGGCCTGAACGATGTAGATGTGATGATGATGAAAATCGCCTCTGATATAAATCTTGCTTGGGTAAATTAAAGTTGAAGTATAAGGGTTAGGAACGAAATGGCTCGTCGCAAATATTGCCAGAAGTCCAGAACACGTAACCGCTGGAGTAGAAGTGTTTGGGTGCAGGCTTTCTAGCCAAGTAAACCATTAAGGGGAGCTACCATCTTTAAACTCTCGCCACGTTGGGTCAACTTAGACAAGCTCCTCTGGATAAACGTGTCGTACATTAAGAATACTCCTAGTGGCCGTCGCGTGGTGGCCTCCGCTAACGACCACCCATCATATAAAATCTGTCGCTAAATATCCCCTCTCATTATTTAATGAATAGACAGTTTATTCCTAATCCCGTGTGCCTCTTGACCTCATCATCACTGATCATCAGGTGAGATAGAAGTCATACACTGGCTCTAAGGAAAAAAAGAAACAAACTTAATAATAATAATTATAAATAAAATCCCCAGACAATCACACCAACTACATGGCCCCGAAGTAAGCATAGCTTGTGTTGTGGGATACCATGTAGCGAACTAGGGGGAACCTAGAAAATAAATACATAAATTGATAAACACCTAGACACGGAACATATTTTTTCTTGTTCCGAGCGTTAATCGTATCCGCAACCACTAGCGTCTGAGGCAGACAAGTTTACCCCATCGCCAAAGTGGCCGTCAAAGTTGCTAGTTCAAAGATATTATTTTTGTCTTTAAAGTAACTAAGACACAATACGGTTTTTGATAAATTACAATTTTATATTTCCATGACTGTTTGTAATGAACAAAGTGATATAAAGGCTTTTTGATTTATCTTAATACTATTTTTTTGTTAAAAGAATTAAAACAAATGAAACCATTATCATTAATCTAAAATTAATACTAATATAAGAATGTTTGTATCGTCAGAAAGATGGCGTAAAAATCTATTTTTTAAGCGTTCTTCGCCTATGTAGCAATTAAAGTTGCGGCAACTATCAAGTTTTTATAAGTTTTGTGTTAAAAGTTGATGTTTGATGAACCGCAATACGGTTGCCACAATTTTTTAGTTATCTATGTCTGTGAGCAACTTTCACGCCTAAGTTGCTCTCGCAGTGATCACTAGGAGAGCCAGGGGTGTGAAATTGCCTGACGCGTTGAGGTTACGGAAACCAGCAACTTTAAAAACTGGCACATAACATAATACATAACAGTTACTAGTTGTGGCACATAAACTTAGTTATTAATCAATTAAAGCAACTGAAAACTGTGGCGATCACAGGAACTCAAAACCACTATTTTCAAATAATAAGTATTATTTTTATATGTCTTCGATCATTTGATTTCAAAAGCAGTTTAATAGGCATTAAGTTCCTATAATGAAAAAATAATTATCAATATTACAGAATTGTGATTAAAATATCACATGTATTTGATTCATACTTACTGAATAGTTTTGCTACGCCCGTCTGAAGCAATCTTGAATTTATCGCTATCTCATAAAAACATATTTAACCTATTTACCCAATAATCTTTTATTTTGTGTACATTATTATTATTGCTAGAATAAAAATATATAACTGCCCTTATTTTCTTCTTTCACTGAATAAAACTGTGTTATTATATCTGAAATATATCTTGAATATACATTAGAAGGTTCCTACACAGGTAGCATGCCGTTTAGTAAAATATTGCGGGAACACATCGCCGCAGGAGTGGTAAATCACTCATAAGCCGGGCGGACACTGAACGGCTGCCTTATCATGTAACTTGCAAGAGCAAATCAATGGCATGAATTGCGCAAGATTTGCTAAAAAAGAACTAATTCGTATTACGTTACAGTAAAAACAAAGCCATAGCAATCCGACGACTGTGCTGCCTCTATAGTACAATCGATGTACTAAAAGTGCATTAATCCCTTTGACTTTCATACTTTTCGTACTTTTCTGTGAAATTATAAAAGCAAACATCTGTTTCACATTTTTTTAGTTTCTTTTTTAGCTACCAAATTGTTTTTGGCGCTAGTATGGTAGCAATAAATGCATTCTGCGATCAACGAACGATTGAACAGCTATCGCTTACATAATACGATGTAAAGCAATGGATCGCGCGTCCATGGCGTGATGACTGCGCCATTATAGCTGATCGCTAATATTTACGTGATGAGGCAGCGGGTCCTGCCACTAAGCAGGGGAACCACTCGGATTAGTCGCCTTTTGCGATACGCTTATCCAGGGGTTGTAGGGCTGTTCTACTCTGCAGTGCTAGCACGGATCTTTTGTCGATCGTAAGTTTACGAATGCTCGTATAGTATGGAGTCGGTTGCAAGTTTTTAGTAACAATGTAATTTTTTATTTTACAGTTATTTAAGAGTAGAACCTGTTAACAAACATTTAAAATTAAAAAGGAACACATTTATTTAAGCTGACCGTGCGGCAATGGATAGATTTCAATTATTGCTTGCAAAACGGTCTCCATACTATACGAGCATTCGTAAACTTACGATCGACAAAAGATCCGTGCTAGCACTGCTAAGTCCACACGGGCAAACTCGCGTAATATATTAGATATCTAAGGAAAATCTAAAAAAATCTTAAATACACTCAATGTGTTTGAAGCATAAGGATCAGTCGCTCGTGACCACGGGGTCTGCAAAGACACGGAAACGTCGAGTTAAAATTTAAAATGTAAATATACGCGATAAATCCGGTAAAAAGTGTTTTATTTAATACTATGAATCGCGCACAATATTAGCATAAGGATAATTGATATTTTTAAGTTTTAACGATTTATAATCTTAAACAAAACATTATTATAAATGGATTTACTACGTATATAGCGTGGTTTTTTGAAGAACTAAATATTTTAGGAGAAGGTTATGAATGGGTGGATTCAATTTCTGAAAACAAACATTTTTTTTGTTTGGTTAATTGTAATTTTTCGATTTTCATAAGTTAACATTTTAGCTTAATCTGTTATTTACGACTAAATATCAAGAAATAAAAGCGTTTTTCCAAAAGAAATACGTTATGCATCGATTTTTCAATAGTCAGAAAAATTTGATCACTTAAAAGAATTGTGAAATTTCAATTAAAAAAAAAATATGTTTTTTTGTCATACATTGAATCCACACATCATTCTTAACCTTGGCCTAAAATATTTTGATCTTCGAAAAAATGACCCTGTATTCTATTTTATATTGAAACCCGACGGTACGGTGTCTTAAACCCGATAAATCTGGTTAAAAGTGTTTCATTAAAACATATTTTAATCTCACACTGAATGATGCAAATTAAAGCGATTCAGCAAGCCATGACATATTGTTGATTTGCGCTTCGCCTAGCATGCCGGTACAGCGTAGTGATGTGTGAATGTGTGAACGTGACTTTCATGCATAAATCTATACTAATATATAAAGCTGAAGAGTTTGTTTTTTTTTGTTTGTTTGTTTGAACGCGCTAATCTCAGAAACTACAAGTGGGATTTGAAAAATTATTTTTGTATTTGATAGCCCAACTCTTGAGGAAGGTTTTTTATATTTTATATTTTATCCCAAAATTCCCACGGGATCAAAAGTTACGCGGGTAAAACCGCGCGCGGTGGGTAGTAGATAATAATTGCCCAAACTTACGAGACCACCATTTTGGTATTTTCCTGATATGATTGTAGGCGTTTTCTTTATTTATTTACCATTTTAACAATTTGTATAACACTCTTAGTTATTTAGTTTTCCTGCACTGCTTTATATTTACGTTAGTTGGTGTAAGTACAGATATGATGCAGAAGCTTAATGCACTACAGAATTTCATAACATAACTATTAATTTACAGCAAATTATTATGATGCTTCATAACTACAAGCGTAATAATATTACGAACGTTATATTCTGTGCGGGTGAATATGACTTTGATTCTCTTTTACGTAATAAGCGATTTAATTCCAGTAAAGCGCTCTCGTGGGGTGATGTTGGGTTTTCACAGGGCAATTTTAATAAACCTCAATTATGGTAATTTTCAAAATTTTAGGTGAACCCTTAAAACTTTCAACTAGTTTACTTACGTTGTTTTGTATATTTTTCTTATTTTGTTGCCGCACGAAAAGCTGTGTACGTGGGTGGTCTGAAAAGTTTCCAACCTAACAATGATACAAGATTTTTTTTCTTAATTTTTTTATTTATTTTTCTACATAGTCTCCTTGTAAGTCTACACACTTCTCCCAGCGATGCTCCCATCTCTGTAACCCGTCCAAATAGTACTCGGCGTTTTTCTCTGCAAAATAATTGTTCACAAAGGTGATTGCCTCCTCATTTGACGAAAATCTTTGTCCTCCGAGCGCAGTTTTTAGATGAGGGAACAAAAAGAAGTCGCTTGGGGCCAGATCTGGTGAGTAAGGCGGATGGTCAAGCAGTTCAAACCGTAACTCGTGGATTTTTGCCATGGCAACCGCTGAGGTGTGAGACGGCGCGTTGTCTTGGTGAAACAGGATTTTCTTTTTCTGCAAATGTGGCCGTTTTTCCGCAATTTGTGCCTTCAGCTCGTCAAGTAATGATGCGTAGTATGCTCCTGTAATGGTTTTTCCTTTTTGAAGATAATCGATTAAGATAACTCCATGACTATCCCAAAAAACAGTCGCCATCACTTTCCCAGCCGAAAAAACAGTTTTTGCTTTTTTTGGAGCTGGTTCCCCCCTTGCAGTCCACTGTTTTGACTGTAGTTTTGTTTCGGGCGTATAATGGTGTATCCAAGTTTCATCTACAGTAATTAATCGGCGCCAAAACTCGGATTTATTGCGCCTAAACTGCGCCAACAGAGCCTTGGAAATGTTCATTCGAACACGTTTTTGTTCTAACGTGAGCAAACGCGGCACCCAACGCGCGGACAGCTTTCTCATGTCTAAATCTTGTTTTAATATGTGACAAACACGTTCTTTGGACATTTTCATAACCTCTGCTATCTCTCTCACTTTAATTCGGCGGTCGTCTAACACCATTTCGTGAACTTTAGCAATGTTATCGTCAGTAGTTGCAGTTTTTGGACGTCCCGAACGTTCATCGTCTCCCAAGCTCTTACGGCCACGTTTAAATTCAGCTGCCCAAAATTTCACTGTGGTAAATGATGGTGCAGAGTCCCCATACACAGAGTCCAACTCATTTTTGATTTGCGTAGGCGTATTGCCTTTCAAAAACAAATATTTAATAACAGCTCGATACTCAATTTTTTCCATTTTCACAAAAACACTCACATGTACTCACTCAAACGACTGTCAACTAAAAACTGCGCGTCCAAAATGGCCGAAACTTTGGTGAGTAACCTGTCAAAAGATGCACAACTACATTCACTAGCTTTTGTTGACGAGTGGCGCCATCTTTGCGTTAAGGTCGGAAACTTTTCAGACCACCCTGGTATTATAAAAAATAAAGTTTTAAAACTAAAACCTGACTACTCAAACTTTTTTTTCATTTATTTTGGAGTAATAATGTTTACATATTTAAATTGTGCTACTAAAGCTCTTTCGTTTGATACCCCACAGGAAACAGCCAACAATTGTTTATTTTTTTTTTACTTAAATTATAATTTTACATGTTTTGGAGTAATAGTGTTTACATATTTGAACTGTGCTAAAAAAGCTCTTTCATTTGGTACCCCAAACGAAATCCTCGAGATTTTTTGTTAGTTCTTTACTTTAAGTCCTCTAGAGGGCGCTGTAGTCAATTTAACATGACGTCATGTAGCCTTTAACCAGCGGACAATCAGAACGCTTCCAACGACACCTTATTTGTCTAATTATGGTAACTAGTTTAGAAGTTGTGAGTGAACAGATGAACATCCATACATACATCCAGGTCAAAATCATAACCCTCCTTTATGCGCAGCGCAGACGACAGACTATCTGTGACGCACTTTTTAGTCTGTGAAAATAGAACCTATGCAATTATATGCAGTAACGCACACGACGCGCAAAAAGTCCGGCGCATAATAATTTGACAAACGTTTGTATAAAAGTTTTACAAACTAAATAATTTGCACTAGTATCCGGCTCCTTTCGGTTGCAAATTGACATCAAGTTACAAAATTTGAGAATAAAAAGAAAAATTGTTAACCACAGATTTTCACTAATATCTAAAATCTTTTTGTGCGATCGAGTCTGCGGCGCCGGACCGCAGACTCGATCGCACAAAAAGTGTGCCGTCTGCGCTGCACCTTATGCTTCGCCGTAGTCGGGTAAAAAACTGTAAACGTAATTCACTAGAAGTGGGGAAAGAGTCTTATTCCCTTTAACGAAGTGAGTGACAGTTGCAGATTTACTTCACACAGTGCCTCAAGGTAGTTTAATTGGTACAAGTTTTTTTATCAGTACACTCGCAATTCAATGTCTTCTCATTTTTCTACATTGTTTTTGACATCTGAAAAAGGACGTTATCAAAAACAAATCAGATACATAAATGTGAAATGTAGCATGTATTTACGAAGTTTGAAACTGTCTTCTCTAATTTACCTAAAACCATAAATAACTAATACGCTGGAAATTTTACGTAATTACAAACATCGAATTACCGAATCTTAACAAAGTTCACCAAAACATTTCTACGTAAATTTAATAGTGTCAAGGCTCACCGAATATGAAGGTTAAAGTTGTTTACTACATTTCCTGAGAACTCCGGTCTGTATCTTATCTAAATATCGCAAACGGCTCAACTTAAACTTGTACACTATTCCGTCACTACCTTTATCATGGAAAACCGTGTTTTTACCTTGGCCTGGTAATTTACTAAAGAGGTTACAAATAGGAACCAGGTGAAACCCTTATAAACACAGCTGTGTGGAAAAAAACGTAATGAAGTCTAAAATAGTATGGGCTATAAATATAACTTGGCGGTTTCAGTGAATTGGTACTTGTTGGTTAAATATAGCACGTGCGTTTTGAAAAAAGTTTTGTTATTAGTTAAATCTGATACAATTGTTTGCTTTCGTTTAATTATAATCGATTGGCGACATGCCAGTTATTTGAACACGCGCCTGAGGGTCTAGGTTCGATGAGCCAATTTGAAGACCGAACTTTTCTTCACTACCACAAAATACAATGAAACCACGGACTATACAAAATGGACATTCCAATATCATAAAAAAATCTATCCAGATCTACCGCCTGGGTTCTTGCATAGCAATGTATAAGATAATTAAAGTTATTCCTGCAAAATAATCAAGATCTCGTATTTTCCACTACAGAGTCTCACTTACTCACAAAAGCAAATAAATCTCGGAGTCTCTCTGTATTTTAGGCGATGCAATTTCATTTTAAATAAATCGTGCTATTTCGGTTTTTGCGCAGTGGACTCGCCAAATTTTTATTATGGGCAAAATAGCCCCTTCAAAAGTGGACTGTATGATTTTAATAAATTGGTGCATGTAAAATTAAAATGGCTAGGAAAAGAGAAGAAAGGAATAGTAGGTACTCACGTATACTCCTCCCAACCGCACTTTCACTTCGCATGCACTTCACTGGCTGTCCGTAGATATTATTTATTGATGTTATTTTTAATTAATTATTATGAAGATGCAGTAACCGTGGCAGGACTTGCAGTCTTTAACGTATTGTCGCACGTTTGTAAAACGCACAGGTTCTTCAACAATATGTCAGCGGCGGTGCCATACTGAGCAGTGTTGCCAACATATAGCAACGAGTACTACTATAAAGGTTAGGAAAAAATGGATATGGGAAATGCACCATTAAAAATAAATTGAATTAAATAATAATAATTTGGCGTAACCATCCACCCCCCCTTAAAGGGTCACCTTTAAAAACCCTACATAAGGTAAGTACACAATAACGCTAGAAAACCTATCTAGAGTTAATTTAATATATGCCTACAACTAAGCAAATCTTTTATTTTATTTTAATAATTTATCTTATAGAGATATAAACAAAAGTAAACTAACAAATATTTAATTACGTAGCAGCATTTAAGAATTTATTGCGTTGGGAGTGGGCATAAGCGAACTACCGGACGGAGATAAGTTTTCCCAGCGATCCTCACAGTTACGACACGTATGACACCATCTTTAGATGGATGAACTTCGTCCACGACTGCTAGAGGCCAAGACAAAGGTGGTGTTTTATCATTAATCACTACCACAACCGTTCCAGGAGCAATAGGTATAGAGGGAGTATTCCATTTTTGTCTAATTTGCAATCCGTGCAGGTATTCCACTCTCCAACGATTCCAGAAGGACTGGATTAAACGATCTATCAGCGAATGTCTGTCTAGCAATCCTAGCTTATCACAGCTTACATCAGGCGCAGGCAAAGAATGCAATGGCGCAGTATGCAAGAAGTGGCTTGGCGTAAGAGCTGAAGGCTCCGCGGGATCAGAACTGAGCACTGTTAGCGGGCGCGAATTTAGCAAACACTCGACTTGCGTAAGCACAGTACAGAGCTCTTCGTAAGAGAGAAGCTGCTGTCCTATGACTTTAAATAATATTGATTTAGTAACCTTAATCATACTCTCCCAACTACCACCGAAATGTGGTGAATTAGGGCATATAAATTTCCAAGTAATGCGGCTTTCTGCGCACTCCTGTTCTAATTTTGGATAATACTCTTCCCTAAGAAACTTATAGAGATCTCGAAGGTACAACGCAGTGCCTTGAAAATTTGTAGCATTATCTGTATACATAACCTGTACTGGTCCTCGTCGAGAGAGGAATCTTTTAAGTGCAGCGAGAAAGCTCGGAGTACTAAGCGAGCTAGCGACCTCGATATGAGTTGCACGAGTTGTGAGGCATGTAAATAAAGCAATATACGCCTTTTCACTATGTACACCGCGGCGGCGCACAGGAGTGTAACTTATTGGGCCTGCAAAATCGCATCCCGTATGCGTGAAACATTTCAGCGCAGGCTGCGTCCGAGAACTGGGCAAGTCAGCCATGAGCGGATATGTTGCACGTGGCTTATGTCGAAAGCAAATGTTGCACATATGTACTCTTTGCCGAACTACGCGACGTGCCGACAAGATCCAATATCTTTGTCTCAGTAGAGACATTAATAACTCCGGCCCAGCGTGCATGTTCTTAACGTGGTAATAATCGACTATCATATTGATCAAATGGCCATTGCGGGGCAATATAACAGGGTGTATTTTGGAAAAGTCAAGCCCGGAGTTAGTGAGGCGACCACCAACGCGAATGAGACAGTCGTATATAAAAGGTCTCAGACGATTAAATGCCGGAGAGCAAGGCTTACTTTTCTTAATGCATGAATATTCCTCTGCAAAATTTTGAATTTGCAGGGCTCGAAGTATTTTATTTTCGGCAAAGTTTAAGTCGTTAGCAGATACTGCAGTAGTGCTGCAACGAGGAAGTAATTTAACAAATCTACAAACGTAGACTACTATACGTAGCAGCTTACTCCAGGAAGAATTGCGGAGAGCAAGTTCATGTAAAGCGCATTGCTTTGCAGGCGAGCACACAGCGTACGTCAAAACTGGGACAGACAATAGAAAACGGGGATGTTTTCTATTGTCTGTCCGTCTAAACTCTTAAGAGGCCACTGAGACGGAGGCAATGAAGCCCATAGAGGTCCATATAGCCACGTAGGATGTAGAACAAGCTTACTAGGCATAATACCTCTAGATAAAATATCCGCAGGATTTTCAATACCTGGACAATGGAAGAAGTTGTCAGGTGGAATATTTTCCGTTATTTGAACAACGCGATTAGCGACAAAGGTTTGCCATCGGTGTGGCGAGCTTCTTATCCAATATAACGCCACTTTAGAGTCAAGGAAACCGTAAGTAGCCTTGATTGGGACTCGTTCAGAATAATATTCTTGTACAGTACGTAGCAATTTCGATAGTATAACGCCTCCTAATAATTCAAGACGCGCAATCGAATGCGGTTTTGTTGGAGAAATTTTACTCTTCGCACAAACAAAACGCACAGTATTACCAGCAGCGGAACTAACATGTAGATAAATAACAGCACCGTAGGCTGCTTGACTAGCATCAGAAAAGCCTAGTAGTGTGACTTCACAGTTATTGAATACGCCAACGTGGCGAGGTATACGTATTTCATTCAGAGCCGGTAATTCATTGCAAAACTGTGTCCACATTTTTGTTATGTCCGGTGGTGCTAGAGTATCCCAGTCTAGGTTCGATTGCCAAAGCATTTTAATTAATATCTTGGCAAAAACGATTGTGGGAGCAACGAAACCCATAATATCCCACAGACGCGCAACGGTAGATAAAATGAAGCGTTTCGTACAGGTTACATTTTCCGGAGGGGAAATTTTGAAATAGAATACGTCATCATTTGTAGACCAATGCAAGCCAAGTATCTTATGGTGCATGGTTTTATCGAACTCAAACTCAGAAGGTAGTTTGTGTGTAGAGGGAAGACTATCTAAAACTACACGGGAGTTGCTATTCCATTTTATAAGATCCCACTGTGCACCTTTGAATAAACTAATCATTTGTCGTGACGCAGCAACGGCTTCATGTTCACTTGGAATCGAGAAGGCGACATCGTCCATGAATAACGAAGGTAGTACAATACTACTCGCAAGCGGATATCTCGCGCCATCATCGTCAAGTAGCTGTTTAACTGTGCGAAGTGCATGGTATGGGCTTGAAGTAAACCCGAAACAAACTCGTTTGAAATTATATAACACGAGAGGTTCTTGTGGTTTAAAGCGATATAAAAAACACTGATAACGACGATCGGCTTCGCGCATAATTATTTGTAAAAATTGTTGGCGACAATCAGCTGTCATGGCGACTGCATGTAGACGAAAATTTATAATTATCTTAAATAAATCGCCTTGCAGGTTTGGACCCGAATGCAAAATATCGTTCAGCGACCGCCCAGAACTCGTGCGGCAACTAGCATCCAGGACTATACGGAGCTTAGTCGATTCTTTATCTTCACGTACGACGCCGTGATGCGGTATTACATAAATCGGAGTTGGATCGCGAGGGTCATACGCAGGCGCGGGAGAAATGTAGTCTTTTTTGAGATAGTCTTTAATGACGTCATCATATGCCAACCTTAAATTAGGCGAAGCTTCGAGCTTTCTTTCGAGGCACATGAATCGTTTGCGGGCTATATCTATCGAATTCCCTAAAGAATAAACGTCTTCTTTAAACGGCAGGCCGACAATGTATCTGCCGCTAATTGGATCGCGTGTTGTAGTTGAAGTATAAAATGTTCACATTCAGCATCCGCAGGGTGCTGAACGGAAGCAGAAGGAACGTCTTCGAGTTCCCAGAAACGCCTAACTAACGAGTCAATAGCGGGAGGCTCTTGTACAAAGCAACATGTCAAGGCCAGATTATTATTAGCTGTAGAAATTGTAGGTGCATTGCCAATAAAAACAATTCCTAAAACCGTGCGCAATGCAGCGGGCACCGACGGGTCACGTAGCGTATAACCAGCGCCGGGGAGAAGCAGATGAGGGAATAGGGAGGCCCCTATTAAGGCATCAATGTCACTTGGTAAGGCGAAGCTTTCATCAGCGAGCGGCTCACCCTCGAAGTGTGGTAAGAACGACGACGTATCTACCACAGCTGTAGGTAATAATTCCGTTATTTTATCAACTACTAGCGGTGAAATTTCAAAACTTACGTTATTGTTAAATCGAGAATAAAATTTTAATTTAATAGAATTTGTTTGAATTATTTTCTCCGTACAACCGAAACCTTTCACTGAAACCGGTTTTATATTTTTAATCTGTATTCCTAGTCTACTACAACAATCCTTCTTAATAAAGTTTGCTTGTGAAGCAGAGTCTAATAAAATACGTAATGTATGTTGATCGCCCTTATAGTCATATACAAACACTTGCGCGGTTGATAAAAGAATAGTAGATTGATTAACTCGCGTGAAATTATTACGTGTGAAAACATCAGAGGTACTATGATCTACGTTTGTAGCACATAGGGTGGCTACGTCGGGGCGCTCGCTTGCTACGAGTGATGAAGCAACCGGGAGCGCGGGAAGGGCTGAGTCACGTGCGGCGAGGTGCGCAGGCGGACCGGGGTTCGCCACGCGATCAAAATGTATTAAAGTATGGTGGCGAAGGTTACAGGTTCTACAATGAGACTTACTAGAACAGCTGGAAATTTTATGTGAAAGTGCTAAGCAATTAACACATCCATTTCGTTCTTTTAAACATTTAAATCTTTCTTGTGGTGTCAATTTGTTAAAAGAAGGACACTTAAATAAATATGTGTGCGTTATGTTTGTACATAAGCACTTATTACCTGACTTATCAATTGTACTTACATAAGCCGAGTATTTAGGAGGCGCAGTGCCTAAAGTTTTGCTATTCGGCAGCCTGTTTAATTTATTATGACGAACGCTCGAAGTATTCGATGTACAAGTTCGTTCAAACACTTTAGATCGAGTTGTAATAAAGTCTACAAGCTCTTGAAAACAAGGTGTTTTATTTCCGCAATTGATTTCAAAGGCGCGAACAGAATCTAAGTCGATTTTCTTTATAGCTATGTGTAATAAAATTAAATCGGATAGGTTATCTAATTTAAGATTCTTAAGAGCACTAACAGCGCTAGCAAATTGATTAGTAAATAACTCGAAATTCTCAGCGGAAGCAACTTGAAATGATTTAAATTCAAATATTTGATTTAGGTAGGCAGAAACTAACATGCGTTTGTCATCGTATTTATCTATGAGCACCTGTAAGATTAACTCATAATTTTCAGCACAAGGTGAAATACCTGCACAAGCGACTTTAGCTTTCCCGGAAAGGTTTGGCAATAGATAATATAACTTCTCGGCGTTAGTGAGTGGCGGGTTATCATGAACCACGCTTTTAAATGTAGTATAAAACATATGCCAATCTCTAATATCTCCACTGAATGGTAGTATCTGTATAGGAGGAAGCTTTGGCTTAGCCTTTAACAATGTAGTAGTGGCATTGTAAGTTTCCGAGTCTGCAACGGACGACGAATACTTAGCATGAACTCTTTTTATTCTACAATACAAGGTCTCAAACGCAAATAGACACTTAAAATCGGGTTTCAAGGAAGGATTTAATTTTAATAAAAGAGTATTGTAATCATCAACAATATCCTTATATTCACTACGCAACGAATCGATTTGCGAGGAACCGTCTAGAAAACTTTCTCTTTTCACCACATTAACGTCGATATCCGAATCGGAAGCTAAATTAAATATGTTTTGCACAATCTCAAATATTGCTTCGCGTTTAGCAATTAATATAGACATTCTTGTGTCTTGTGCCTCTACGTCATCACTAGCCGATGGGCCTCCAGAATCCTTTTTTGGGGGCATTATTATTGTAACACAAAACTATTATAAAAATAAACAAAATTGAGAAAACAAATTTTCATACAAAATAAAATAATATTATTTTTTACGGAAGCCGCGCGGCAATTATAGCGCGATCTATTTTTATCTGATAACAGCAACAAAGAAACTAATGACAACTCAATACTTGTGTTATTTTTACCTACTTATTTGGTGAAATAAGATGAATAAAGTATAACCAGTTAATATGATTAAACTCCCTAATCAATAATGTAGGTACTACTAATAACTTAAACGCAAAGTTATTTAAAAATTGAAATGAAATCTAATATGACTTAAAATAATTAACACGGATACATTAAGAAGTATACGTATAACGCATTTACATTCTAACTTAGGTCGGGTTATATTTAAATCAAATAGTCACGTAGGCAACTACTTCGTAAAATTCATAAAGAAACTACCCACATACAAAAAATATCAATAAAATGGTTTAAGATTTATAATTTCATAAAACTAACTAATTTAAGATATATTTATGTATATTTAAAGATCAGTATTTGTATATAGTGAATGTTTCTGTAGAAATTTATTAGTCACACAATGTTACTAGTAAAATCGCCAATAATTAAGGCACTAAATTTTCACGCAATGTGTACTTAATTTATTCAATAATAATGTTTAATAAATATGTTCGCAATGAATATATTTAGCTTGATAGAGCCTATGAAAGTATTCTAATAAGCGTAGGTGTTATAGGGCCACTTGTGGTTGTATGAATCCTGTAAGGACAACGTTTAGTGGGACCTAACCTAAGGAACCTATGAACTTATCCTGGTCGTAAGGACCACTTCTATGGACTCGCCAAATTTTTATTATGGGCAAAATAGCCCCTTCAAAAGTGGACTGTATGATTTTAATAAATTGGTGCATGTAAAATTAAAATGGCTAGGAAAAGAGAAGAAAGGAATAGTAGGTACTCACGTATACTCCTCCCAACCGCACTTTCACTTCGCATGCACTTCACTGGCTGTCCGTAGATATTATTTATTGATGTTATTTTTAATTAATTATTATGAAGATGCAGTAACCGTGGCAGGACTTGCAGTCTTTAACGTATTGTCGCACGTTTGTAAAACGCACAGGTTCTTCAACAATATGTCAGCGGCGGTGCCATACTGAGCAGTGTTGCCAACATATAGCAACGAGTACTACTATAAAGGTTAGGAAAAAATGGATATGGGAAATGCACCATTAAAAATAAATTGAATTAAATAATAATAATTTGGCGTAACCACGCAGCAATGCTTACAAATGTATCAAAATACAAAGTTCAAAATGCTGGATATGATTGACTTAAATATAAAATCTGAATATTTGATCTTAAATCCAACACAAATCTAGAATATTTTGTATGTGTCAAAGAATCTTGAATTGAAAATACTATTATGCATCAGATTGTGCTAACTGTTACTATTATGGATACACAGGATGATTGGTGACAAATTTTAGATACTCTGTACTCGTACTCGATTCTGGTCAAAATTACGTAATAAAAGTAGGTACTTAATTTTTCACTAGAACTCCCTATAAATAAATAAAGTTTCGTTTATATTTACTTTACTTACGATTGAGTCAATCGCGGCACGTGACCTGGTACGCGGATCGCTGCCATCGCTAGTGTAACCATGCGTTACGTAATGAATTCTTTAACTTTCGGTTGGGTTTACTCAGTCAATAATCAATATTTATTTTGCTTTTTCTCTTCATGTATGATCTCAAAATATCACGTCCTCGAATTTCGAAATTGATCCACCAGTCACCCTGTATAAATTCAGGAACTTGTATTTGACCCACTTATTCGAATTGAAGCGTTTTCCCCAAATATCAATGGCACAGCCTGATCCATATCATTAATAAAAATAGCGACATCATTATTTTTGAAAATAATTGTCAATGCAAACCAAAAATCTTCGTTTATATAAATAACTGTGATACCCACGCACTATTTTATATTAATAAAAAAAATTAACAAGCCATTGAAAACCTTACCTACTTGTTTTGTTGCTATTGTGTCTTGTCAGCTTTGTAAAAGGGATATTTTTAAGTATTTTGCGAATTCGAAATATAAATTGACAACAACACTTTATATTACATTAAAAATCTATCTTCTATATCTATCTATATCTATCTATACTTATAATAAATCTGTAGAGAGGTAAATTCTGTACATGAAATATATTTTCAAAATAACTATCAGGGGGTGATTAGTGATCGATACTGATGCCAAAAATGCAATCAGTAAAATTTTTGTCTGTCTGTCTGTCTGTATGTTCCTTATAGAAACAAAAACTACTCGACGGATTTTAACGAAACTTGGTAAAAAATATTCTTCATACTCTTGGGCAGGTTATAGTATACTTATTATCACGCTACAATCAATAGGAGCAGAGCAGTGAAGGGAAATGTTGGAAAAACGGGAGAAGTTACTTAATTTTTTAAGCTTCCGTCCCGTGTGCAGCCTTAATGGTTAAAGCTACATAGAAATCATGTATGACAGAAATATTCTTCATAAAATTATATAAAAATATCCTACAACAGTATATGTCTATATTTTATGGTTGACTCACAATAACACGTGTAAATCCCGATAGCTTAGCAGTTCGGACCTTTCTGATTATATTTGTTTACTCTTACGTTTATAATACTCTCACTCATCCCTAATTAAAAAAAATAACATTATTACCTATTCAATAAAAAATAATCATAGAAATCGGTATAGAAACACCAAACTTATACATGAAATACGCTAATAACCCATCGCGCGTGAATACTGAATGATATAAGGATTATTTTTGCGTAACGGTTGCCGCGCTCGACGCGGCTCGCGGCGGTAGGGTATAAAAAGGCGGGTGGCGAGCGCAAGCTTTTGCGCGATTTAATATAGGTAGGTACAGAAGGAACAAGCGTTACATTACCTGTCAAAGTTCCCCAACCAATTTTAACTTATTATCGAGGGCATAGAGTTCAAATTCAAGTAAAAAACTTTGACAGACTTGTAACGCTTTGATTTAATATAGGTAGGTTCAGAAGAAACAAGCGTTATATTACCTGTCAAATTTCCCCAACCAATTTTAACTTATTATCGAGGGCATAGAGTTCAAATTCAAGTAAGAAATTTTGACAGATTTGTAACGCTTGATGTACTGCCTTCTGTACATGCAGAGATAAAATGGAAAACAAGGTTTTGTTTATTTCATGATCGTTTCTTCCTCTTGGAAGTCAGAAACCGTAGATTTCTTCGGAATAAAAAGTAACGTATGTGTTAACTACTATACCAAATTACATTAATATTGGCTTAGCCGTTTGGCAGTGACAAACAGCCATACATAACTATAGGTAGTATTGTATGTACACTGATAATGGCTGGATGGATGGATTTTTGCTATTCTTTCACGCAAAAACTACTTAGCTTTACCTAGAATAACAATAAGCTAAGTATAATTAATGAAGATATTGCATGAATTAAGTAAAATTGAAGGCATTAAATAAAACAATTTTTAACCGGATTAATGGCGTATAATTTATATTTTACATAAGCTCATAAACTCCACGTTTCGGTGTCTTTGCAGACCCCGTGGTCACGAGCGACTGTTAAAATTTAAAATGTTTTATTTAATAGTCATACATAATAGTCATCGCGAAAACTTAAGACAATATCAAAATTTAAGGCACTTTGGCACCCGATTTGTTTATAACGCTATGTGCCTTTGTAATGTACCTAATAGATAGCTACCTGCCTATGTTTGCGGTTAGGAGTCATACATATTATATGGGCGAAGATTCTTCATTTTTATTTTTGTTATTAAAGATAGTAGGACCTTGGAGAAGAAAATAACCTACTCGAAATACTAATTCAATACAGACGAAGTCGCGGGCATCATCTATGTAATATACCTACTTACCTATACTTTTTCACAAAACCTAGGTGAAACTGCGGATCACTGCTTTGTTGTAACAGTTTTGAAGTAATTCTGTCTGTTTATCTATCAGTAACGCTTTCACAGCTAAACTACTTAGTCGATTTTGACAAAATTTAGAATAAGGTAAGTTTTAACTTCAAGGAGGATATAATAATAGTATTTATCCGACTCTAATAAACGGTATACACGCGGACGAAGTCGCGGGTCACAGCTAGTATTTTAATAAATTCATTGAAATTTTCCATTTAGAAACAGTAATGAAAGTGAGTGTTTTCTTTTAAAAAATATATTATAAATATTCTACGAAATATTAATGGCATTTTTTATTAATTTATATCTCTTTGTTAGAGCTACATTCAACATATATTATTGTTCAACGAACAAAATAGGAAAGATAGTCTTTTAATCCAATACTTCTGAGATAACTTCAAGTTTGTATGTTAATTTTGTATAAAATATTATTGTTGACTACTATAAAATCAATCAAGCTTTTTCCTACCTTTTTCCCACCCTTTTGTCAAAATCAGAATGAAAACAGCAAAACGCACGAGTTCAATAGACTCGTAGTGATGCAATGCAAACATGTCTTTAAGATCCACGTAGAATGTTATTTATTTTAACTTGTTCTGCAATTTGAAGTTTATTTTTTTCTAGAATGCCTAAATTAATTTATTAATTATTTTTAGTTATTTAATGAAGTCGAATGAATGAAGTCGTCGTGGCGCCGTGGTTATTGTGCATATCAAACGATATCGCAGATTAAGCGCGCTCGGTGTGGCCGGTATTAGGATGGGTGACCGCCGACCATTCATTTCTCACGACGACTTCCGTGCTTCGGAGGGCACGCTAAGCAGTCGGTCCCGGGTGCTGTGTACTTGTAGGTATACAGTAGTTGTTAGGGTTTGTCAGAAGCTATTTCAGCACCCTGAACTATCTGACATCCACCAACCAGCACTGGGCCAGCTTGGTGGATTACGGCCTAAAGCTCCTCGTCACCCAGAGGAGAGACTCATAGCCCTACAGTGGGCTCATTACACGGAGTTGTGATGAGTTATTTAATTATAGTTTTAATTATGTTAGGTTTTATTGTCGTTTTTGGTGAATGTTGTACTGATATGCATACTAGAACTGTAGTAATTGAAATATTCTTATATTTTTATGTGTATATTATTGGTGCTTCTGTTATAAATAAATAAATAGGTAGAGCAAGAAAAATAATTAAAAAATGATTAATTTCCCTATTATATTAGCCACTCACAAATTAATTCCAAATCTTACTTAATATATCCACGCAACTGCCTGATTTCTTATTATTCCAATTTATGTCCCTCCCAACAATTTGCCAAGGGAAAACTCTTTGTCAACAAGAAAACTGTTTACTATGAACAGATAAAAGATAATTAACTTATTATATTGCAGAGGCATTAGTTCATAATATTTCTCTGTCAGCATAACAATTATGGGTAACATTTTATTTTCAGCCAGTTAGTGGTTTTTGGATAAAGATGAGAGATAGCAAGAAAACAAAGCATATTAAAAAATTGAATAGGCGGGAAGAATTTAAGTTTGGAATTCGTTGAAGTGAATTTGTAAACATAACAGCAATTTCAATTATGTAAGCATTCTCACCTTACTTTTGGAGAGTGGCCAATTTCTACAATAATTGGTTGTTTTCTGCACTTGACAAGATGCCTCACTAGAATTAATTAATATTTTTGGTAAATATTGTACAAACAAATTTATTTATTCAACTTTAATGGTAACAAGTTTTCGCTTGGTGGTAGGATCAGGATCTGAATTCTAACGACGACCCTTCGTATAAAATCTGCCGCCAAATATTACCGCTCTGGTGGTGATGTGTTCCGGCAATATTTTATGAAGAGCCAGTTCTTCCCTAAACCCGTCTGCTTTCATCTTCGACCTCTAATTCCTTCACCTTCAAGTGAGATTGAAGTCAAACGCAGCCTTTATCTATGATAAAAAAAAAAACAAATCACATAAATTAAAGATAATAATAAAAATCAAAATCATACAAATATTTGCAAAATCACTTTCATATTAAATAGTTCAAATATTTTTTAAATAAACCGAACTGTTTTGATTTCGTTTCTTGGATCCTTTTCTTGATCATTAATTATAATAATAAATAGGTGAACTAAAAACAATCCAATATTCAAAAATAAAAATAAACACTTGAAATAAAGAATGATATGAAAATTCGCGGTGAATCGAATTCTCTATACAAAAACTTCTTTGAAGAGCGAGATAGAAAGACCGTATCATCATTTCCAATACAGTAACAAAATAAGTTTTATTAATTCTGACATGATTTATAGCTTCGATTTCCTTATTGTTCAGTCACACAAAGGCTCAACCGATTTGAATCTCAATTTTGGAAACTAAACCCATAAATACAGATTCCCGACCCAAAATCCAAGGAAATGAGTTTATTATTTGCAAAACAACAAAGCAAAATGATGGAGATATTTGTTTTTCTCTGAGACTTCATGAATATATTGATATACAATTGAACAGTGTTTGAGTTTTGTGCTCATTCATTTGTTTTGTTGGTGAAAATGGGAAAAGTGATTGCTTTAGTACTTAATTTCTGTAGCTAAATGTTTTTATTCTGTTGACGAATTCTTAAATGGTTAGTTTAGATATAAGGGAAACATGTTGACACTATTTAATCCAAAGATTGACATATGTACTTAATAACAATTATTCTCCATAGTCATTAGTTATTGATAGATTGACATATGTATTTAATAATAATAATGTATGTTAATTTTATTTAATTATATTTTATGAATGTGAGGTCCTATAACTTCAATGTAACATTGCATGCTGTCCTACAGTAAAATATGTGATACTTATTCTTACTTATAATTACACCTTTTTTGTACCATATTTTCTGCAATAAAGAATTTTTGAATTTTGAATTTGAACACAGTAAAAAAGAAACAAAATCAAAAGACGTACCTTTTGTAGGTGACTTTGAAAGTACCCTTGTAAACGAAGGACGTAAAGACAAAACCTTACAAAATTGCATGAGCTCACGATGGGCAAAACTTTAGTTCATTTGATCGCATGTTACTGGTACAAGATGATCATTGAAGGTAAGCATGCAACTGTGACATGTTTTAATGAATTGACAGTCGCTGTGGCGTAAAAGGCTTCAAACGTCAGAGGTCGTGGGCTTGATCCCCGTATGACGCAATTTATTCGTATGCATTGTTTGTTTTCATTGGTCTGCTTTGGTATACAGGAGTCACTTTCGAAATTCGAGGACGTTATAGTTTAAAAACATACATGAAGAGAAAAAATAAAATAAATATTAATATTAATTACTAGCTGTTTCGCGCGGTTTTATCCGCGAAATTTCTAATCTCGGGAGAATATTGAGCTAAAAAGTAGCCTTTGTGCTATTCCAGACTGTATACTGTCACGATGCCAAATTTCATTCAAATCTGTTGAGCCATTCTGCCGTGATTGAGAAACAAACATCCATACATCCAAACATTCTCATTTATTATATTAGTAAGATTTACTAAGTGAACTTAACCGAAAGTTAAAGAATTCATTACGCAACGCATGGTTACACTGGTACGGACGTACGCACGGCCTTTTTAACGCAGAATAGTTAGGTAGGTATAGACGGCTTCACGAACGGTCGTCGACCGTAGAAAATTCTTTATTTATTTATAGGGAATTCTAATAAAACATTAAGAACCTACTTTTATTACATTAAAAGTAGGTAGGTACTTAAATTTTCATTACATAAAAGTAGGTCATCAGAATCGAGAACAGAGTGCTCTCCTTCAATATCAAAAATTTGCCACCAGCCACCCTGTATATGGATTTACAAAAACGAAAAGTTAAAGTGTAAGTATACATGCGTTTTGTAGTGCCTATAACAAAAGCTTAGTACTTAACTTAGGTCTAGATGATGCTGTCGCTGATTTATAAATTTTGTCAAAGACATTGTTTATTTTTATTTCAAAAGTCTATCAACAGTTTATCGCAGTTATCAGGATAACTAGTATAGGGATAAAGGATAACAGCCCGAACTGCTCAATCTTTTCAGCGTAAGAGAGGTTATGCACTAGGTCCGATTCTTATCCGATCCATATCCGAGAAAATAAGAATCTAGATATCTTGTATGAAATGACAAATGCCGGATGTAGGCTTTTTTCATCGCTGGCGCATGGAGTTCTATGGGCGACTTCACATATGGCACAGTATTCAGTATACGTATTTTCGATACAAAAAAGGTATCTAGTAAAACGTATCCAGTAAAACGTATCATGTGTGAACGGGCTGTTACGCACTACATCCGCCATCCGTCATCTGTCAAACTATAAGAATAGTTCTACAGCCACGTCGAATTTGGATCGGATAAGAATCGAATGTAGCGCGTAACAGATATTCGTAACAAATATTCTTACAATTTATCTTGTTTATTATATTAGTTGCGTTTAGTTTTCTGATTAATGTCGTACTTTGTTTTCTCAAGTCGTCGAGTAACCTACTTATCGTCAATTCCGTTTTGCTACAATACACATTCTACTTCGCTTCTAAAGCTTCCGTAAGCGCGTAGAATTTCTTTTCTCTCTTTCTAACTTCAGGTATTGAAAGCCTTCTCATTGAGAGAATGAAAATGCTGATAAATGCTAGAGAAATCTTATAAAGATCATAACTGCATAAATCATAGCAGTATTTTGCAAAAGAAAATCTTGATTTTTTAGAAATGTAAAATGAAAATGAACGTTTTCATATTTTTGGACAATTTATTGAGAATGGTGTTGAATACACAACAATGAATATGATTACAATATCAGTGCCAAATGTCGAGAGGTCCAGACAGTTTTAAATGCAAATCTTGTAATAATCTTTAGACTCAAAGTTTTTGTCATGTTGGCAAAACTTCAAAAACAAAATCTGGCTACGACAATAATGTCTCAAGTTGTTCCAACTTTGCTTACATATTAAAGACACCTGAAAAAAATGGTGGAAATTTTAATTTTCTCCTGGGTTTTGGATGAAATTATGCTTAAAAACAAATTGTGTTTTAGTTTTCAATACCTAAACTTCAGATGGTTTATCACTTTTATCGATTATGTAGGTACACATTTTAGGCATGATCTCAAAAAAAACATAAAAGAATTAATAAGATTAATGAACGTGGAGGAAGCGAAAGAGGTATGTCTGGATCGTAGCAATTGGTTTTCCCTAGTCTCTGCCTACCCCATGGGGAGACAGGCGTGAAGTGATGTATGTATGTAATAAATATATAAGTGATAAAATAAAATAAAATCCCCGAACAATCACACCAACTACATGGCCCCAAACTAAGCTAAGCTTGTGATATGGATACCATGTAGCGAACTAAACACCCAGACACGGAACCATTTTTTTTATCTTCCGTGCGGGATTCAAACCCGCAACTACTGGCACACTCTGCCATAGGTTTACCCCATCGCCAAAGTGGTCGTCATGCATGATACTACCTATTAATTATTTAAACATTGTAACTTTAATACTTTTATCTGGTTATTTTATAAACCCACTTGTGCAGTGTTTCTCAAATTAAAAAGCAGCCGAAGAGCCTTTACCAAGCACTAACTAACAAATTGAATTTAAGAAACGATAACATGATTTCCTTTTTCCTAGAATAAATTAAATAAAAATTTGATCCGATGAGAAATAGATCGTTCATTGAACTTGTGACCGAGATGTACAATGCTCAACAATTTATCACAGCGTTGAGTAGAATTCCAAGGAGTTTCATGCTACATAACTGTTCTTTGTATGAAAATCTTAAGATTCCCTGCCAGGCGCCTTAATGGCGATCGTAGAAAGCTTTCCATAGCCTGACCATGATATAGATAGATGCATCTTAAGAATTACACACACAGGGGTGATTAAAATGTAAGATAAGAGGCAGACGTCCAGACTGGTCGTACTTGTGAAGCCATCAGCGGAAAAGTTACACAATGTTTGGCGTAAACTTCCAACGAAGTTTCTTGTGTTTAGTGTTCACGATTCATGAAATTGAATTCGTTTTTAAATAGCTTTAAAACTGTTTTTCAATTGATACACGAGTCGGTAAAATGTAACGGTAGGTTAAATGTCATTTAAGGCTTTAAATAGATATATGAAAATGTCCTTTTAAGTTTTTCGTAGCGTACATAGATAAGATATTGATCAATTAATTGTACTAATTACAATATTAATTTATTTTCGTATATTGATTTTTCAAATTAATTACTCTTTAACCGAATTCAAAAAAGGAGGTTCTCTGTTTTTTTAATAGTTTTATTCTCTTTCTATTTGTATTTGCTTCTGCCTATCAAAAATGTCCAAGAAAACTCTGGTAGGTAATGAAGAAATTCGATTTCACCTTTCAGGCAGGTTCTACTTAGGGTAGTAAATTTTTTTTTCTAGAAATTATGTATATTTGAGTCTGAAAAGAATATCAGTATTTTGGTAAAACAAACAGTATTCAATTAATTTAATGTTTTAAACACAGATTTTTTGAGACTCTCTCACAAATTATTAATTTCAACCAGCACATAATAGTGTTTAGCATTTTATGCTGAAAACAGGTTTTTTTTAAAAGCAGTATAATTCTGTTGCAACCTTAGTTCTGCTATGTAAAATTGAATCGTGACAATGGAACATGAAATTAGCACATTAACTGAGCCACCATGCCTTAGTTGCTTGTTAAAAATTAGTGTTACAGAGTGAAAAACTACAATTTCAATAGATTATTTGATTAATCGGACGATGAAATTTTTTTTTCTTCCATTACGGGGGATTTCCAGCGGGCTTTTATCCAAACGATCAGTGTTGGAGGGTTAATCCAAAGATTTATTTTAGAAATATTTTACGATCCGCTATTGTAGTGGTTAAATGTTAAGCCACAGGTCCTGGGTTTGAATCCGGCGGTGGTAAATTTTTAAGAACACAAATATTAACTGTCAAGTCATGGATCTTCATTATGTTTATTTAATTTTTTTTTTTCTAATACAAAATATGTACATACATATATGTATAATATCACGCCTGTCTCCATTTGGGGTAAGCAGAGACAAGGAAACACCAATTGCTATGATCCAGACGTACCTCTTTTGCTTCCTCCACGTTCATCAATCTTTCCATACATGATCGCCGGTTACGGGTTCTCTTGACGAGGCCATCCCCTCCCGACAACACCATTCATTCTTCCTCTGTACACCTCTTTCGTACATCTACTTTCACTCATCATACCCTTTTCAATCTTAGTCACTCCATCTTCTTTCAACCCGCGTCTCTTTCTTATTTCACAGTTGCGCACCCTATCACTCAATTTTACTCCACACATGCTCCTCAAAGCTCTCTCCATAGCATTAATCCTGCTTTCATGTCTCTTCTGTTACACCGAAGATTCACTACCATACATAAATGTTGGCGCCAAAACTCGCTCAAGTACGGCCAGACGAGCCTTATTCGGTATTATTTTGCTTGCCATTATCGAGTACAAGGCTTCATTAACACAATATTTGCTTTTACTCTCCTTTCAATATCACCTACATACTTCCCATCAAACTCTGTTCACAAACTCTTTCACTTGTTCCACTTTTTCGTCTCCTATAATATATTGTATTCCGTCATATCTTCATTCCTCTCCATAACCATGACTTTCGTTTTTCCAACTTTCACTCTCAAACCTTTCCTTTTAAATGACACCACATCACACATTTTAAATTACATCACAGTGACCATTTGTTGCAATTCCAACGCTGACGATGTGAGTATAGAAAGAACCTGGTCGTCAGCGTAAAGCAGAGTTTTGACCACTGTCTCATTCATTTCTAAGCCCTATTAAGATTCTTTCAGATCTTTCAAACAGCTATCCATAAATAAGTTGAACCAATCCGTATAGTCAAAATATGTATAGATATATTTAATATGTATGTTTAAATAATTTTTAAGTTTATTATCTAGTATTCATTGCAAAACTTAATTAAAGCTATACACCTAATATTGTGTGAATGTTAGAAATACTTATTTAAGTATTTATTCAATAATTCCTTTGAAAGCTTTTGTAAAAGAGGAATTATCTCCAACAACTTAAGACTTGAGGGTAGAGTGTGTGCGATCACACCTGTTAACGTAATTATTATAAGTACGAATCACCTTTCACTGTTTGAACTTTATTATCAACTATTACGAAATATTTAGGTTAACAACGTTTTTCACGCAACACAGAGGTTTAAACTGAGAGCTAAGAAGAAGACCATAATGAAATGAGAATAAATTGAAAATTAAACCAACCGTAGCAATCACTTGATTACTCCAAAACAAGCTCTATGAAGGACGTTTTAAAGTAGATTTCACAATTGAAATTTTATCGAAGCGAGAAAATATTTAGACGTGACTGTTTTTAGTTATTAGGGCAGCTTCTCAGTTTTTAACTATTTACTTAATTGTTTTGAAATTGAGTTAAAATAAATATATTCAACGTAACCTCTTTTCTCTCTCAATCTAATGGGAAGTCCACGGAACATAAAACACAAAAGGAAAGGGCATCGCTTAATAATTCATTAGGAATAGCTGTCGCCAAACTAACACATTTACATTTTACGCACACTGAAATATATCCAATTAGAGCGGTCATAATTTGGTGAAATCAAGAAGACATAAGGACTATTACGAATAAAAGAATATCAACTATAGTACACTTGAAATAGAGTAGAAGTTAGTAATAACACTTAGTGATTTATGTCAGAATTCTATCTGCATGCTTTTAGTTGATACTGTCAACTTAGTTATGCTCTTCGACAATAGATGTCTATCAAAAAACGCGTTATGCAATTTTAGATTTTATTTCAATGAAATACATGTCATTTTTCATTTACACTAATATTTTTTTCCGAATGGATTGGCAAGAACGATTAACGAAACATAAAAAATGAAATTAAACGAAAATAGCGACTTACCGATGACAGGAAACACCTGATCGTATTAACTTTTTAGTACCACTATAGTTTTTACACTCTGGAACAGAACATCGAGTCATTTTATGGGTTTTTTGTAATGGAACACACCGGCAAAAGACGTCACAAAGCGTTGTAATCACGGGAGCGACTGACTCGAGTTAAGTCTCACTAGTCTTAACTTTGGCACGTGCGCCACGCCCAAACGTCCCTTCCTCTTGTGTTTTATGCTCCGTGGGGAAGACTATAATAAAAAATAAATAAAATATAAATAAACTGGTTTATTCACGCGTTTGACCTCAATGTCATCCGTTGGTAAGTGAAAATGAAGTCGAAAATTACAGCACACGGCCTAAAGAAGATATGTCTGCAATATATCCCTGCAAGGCGGTGATATTTGGCAGCGGATATCTATACATATTATAAAACAAAAGCGTCTGTCTGTCGCTCTGTACGCGATAAACTCGAAAAGTACGGGACGAAATTACTCGCAGTTTTTAACAACAGGTAGGGTGATCCCTGAGGAAGGTTTTAGTGTATAATAAGTTAAGGTTTTGTGCAAACTGACGATTTTACGACGATATTAAATCAACATGTCGGAAAAAATTAAGCTGATCGAGCTTTCCTTGAAAACGCTGCCATAACCTTTTGAGTTACACAAAACAATGTATGGTGGGATTGTACCTCTTTAATAGATCTACAAAAAAGTCCGCGATAGTATATGTCTATCTTCCAAGAATAACTTACCATAACCATTTTTGGCTTTTACATATTACAATAAAATTATGGGTTATTTGCGAACCTATTTTTAAGAATACAATAATAATGCTTTTCCCAGTAAATACGTTTGATACATTATGCATTTAATGTAGATCAAAATTGTTGTGTGAAAAAAAAATACCTAACGAGTTATCACAAAATTAAAAAAATTGGCTGAGAAATTAAATTAAAACCAATGAAGCGTTATCACGACTTATGCCATCAAAATGTAAATCGATGATTTACCTAGATTAGGATAACCGACTACTAAAAACACGCTCTAAAAAGAAGGAAATAAGTCATAGTCTCCGCTGAAATATTTATGTATTACGTCATATTGATAGTGATATGTTGAAAGGGTAGCTGTAATCGTATGCCATTTTGATTTTATTTTATTATTAAATTGAATCTGTTTTGCTTTAAAAGGTGGCATAAGACCATTTATTATTTCATTTATTTTGGAGTAATAATTTTTACATATTTGAGTTGAGCTAATACAGCTCTTCCATTTGATATCCCACACAAAACCGAAAAGACAAATTTTTTTTAGTTCTTTACTCTAAGTCCCCTAGAGGGCGCTGTAGTCAATTTAACATAATTTTATGTAGCCTATAACTAGTGGACAGTGAAGAGGCTTCCAACGACACCTTATTTGTCCAATTATGATTAGTAGTTTAGAAGTTCTGAGGGAACAGATGAACATCCATACCTACATACATACACGTCAAAATCATAACCCTCCTTTTTGCTTAACCGTAGTCGGGTAAAAAATAAAAACATACACCAGTCCATACAAAATAATTTATTCATAACCCTTCGAGGTAATCTTAACATGTCACAGATGCATACCACAGCTAGACCTACAATTAAAGTAATGCAACATCAATCCATATCCATATACTTACTTACTTACTAATATACAGGGTGTCCCGCTTACCCTATATAATACCTTCTCGGAGGTATTCTAGTACCCATAACATATAAAAAAAGAAAATTTCGAAATTTATTTTTCAATTTCTGTATGAAAGAAAAGATTTTCTTTTTTTCACATTTTTCTATAATCCTTATGGGTAATAGAATACCTCCGAGAAGGTATTATATAGGGTAAGTGGGGCACCCTGTATAAATTTGAAAATGTCTCTGACTGTCTGGTATGTTTTCACGCCTAAACCGCTCTACCGATTTGAATGATTTTTGATAATCGTATATAAAATGATCTCGAGACAGGACAAAGGCTACTTTATTTTGCAAATTAAATGTCTCACGCCTGTCTCATACGTTTTATTGCCTAAAGCGCTTAACAGATTGTTATGAGTTTCGATATACGGATAGAAATGATATCGAGAAAGGTGTGATGTGGTGAAATAGGGAAACAAATTTTTTAAAAAGATAATTTTTTTCGTATTTGATTGACTTCAAACTCTGTATTATTGCCTAAAATAAAAACATAAATGAATACGCATTTAAGCATTTTTGGATATTCACCCCATTTTTAGGATTAAGTACAGATATTTTCTTAAGGAAGAAAAATACAAATACATCTTCACTCTTTAACCACTGGTTACATTTTTATGATTGGGGATTCATGGGTTATGGAAGTCTTGAAAAAGGACTAAGGCTATATTATTTTTCTATAATAAACGAATGCAGAGCATAAAAAAACCGACTTCACGTCCAAAAGTTTGGCTGAAGGTCGTCAATGTAAATATTCTCCGCACACAATTTCAAATATATAAAAATTTTCACGAAGTACTCAACCAACTTTGATTAAATTTATATAGGACCACCTCTGAGGAATATTTAAAATCGCTTCAAAACTGTCCAAAAATCGTGTAAAAAATACACACAAAAAGGAACATGATTGAGAACCTCCTCCTTCTAGAAATCGGTTGAAAATCAAGGTGGAGAAGAAGATTAATTTTTGTTTGTTTTTTTTTTTGAAAATTAGTTTCAAAAGCTTTTTTTATAACCGACTATGGAAGTACTGCCGCAATGACGACGGCGCGACGACGGCGGCGGTGGGGCGGGGTCACTACTACGGCCGGGGAAGCGCATAACACAAACTAACTATGTTAACCCGAACGGGCACACACGTGAGGGCGAAGGTCGTTGATAAATGACAACCTACCCTGCTGAAAGAGTAGTCAGGTGTACCTTTCCATAAGTTGGGGTCTAAAGTCGGTGTTGCTATTCTATTCATGAGCATTGTTATATCAATTATTCATCAGCATCATCATCATCACAACTCCGTGTAATGAGCTCACTGCAGGGCTATGAGTCTCTCCTCTGGGTGACGAGGAGGCTTAGGCCGTAATCCACCAAGCTGGCCCAGTGCTGGGTGGTGGATGTCAGATATTTCAGGGTGCCGAAATAGCTTTTGACAAACCCTAACGACTACTGTATACAAGTATACAGCACCCGGGACCGACTGCTTAATGTGCCCTCCGAAGCACGGAAGTCGTCGTGAGAAATGAATGGTCGGCGGTCACCCATCCTAATACCGGCCACGCCGAGCGCTCTTAACCTGCGATATCGTTTGATATGCACAGTAACCACGGCGCCACGACGACTCAATTATTAAGGCAGTAATTATTATGAAAGGAGTATCAGAAGGTTATCCCTATAATTTCAACCCATGTTCCTTTTCAGTTCAAAAGGGTACAGTTTCCTTTGCAGGAAGCTTTTACGGTGTTTTTCACATAGGCAACTCGAACTCACAAATTTTGTACATTTTAGCGAAATACAGGACAACGAGAAACGTTGTTTTCAAAAATCTATACTGTTATTATAAAGCTGAAGAGTTTGTTTGTTTAGTTGGTTGAATGCGATATTCTTAGGAACTACTGGTTAGATTTGTTTTTCTATTCGATAGTCCATTTATTGAGGAAGGCTATCTGATAATATCATGCTACAACCAATAGGACCGAATTGACAAAAGTAAAATATTTCTTCTTTCTTAAATTTTGAGAGCTTCTTTTGATTATCATGCGTAAACAATTTTAGTTAAGTTAAAATCATGTATTGCGGAAAGTATGGAACTGTCATTATAAGGTCTTAAAGAAAGGTCTGGAACATAGTCCAGTCAAGGAATGAGGTGTAGCGTGCGTGAGCAGTTAACTAAGCGATTCCTTCAGAAACTTGTTCAGGGGGCTTAGGTTGTTAACATACCAAAAGTCCCGACTCCTAGGTGATGAGCGGGGGGAAGGAGGGGGGGGTAAAGGTACGAATTTTGGGTTTTTCGCTTATATCTCGAAAACGGTGCATCGGAGAGAAATATTTTCAATTAATAAAATGAAGTTCCTAAACTTATCTAAAACTTTTATATCATATGTTTTTTTCTAATTCCTAACCGTTTTCGAGCTATACCCTCGGAAAAAGTTGAAATTTACAAAAAAAAACAATTTACGTCAAAATATTCATAAACATTGCATCAAATTGTCTAAACCCATTCATAAACGAAAAGTATGAATAGGAAAGAAGTTGTAGATTTTTAAATTCCCTTTTAGAATATATATACATATGCTGATTAATGCCAACCCGCCTAAAGTTACAGCTATTTTAAAACTTGTATAGCATTTTGCAATTTTCAGAAAATTAGTTTGTATATCATATTCTTGACCCACAACCTTTGTTCGTTCATCTTATAACATAATATATGGCCACTTATAAGCAAGTTATTAAATAGAGTAGAAAAAATAATGATGATGACTTTCACACTTTATTCTACAGATAGTTTCGTTACACCCACTGACCTCTATATTTACCACTGGACTGGCTGTTCCGTAAGTTTGACAGCTATTTTTTTGTGCCTATTTGAAGCGCCACTAGCGAGTAGCGAGTGTCCGCAGAACAAATTTTGACGTATATTGCAAGTGGCCGCCAGAGAAGTAATAAATATAATAAATAAAAATTTCTTTATTCATGCCACAATCTTGAATGTTTTTTACAGAGTAATCTTACAGTCTAAGTACAAAATAATTACTATTCAAACATCATACAATAAGGCTAATATAATGTATATTTAAAGTGTTACTAGAGCCCTAACTAGATTATTAAATAATCTGTAATAAGGGCACTAGTTCACCTCTCCCTAGGAAGACATTTCATATGCTATCATATACATAGGTTTGTAGGTATAAATATGTAAGTATAAGTAAGGTGGCACAAAATTATATTAAAAGTAAATTATATTAAATTAATAAAGGTTAAGACTGCAATTAAGCTTATGTATGCAAATATGTTTAGTATATTAGATTATATTGAGTAGAAATATTATGCATTAAATTTGGTAGTATTAATAGGTACATGAAGGTTATTTAAATGAGGGGTGTAATTAGTTTTTCGGTGTCATCATAAGATTTCCCGATGAGCCAGGATGTTACAATATGTTTACATCGTGTGAGTGTTAAAGTGTGCTGTGAGGTAGCTTTGTTTAAGGTGTTATAAATGTACGGTCCTAAAAAGTAATAATAATGTTTGGTAAAATCAAAGTTGGGAAACGGTATAGTGCAAACATTGTGAAATCGTCGTGTTGTGCTCTCTATATAAGGAGTGAGTGCGTGGGTTAATAAGACTGTTTTTAAAATAAATAGTTGTCGAACTGTAAGCACCCTAATTTCCGTGTATAGTTGTGTAGTAGGAAAAGTACGTGGTTTAAAGGTGCTTACTTTAAGCAAGGCCCTTTGGGATCTTTCCAGTGGCAGTAGATTAGATTTATTTATACCACCCCAAGAAGTGATGCAGTATGATAGGATTGATTGGCATAGAGCAAAGTATGTAGTTTTAATGACTTTCGAGGATGTAAGATGGCGAAGAGTTTTAAATAGGAAAATAAGTTTGCGAACTCGGGACGATAAGGTATCTACATGTTGTTTAAAGTTAAGGTTACGGTCAATGATTACTCCTAAGTATTTAATGGAATTTGTAGATGATAAAGGTGAGCAGGAGTTGTTACAGGTAGATGGATATTTGCAAGAGTGGGCGATTAAGGCAAGGGGACGTGTGGGTTGGGTGGTGTTTCGGATGGAGTAGGAAATATATTTTGTTTTAGAAACGTTGAGGGTTAGGGTGTTGTTATTTAGCCATGTGAGGATCTGGTTTAGTCCCTTTTGGGCAAAGAGTTCGACATCTGCCCACGTGTCTGCTGCAAAAGTTAAGACGGTATCATCAGCAAAAGATATGATATTTCCATTTTGAAGGTTAGTTTCTGCTAAGTCATTAATGAATACTAAAAACAGTGTGGGCCCGAGAATACTTCCTTGTGGAATTCCATAAGACACTGGAAATTGATCACTGAGTTTATTTTCAATTTTTACTTGTTGTGTTCTGCCATATAGGTAACTAGAAAACAGCTTGAGCTGGGCATCCCGGATTCCTAGTCTCTCTAATTTCAGTAGGAGTGTGGGAATAGGAACAGTGTCGAAAGCTTTTTGCAGATCTAAAAATATTGATATAACTTTTTTGGAGCTGTTAAGTTTTTCTACTATTTGACCAGTTAGTTTTAGAACTGCATCGGAGGTTGACTTCTTACGTCTAAAACCAAATTGAGTTTCTGAGATTAAGTTGTTGGTCTCTAGATAATGGATGAGTCTAGTATTAATTAATCGCTCTAGAATTTTTGAGAGAGAAGTGAGTATAGCAATAGGTCGATAGTTAGTGATTTGGTTCCTATCACCAGACTTAAAAATCGGATGTACGATGGCTTTTTTGAAGGCCTCCGGGAAAAGGCCCAACTCAAAGCAATTATTAAATATATATGCTAGTGGCTCTGCTAATATATCAGCGTGACATTGTAGTATGTAAGGAGATATGCCATCTGGTCCAGTAGCTGAATCTGATTTAATAGAGTTAATGATAGATTTAACTTCATCACGGTCAGTTGGGAGTAGTACAAGTGATTTAGGAAAAGTTTTAGGAGTGTTGTCGTTCTGTTTACTATTTGTTTTAATAATTTTACTAGCCATTGTTTCGCCTATAGTCGCAAAGTATTTGTTCACCAAATTTACTGATTTAATGGGGCATGGGGATAGACTCAAAAGCTCTAATGGCGAGTATTTATGTTTTTGAGTGTTCGTTACACTTTTTATGGTATTCCATATTTTTTTCGGGTTACTACCTGCTTTGATAAACTGTTCTTTATCATACTGCCGTTTAACTTTTTTTAGTATTTTGTTGCAAAAATTTCGATACCTAGAGTATGTCATTTTTAGTACTAAATTTTCTGGATTTGAGTTGAGCTTTTGATGCATTTCGTCCCTGTTTCGCATGCATCGCAATAGTCCGGGTGTAATCCATGGTTTAAAAATACGTTTTCGACGCGTAATAGTAAAGGAAGTAGAGTGCTTTTCAATAGCAGATTTTATGAGAGAGATTAAGTGATCGATTGCATGATTTGGGTCTGTTATTTTGTATATGTTCGATAAATCTAGTGTTAGCAAATGTTTGTGTAAGTCTTCGTAATTAATTTTTGTAACTGTATTATGCATAATACTACGTGTTGGAGTTTTGTTTAGAAAGAGGTATGTTGCAAAATGGTCAGTTACGGTAGAGTCGATAGCAAGAGTAATAGAGGGTAGCTTAGTTTTTAAGATGACATGATCGAGGCAGTTTGGACCACGGGTAGGCAGCTGATGTGCCGGTAGAAAACCTTGCGAAGCAAGCGTAGTTAAGTATTGCGATGCATGGGAATCGATGTCGGATGGAACTATGTTAATATTTGTATCACCGACTATAACAACATTTTTCAAATAATTGAGTGCTTCTAAAGTATTACTTAAGGTGCTTAAAAAATTTTCTATGCATATAGTGGAGGGTGAGCGGTAAATGCCTAGTATCATTACATCAGTCCCTACTTTTATACTAAGACCAGACGCATCTCCGAAAGAAATTTCATTTACAGTGGAAGTTATGTCTGAGCTTATATATGCCACTACGCCATCACTTTGGTTTAAATGTTTTGTCGTGTGATAGGTGTTGTAGTGGGGTAAGGATGGTATATTAGTATTTGACGAACAGGGCAGCCAGGCTTCAGTTAATACAATTATGTCAGGTTTTGTGGAAAGTCTTTGCAACAAAACATGGAAATTATATATGTTTTTGTTTATTGATCTTATGTTTTGTGTGAGTATTTTAAGGGTTTTATTTGGGCTTTTGATATAGTTTACGCAGTTTTCCGGCGAGCAGGTATATGAATCTGAGATATTTAAGTCATCTACGCTATCTAGGGTATCTACAAAAGAATCCACAGTAAAATATGATACAGATTCCTTGTTTTATGTCTTTGGAAATAATTATAGGTGAATGAGTGAAGTGAATTTGAGATGCGCACTTGTCGACCGGTACGTTAATGAAATGTGAGTAGTTTTGAATGTGCAATTTAATGAAATGTAAATATGTATTTATAGTTTGGGTGATGTCAGAAACATAATATTTTACAAAAATAAACACGCGAACAGAGGTGAGTAAGTATGTTAGGTGTTTGATATTTGCAGTCTGATAAGAAAAAAATAACAAAAAATCGAAGACATATTTTACAAATTCAATCGTTAGTTGATTTGGAGCAAAATAGATAATTATTACTAAGCTAAATACTACTCTAAGATAAAAGTTAAAAACATTTAAGCAGTCATTGCTCTGGAAAAAGATCCTGTGTTTGTTTTTCAGATCTTATTTCGATTACCGGAGTTGTATCCGTCATACGAATAAGGACGCGTCCATCAGTGGTCCAACAGTGTTTTATCTTTCCTGTTTTTCGTAGTTTGCGTCCTATGTAATAAAGGTGCGCGGCTTGCTGGGTAAGGTGGTCAGAGACATAGATCGGTACCGGGGGGCCGCTTGCACCAGCATGGGTTGAGTTTAATTTTTCGCCTGTTTGAGATTTATTGAATGACCTGGCAATCTGTATGAATTTATTTTTTATCGTTGCGTTAATAAGAAGTGCTTGCTTATTGTTAAGTGGTTTTATATTTTTCAAATATTAATTCGAATTTTATGTTGTTTTTGTTATAAGCATTATATAAAAATTATTAAGAATGAGGACATGTGTATATTGTAAGCGACTAGTTTTAGTACCACGGACACTCGCTACGTCCAACAGCGCCAAAATGGCGATTATCAAACGGGCACAAAAGCACTTTGACAGCCGCCAGTCCAGTGGTAAATATAGAGGTCAGTGGTTACACCAATACAATAATAATTGTAAACCCCATTGTTCTCAATATATTCCTAATGTTTTACTCTCGACTTAAAAGTAATCAAATTTTCCTACTCTTTGAACTTGAGGGCCCAGGCAATGATTGTTCTTCCATGGCATCTTCTTCCTCAGTAGCGCGTTGCTCTTGCTGAATGGGCTCTACATCGTCTTCATCGTTCTCATCGTCAACAGTTACACTGTTCAGGCACTTCCCTTGACAGTGGATGCACGCTGCAGAACAGGTGAGCATCGCTTTTCGGCAGCCACATTTTCCAATTACACAATCCTTGGTGCAGCGGCAAAATATAGTTTTCAGAAGAACCTCTGGTCGCAGGAGTGGAAGCAATCAACAGGACAGCAAGGTCTACATCCTCACCAACGACAGCCACAGAGTTGTGAGTGGATTGTTCAACAGCAGTCTTCACGATTAGGATGTCAGCGTCATCGGTAGCCTGAAGAGTATGTATCCCTTTCTTCTGCAGCTTTATCTCCAGTAAGGAGATGAAGTTAGTTTTGTTGGTAGGATTTGATAAAAAGTTTGACAGGTATTTGTGTGTCCCATGTCAAATTGATGTCGGCTGACCTTTTTAGTCTGTAACGACGCATTTGTTCTTGTGATTTAGTGCTATTGGCTGTGTTTGCGTACCCATCACACACCACAGTGCGAGTAGTCCCAAGATAATGGTGGTCGACGTAGGTGATATAACTATTACAAATAGTCACAATCGATACATCTTTTGGCCAAATAACTCTGTGGAGTAGAAATCCTCCATCGACTACAATGTTCATTTGAGGCAGAAGAATATCTTTCTTGGTTGGCTCAAATAAGTTGTACAGCACTGATTTGTTTGTCTTTCTCATGCCACTTTCGTTGAACAGTGCCAAGGCAAATGGGACCAACTCATACTCAAAATATGTCATCAAATCCTCATCTGATCGTTTGCTTATACATATCCGCTGAAAGAGCAATGTTGGGTCAACTACTACCCTTTCATCGTGAACTTTTATCGATGAGCTGACAGACGATATTGGCTATGCCCGATCCTTGCGCGATAACTTAAAATGCTATACAAGTTTTAAAATAGCTGTACCTTTAGGCGGGTTGGACATTAATCAGCACATGTATGTATATTCTTAAAGGGAATTTAAAAATCTACAATTTCTTTCCTATTCATACTTTTCGTTAATGAATAGGTTTAGACAATTTGATGCAATGTTTATGAATATTTTGACGTAAATTGTTTTTTTTTGTAAATTTCAACTTTTTCCGAGGGTATAGCTCGAAAACGGTTAGGAATTAGAAAAAAACATATGATATAAAAGTTTTAGATAATTTTAGGAACTTCATTTTATTAATTGAAAATATTTCTCTCCGATGCACCGTTTTTGAGATATAAGCGAAAAACCCAAAATTCGTACCTTTACCCCCCCCTCCTTCCCCCCGCTCATCACCTAGGAGTCGGGACTTTTGGTATGTTAACAACCTAAGCCCCCTGAACAAGTTTCTGAAGGAATCGCTTAGTTACCTGCTCACGCACTCTACACCTCATTTTGGGTCATTTATTGACTGGACTAAACAGCGGAATGTCTATCTTTGATGGTTGACTCACCATTTTAAGTATATAAAATAAATTATAAATAAATTCCCAGACAATCACACCAACTACATGGCCTCAAAGTAAGCAAAGCTTGTGTTATGAGATATCATGTAGCGAACTACGGGGAACCTAGAATACCTATACATACATAAATAGATAAACACCCAGACATTTTCTTTTTAAATGGTCTGCACTGGAATCGAACCCACGACCTCACGAACTGCTCGAGGTTTGACGCCTTAGCTCATGCGCCACGGAGGCGGTCAAAAGACTTTATAAGACTTAATAATTAAACCAAAAAAAGTACCTATGTACATAGATAAACATCCAGACCCTGAATATTTTTTTTTCTTGTTCCGGACGGAAATCGCACCCGCAACCACTGGCATCTGAGGCACCCCATCGACAAAGTGGTCGTCGAAAAATATAAAGCGTGGTCTCGAGACAGGAGGCCCTAAAGGGGTCCTACCACCAATTGGGGGCTACTTGGAATAGTTTTACGATACATTTATCCAAAGGCGGTAGGCATAGGCCTAACGCTTAGCTACGGCTATGTATTTTTGCCCGCCTATTCTAGGCCGACCCTAGGCGGGCAAAAATACATAGCCGTAGCTCGGCATCGCTAGAGAAATAGTTTGTCAAGTGACTACATACATACATAACGTCACGCCTGTATCCCTTATGGGGTAGGCAGAACACCAGGGGATACAAAACCATCTGACGTCACGTTCGACAAATTCGGAGGTATTATAATGTTGTATAGAGACTATTGCAGTGACAGGAGGTCAGCCTATCGCCCACAATAAAATCTCTAATAAAACCTCTGTCCCTTAACTGACTTTTACAGTTTGCCCGGGAAGAGAAACAGCTAGCACATTCTATGTTTTTCCTTTGCTCCCAGTCCAGCATGGAAGTAAGTACTATTAGGTAAGTGACTATTTACCCAATTGTCTTGGTCCTGGGTTCCTAACCTGGGAACCCAGGACCAAAACAAACTAAGCGAACATAAAGTATATTGGCATATATAAAAATAATTAATACATGGTATAAACCAACATAGCTCTTAAGCAGCTGCACATTCTGACCCATGGTGAAACTTATGGCCTTAATGAAAATTGAAAATTATTATTAGATTTTATCAGCGCGTATAATGTAAGTGTTTTTGGACAGTACATTTTTATATTTTATTACTTTCCTTAATTTACATTTCATTTATCTTCTCTAACTTAATGGTTGTATCTTAGATAATATTGATGCTTTATTAGGCTATATTTTTTAATGTTAGTAGACTCTTTTATATCGCCCACTCTACTATATGGCCTTCAATCAAGGAAATTGATTAAAATGATTATTCTTTACACAACCTATTTTTGTTATATCTTTCACAGCAGTAGGTTATTTTACAACAAAATACTTTTTCTCTAACAAAATGTCAAAAAAGACATAGGCGCTTTTCCATTACCTACTTTTTTCGTATTCGTTTAAGCTTTAACATACGGACAAATAATAGTAGATTATGCAACAAGGGGATAAAGCAGTGTATTATGTCACGGGCATCATATTGAATCCTGAGCAAAATGAAGGATTCTGTAGATGATTCCCGAACGCAGTGAGGGAATTAAGATGTTATTTCCCGAACGAAGTGAGCGAATTATGGTAAGAATCCTGAATGAAGCGAGGGATTCAAGACTGCCCAAGACTAAGACACTGTTATCCCCGAGGAGCTTACTCTACTTTATACACCACCTTGTTCAGGTATCATCAGGTAATGAAACGCAGGAATGAAATCAAGTACTTAGGTATTTAATAATTTAGAAATTAAAGATAATATTAGAAACAATTGACCAGTTATGTAAAGATAAAGTGATATTTCTATTTGGTATATTCATTGTTTACTGTTGTCTTCAACATTGAATAAACAGTCCATAGGCTGCTAGGTTTCTTTGTAGCAGACAACTGTTGAAAATATACTAAAAGCAATGAGTCCGAAATAATTTTCACGGCTCTTTTAGTTTTCCAAGCAAAGAAATCTTCGTAAAATTTCATATACAAATGCTTTGATTTACACGGCAAAATATTATCGACGATACTATTTGCTTCATTTCTAATATCTCCTGGTGTTAAATCGTCACTCGAGCTCGACATATTTTATTTATTTGAAAACTATTGAAATTAAAACTCTGAAAAAATTTTCTTTTCAAAAAGCGCGCAATTTTACTTCTTATTTGTCTTTTTCGAAAGGCAAAAGAAACCGTCGCATACAGGTTTTTTACGAGGATTTTTATTTTTTCTTGGTAGTCGTTCCAAATGCAAAGGTACACAAACTCATACAGCCAAATTTAAAGTCCATATATCTTTTAATTAGGCAAAGCAACTAGTCATACAGCCATGTCCATGTAGGTATTATTAAATTTCGCTCCAATTGACATTCCAAAATCAAATGACATTATAACCCTTAGGATTAAAGTATTTTTTATTCCCTGTAAGATACCTTTTTAATCTTAAGGGATTAATATCTTGCTTTACGTGGAGTTTATCTCATACATAATGCGAATTTTAAACAAAGGTGGTGTATAAAGTCTTTTAAAGTGATGTATTTCCTAGTTGTGTAATACTACAGTTTGTTCTGTATAACCAATGTATTTATTTAGAGAAACTCCTATCATGTTATATCCTAACACATTTACAAAAAATACCTTTTAAATCCCTATCGATATAATCAAGAATAAAATAAATAAACATTTTTTCCAACAAATTGGTATCCCAGACAAATGAAGATAAAGCACGATATTTTGATCCGGGATTCTGGACTTGGAGGTACCTATTTAGGGGCTTATTTTACATACCGGCAACCCTTTTTTGGGTTGAATAGGGCTGTAAAAAAGGCATGATTAAATAACATACTTGAAATAAAGTTGACCTACTGCTTTCTAAATTGCATATTAAGGATATGTTTGAGTCTTGCAAACGCTTTTTAGCTTCTACAAATAGATACGTCTTTTATGAGGGTTGCAAGTTTTTTTTTTGTTATTATCAATTTTTTATATAACTCTATCAAGGAGTGTGAATAATCATAATTTCATAGCTCGTTAAATTAGCAAAAAAAAACATAGCGATGATGAAAGGTTACGAAAGTAAGCGTTTTGTAGTTCAGATCTCCCTCATATTTTGGAATAGTGAGTTTCACAGTCTGAATGAAAACATTTACAAAAAATACAAAATAACAGGGCAACCCAATTTCAGCTTCTCATAGAATGACTATAAAATAAATAATAAACATTTGTTGTGGGCTAGAGAAGTTAAATATATAAATATAAATATTTCTGACACTCACACAACATTATCTAGCCCAAATTAAGTTTCTTAAAGAACTTGTGTTATGGATACTAGACAACTGATATACTTAAGAAATATATACACATACATATTGAATAAATACATATTTTTTATCAGAATAAACTTAAATAAACATATAAACATCCATGACTTGACGACTAATATCTGTGTTCATTACACAAATATCCGCCGCCGCCGCTGGGATTAGAAGGCAATGTATGTTACCGCTACACCAGCCGGTCGTCAAAAAGTTGTTAATTAGTTTAATGTTAAATATATTTAAAAAACTACCGATTTTCACTAACGTAAAGTATTTAAGTACGTCGTTTAATTAAGTTTGTCCAACCTAAAACTAAATTCCATCGTATCGGGACTCTGCAAATGACTTCAAACTTAAATTATTCGGGCTTCAACCGCTCGTCTCTCATGTTTAAACTGGTGTTAGCATAGGATACTCCACCTTATCCTTAGTCTTAAAGGCGTAACTTAAACGACATGAGTCAATGTATGTCTTTGAAACATCTAATGCAGAAGTAAATATATCCAATGTAAGTTAAAATACTGGCGTTCCTATCCAAACAGTAGTGGTTAGAAAATGGAAGCTAAACAATAAAATAAAGCAAATATATTGTTCTACCTACGCCTTGCATGCCTTCAGTCAAACTTTAATATTTGTACTCCTAAATATAATTGTTACGACACATCGCTCTTAAAAACATATTTTCTATAAAACGTGTCAAATATATTTGAGAAGAATCCCAAAATTGGATCCATGTACCGTATTTACGTAAAGTATATTTCGCACGATCTCCCCATTCGTCCTTGTCGATACTTGTGAAAGCCTACGGAACAACAAATGCCACTATTTTATTGATTTACTGATATACCATAGATCCTGATAAATTGAGGATTCTCGTGAAAATACCGGTTTTGGGATGGATGAGAGCAGATGAATACGTTCCAACGTAAATTTATGGTAATGAAAACACGTATAAAATATGTAAATATGTAATCCAAAAATGTCGTTACAGAAATAAATACAATTTATATACCAAACTTCCGTCAATTTATGTAACTACTGCGTGTAAAATGAGTTTTGAAAAGGATAGTGTGGCCTTAATTTAAGAAAGGCCTTAGTTATGTTTTTTCTACTTTTTGCGAGTTTCAATTCTCATGATGTTGGGGTGTTTTTATCAGAATTTAGACTAGTAAGTATATGGAACCGTGTTTTTTGTTATTTTTGCAATAAATTTACATTTTTTTTTATAAAATATGGATGGGACGTTTGTCTTCCATGACACCTGATGTTAAGTGAACATGAAGACTAAGGTGGTACACGCCCATCCACGAAAAACCTATTGACTCGACGCTTAAAAGTTAAAAGGAAAATAGACGCGGGCAGTTTATTCCAAACGTTGGCGACCCGTATCAAAAAGGTACTGTCAAAGCGCTAAATTAACAAAGCATGCATACACAGCAATATTGAAATCTGTCTTTTGTGGTAAGAGGCTTTACATATGATTAGTAAGACAGCACTATTGATTATGTTTATTTATATATTGTTAATTATGGGCTTTATTTTATTATTATTTCAGCCATTTTTATTAAAGACAAAGAGTCAATCTTATTGTCACAAATGACCTTATTAAAAAACTAGCTGCTGCCCGCGACGTCGTCTGCGTGAACGCTATGCAGCACCAAACGCACCTACGATTATAACACTGCTAGCGTGATAATATGTAGCCTATATGTTGACCCGACTTCTTAACTATCTTCATGCCAAATTTGAAGTAAATCCATGCAGTACTTTTTGAGTTTATCCCGGAAAGACAAACAGACAAACAGACAAAAATTCTAAAAACTATATTTTTTGTTTCTGTTTCGATTGTAGATCATACCCCAAGTATTCTTTTAAAAAAATATTCAATGTACAGTTTTGACTTTCCTACCATTTTATTATATGTATAGATTACCTAATATTTTTTTAAAATGATATTAGGGTACATAAGGGCGATTTGAGCTATATTCAGTCTATACATAAAGTATCTCTTAGGCAACTTTATAAGGGCTATTAATCACATAAGTGTAATGCCTTCTAGAGTTACTGTGATAAATTATAGCAGTTCCGTCAAAACTAAATGGTGTGCCGAAATTTAACCGCCTGTGTATAAGTTAGTTTATCCCTCGTAAATAATTTAAGATAATCAACATTACTGTTGTATTTCAAATGAATCGCTGGTCCACAATCTGGTTTTGACGTTTGAACCAATTATGACATACAGCAGGAGCTAATGTGTTATACAGGGTGGAATTTCTTAATGCCACCTGCGGGAAAGAACTCTTAATAATAGAGATAGCAAATTTTACTCCAAAGAAATATTCTTTTATTTTGAAAAAGGAATAAAACCCAGGTATCGAACCGCCTAAAATCTAAAAATGAAGATTTCATGGATATCCTTGCATTAAATTAATCTAGTATGTTACAGAGATTTCATTCTTGTGATTGCCCCTAACGATCTTTTCAATAAAATTACAGCGTGTAATTTTTACAGATTTTAATAATAAAGATTTTAATAAGCCACTATTCTAAATACTTGTCGCATCACTAGGAAATTTCTTACATCAGCAGTAATCACAAGCAATCCGTTGTTTAAATCGATATGTTTAAACCCGCATGATAAAGCAAAGCCCTTGAAAAAGGAGAGAATAAAAAAAAACATATATGTATAAATAGTAATAAAAATAAATTTTATGGTTCAAATCGCGGGTGAAGCGAGCGAATTTTTGAAAATCTTTTATGCGGTTTTATTTACTTTCCAAAATAAAGGAATATTTTTTCTGAGTAAAATTTGCTATTTTTATTGTTTAGAGTAATTTCCCTCCAGGTGGCATTAAAAAATCCACCCTGTATAATTTATATAACAAATATTTTATTATTGTAGACTCCCTTTAATTTCTATGTTTCCTTCAATGCCATGATTGTCCATAGGAAATTTCTACAACAAGATCACTTTTTTCCACCCTAGTGCTTGGTGATTCTTAAAGTAACCTTTTCTCTACACAATAGTCGAATGAATCTGGAATACTTTCTGTTGGCATGTAATAAACGCTTAAGTTTTTTTTATTAATGTGGCCATTGGAACGAAGACAAAAATTTTGTCATGTTTTCGTGAACTTCAGCGTCGAAAATGTAATGTGTGCATTTGATTGATTCTCAGCTTTAATATTGTGTGCATTAATACATTTTTCAACACACTTGCTCGTAAAGTGAGCCTTATTCTATTGAATTTAGAACTATAAACTGGGCTATAAGTCACGCGTGCCATAATATATTATACCCTAGCTAGTGCATAATATAATGAATCCTACAAAGTTGAATTGTACCTTTGTGCAAATTACATGCGAGTAAACAGAGCATATTTTATTGATCCGGGTTATACATTAAATATTTTCAGAAACAACAAAGAGGTTTTATACCACTTCAAATCCATATACATTTTTAAATTTTTGCGCCATATATAAGTAAAACAAATATGTATATCAAACAAATTGTTCACAATTTACAATAATTTGTTATAAAACATTTAAATATTTGCATTTACCACTCCAAATTAAACATTTTCACGTAAAATAGGCTGTATATGCTATACAGACTTTGACACATTTGGCAGAAAAAAAACCTACGCGCATGCGCGAGGTTCGGCGCCATTTTTCAATCACAATTCACAGCTTTGTTATTAAGTGTGTTTGTTATTTTATGACCCCGTATGTCTGTCTTTTACTCACAAGTGTGTTGAAAATTTATTATTTATTATTTATAATATTTTGTAACAAATTTGTTTGATATACAATTTTGTTTAACTAATATAAGGCGTAAACATTTAAAAATGTATATGGATTTGAAGTGGTATAAAACCTCTTTGTTGTTTCTGAAAAAAATTAATGTATAACCCGGATCAATAAAATATGCTCTGTTTACTCGTATTTAATTTGCACAAAGGTACAACTCAACTTTGTAGGATTCATTATATTATGCACTAGGGTATAATATATTATGCACGCGTGACTTATAGCCCCGTTTATAGTTCTAAATTCAATAGAATAACGCTCACTTTACGAGCAAGTGTGTTGAAAATATTATTATGTTATTTTATCCTATTATGTTAGCTAATAAGCGCACCATAATAGATAGTATTACTCAATTTGATATCATGATTAAGACCACAGAACCAAATATGTCATAATCTCAATAAATTACATACCTACACTAAATACCATATTCTAAGAAAATATCGATAAAAGGCCCGATTTATCGTTGTCGACGGTAGCAAACATCATTGACGTGGCCTTAATATGTTTCGTTGGTTAATAGTTTAAAAACAGTCATTAATCTATTTTCTAACTCAACAAGTGTAATTAAAATTAAATCAACTTTTTGTGATACAGTAAAAACACTGCCTCAGTTATCTGGGTCCCGAATCCGCAGATTTATAGCCGAGTAATGAACTTTATTATAAAAAAAATACGGATTACCATAATATAACCATTTTGAGCCTATCTTTGGTATTATCTTACACCTACTCATTAAGAACATAAACTTTCAGTACCTACCATTATTTAGTGAGTTGACGCAATGATGTAGTGTTATCCTACTAGAAATCAGGTTTTTGATTCATAAGGTTAGTAAGAAAATCATCACTTTCTAAACGAGCTCAAATTGACATGTCCAAGGGCCACAGAAAATTATACCTTTATCATTTACTTACACAAATTATTGTATAAATTACACATAATATATTTTTTTCTCTATTATAAGTGTTTGTTTATAAATAAATACATTATTCAACATTATCTTCAATATACTACGTGAGATTGAGTATTATTAAACCTGCCAAATATCTAGAAGTAATTGACAATGATTGACTAGGTTATTTTTCAAGTTCTTCAAGTTTTTGTCAACATTTTCACTTGATGTCATCCATCACGGATCTGTAGCGGTATAAAAAGTATGTATTGCTTTATTTAATTATATCCATTTGGAAGACTGATTATAAACACGGCTCTTAAGTTGATAAAAATAAAACAATCTAATTCTTATTTGATTCCATTACTTTGTTTGGGACTAGAATCTACTGCAATTCAGTACTACTTCTTTTCTGGAGATTTCAAGTAAATAGACAGTTTAATATCTACAACAACATGGGATTAAGATTATTTAAAGGCTTTTTATATCTTAAAGAACGTAATATTCAAATTATAAACGATGTGATTCTATGGTACATAGAAAGTTCTTGCCAAGATTAATAGTAGATTAGTAGCCAAGGGCTGTAAGGCATCAATTGCAGCCCGAGATATTTAGGCGCACGAGAGCAGCGAGGGCACCTATAGTTCGAGGGTGCAATTGATGCTTACACCCGAGCTAGTTATTCTGCTTTACATCTCGGTTGTGAGGTAAATAGAAAAAAAACCGACATTACAAGAATAAAACATTATATTTGTTGAAATTTTTTGTGAAATGAGAACAATTTTAAAATTTTAGGGACAGGTGTTTTCTATTCCCGCCTTTTTTCATTAAAAAGAATCAAGTAAAGAACTTCAAGATCGAAATTGAGCTTCTCCGTTCTATATTTAAAATTGATGAATATTATACTCCCACGAAGACAAGGCTGAATAGCAAAGCGAGCTCTTTGGTCATTGGGCTGAATGTATGATGTCTATTGCCAGTATGATGGTTAGATGTACGCGAACTTTTTGATAGAAAGAAGTGTTTTTTTTATTACTTACCGCCCTAGGGCTTTTCTAGCTAGATTATTACCCTAGAGCGCTAATTAGTCACCTACAAGCCCCATTTGGAGGTAATAAGAACCTACTTACCGAACATGAGAGATCATTAAATGAAGTTTTATCTGAGCCATGCTGTTTTAATTCTTATAGGTACAAATTTACCCACACATCTGAATATTTTATATCAACAATCATAGGTAACGAGAAGAAGCATATCCTCTAATATTCTGAAGTTATTGATTCCAAATTTATTCTGTATTCTGGTTTATGTCGACCCTAATGCAAAATCTCAGATAAATTTCAAACGGAACTTTCAAACTTAAAATATCTTGCAACTTAAAACTTACAAATGTGCTTGGGATCTTTTAACTTTTACACTCCGATCCTAAAACTTCCCATATGAACGAAACTGTAACCTGATATTAAAATTACGATTCACTGTCGTTCTAAATACTGAAATAGGTTATTTTGGACGCCATTTCCTACATAGTAAAAAAAGGACAATAAAATTATCGCAATAAAACGCAACTGGAGCAGTGACATAAAATATGACGCCAAATCTGAAAACGACGCATTAACACATATTTTTGAAATCAGCGACGTGAATTCAAATAAGTTCTTTATTGTATACGGAACTGGAAATTGTTGCCTTTTTGTTATTTTCAATTTCACGTTTTAACTGAAACTTAAATAAATAAGTCAGTAAAATTTGCCAATATGGATGAGTAATGAAAAATATTATAAAGCAAATATAAAAGATTGATTTATATGTTTTTAAATTTTATGAAAACAGTGAATAATTATAGAAAGTACGCTGAGGTGCAGTATTTAGCCATCGATTTTGTGCTGCTATCATCTGGTCAGTTATAAACGGTCTTAAAATAAGGCCACAGTACTTTCAATCGCAAACTTGAAAGTACCATAGGGTGGTATCGAACTTGCGTTTCTTCGGCACTTGTATTATGACAGTTGTGACAATCAACCCGTGTGACAACCATACCCGTTCTCCCCTACTTTTATTTTTTAAGACCATGGAAACTTCTTTTCTTATAAAAGACAGACATCAAATATTTTTAGTAAATTTTTCCCCAACTGACCCTTTTATGGCTGATCTTTAATTTTACGGAAATTTGTGATACTTTTAATGTAATCTTGCTTTATCTCAAACATATTTCCTGAATTTATCCGTTGTTAAATGGATGAAACAAGATACGGTTTCACAGATTTACCTAATATTATTAGTATGTCAGACTAATAGGTAAACCAGCCTTATGTATCTTTGTGTCCATTGCCTATTTGTTTTTTTTTTCACGTCGAGTATTTTGTTATCTTTTTGTAATTTGAAGAGCTGTTTACCCAAGCTTTTGGCCGAATCATAGATATAATTTAGACCTATCTACTCTTGATTTTTTTATTTTATTATAAAAATTATAGCCAAATCAAAGTCACAATATTCTTTCTTTTTTTAGTTACTTTACTTTTCAAAATAAAGCACATTATTTAAGAATTGAAACAAATCTACCAACTTTTAAAAAGGTCGATAGATTGAAACTCAACAGCAAGATAAATAGCAACCTACAGTAGATGGTTCGGGTCAACTTACAATAACCCTTATGTTAAGGGCGTAGTTAGAAGCGATCTGAGTGACCCTACTTGGTGATAAGATACCCTTAAGATCCACCCGGCTAGCGCCTACCCTTAATGTGATTTCTGCACCTAAAAATCATGGTCCGGGCATAAGATGTTTCAACTTTTTTATGACCTTCAGTTCGTTACTATTAGAATAACGTTAAATATAACATACTCTTCACGCCTTTATCCCTTATGGGGTAGGCAGAACACCGAGGCTATAAAAACCAATTGATGTCACGTTTGAGAAATTTGGAAGTATTATAATGATGGAGAGTGACTATTGCAGAGACAGGGGGTCAGCAAACCTCTGTCCATCACTTTTACAGTACGCCCGGGAAGAGAAGCAGCTGGCACATTCTATGTTTTTCTTTTACTCCCAGTCCAGCATGGAAAAAGAAGAAACAGTCCCGCATGGAAGAAAAATAACAGTTTTTATATTTTAGCTCTTTGCAGACCCTGTGGTCACGAGCGAGTATATTAGAACCAGACAATTAGAAATTTTTCTTTTTTGATTTCAAACTTTTTTTTTTTTGAGGAAATGTATGAACACTATATAACGTTATTGTACAGTTCATATTTTTTTGCTTAAAATAGAAAAAAAATCTACCATCCATCCCATAAATTTTGACTTTTATAGCGAAAAAAAAAGTACTTCAGAAGCCATATGTTTAATGTTTACATTAGATTGAAATAGGTTATCCTATCTCGAGCGCTATTTCCATTATTACTCGATGGGTCTTAACCTAAAAAAGGGATTCGGGTCGGTGGACATTTGCGAATGAGTGCCGTGAAACAAAACGCCATGATGAGTGTTTTTGTCCGTTCAGGCTCTACTTAACACCCCATTTTCATCGCCCTTAATTGAAACATCCTGTATTTGAACGGGATGTTCTGGGCCTGCTTTTTTGAGTTGATTTATTGTTTAATTTTATGAATGGTCTTTTTTTGACTCTGTATTTAGGTTAGAGGTTAGGGTTTGTTAATTCCGAATTTGAAAGATGTGTTCCTAATTTAAACGTTTTAAAGTTCATTTATATTTAGATATGCAATTAAAACTTTAAATAAAATAATATGTTTTAACGTATACGGCTGATAAGAATAAAGTTTAGGAAAAATGTTTTTTTCAACAAAATTATTAGTTCAATCTCGTTATAATAATGATGTGCTCCATTTGTTTTTTATTTCTAATTACAGGCAAAAAAACAATTATTTGTGTTATCTCCTTGTTGTATAGCTTATTACCACCGCTAAAATGCACCTGCTTGGTGAGTTGCTGACCTAGGCAATTAGATAAAAGGTTTCAGTAATCACACTGTTTTTCCTACCCTTCTATCTGAAATATAGCAAAGTTGTTTAGCATTGTAAAAAACACGAGATATTGGTGATAGATAATAAACCATCACGATACGAGATAAAATAATGAAAGTTACATAAATTGATGATATAATAATCAACGAATGCAGAGCATTAAAAAAACCGACTTCACGTCAAAACTTTGGCTGAGTTATAATGTCATCCACGTAAACATTCTCCGTCATCATTCATATTTTTTTCAAAACTTTGAAAATTTTAATGAAACTCCCAACCGATTTCAATAAAATTTATATGGGACCAACTATGAAGTATACTCTATCATATGACAAAAGAATTTTCAAACTCGATTCATAATTGTCTAAAATATCGTTTAACAAAGACACAAAAAAACATACAGACGAATTGAAAACCTCCTCCTTTTTTGGAAGTCAGTTGAAAAATTAATAATTCGACTACGACGTAGAACCCAATATTTGTTTATAGTTTGCCTTCATTTGACATGGTTGCTGCTAGCGGGAGTAAACCATTACTTTGTTGAAATAATTTCTGTGTTATATCGGTAGCAAACTTCCAAATCCGCTTAGAAGTATATCTTGTAAGAATAATAAGGTTCGGAACGCCCTCACTCTCAATGGTAGGTTAAATCGATAGCTATGGGATTATAATATAATTAACAAGGCAGAGAATAAACGAAAATTTTACGGATACCGTTCGGAAACAGTCCGAATTAATTAGAAATTCCCAAAAATAGCTTCAACTTGTGGAATTATGACTGGCTCTTCGCTTTGATATTCATGTCTCTTAGATCGTTATCAATATAATTTAATTTAAACAATAAATCAAGGCCCTTGATTAAAACATTTATTGCTCTGATTTAATAACCACACCTTCAGAAGTAGGCGTTTGCCGAAACAGAAGAGCTTAAATTCATATTAATTGGAGAAAGTTTTATTGAGGTTGGGTTGTTTTGAAAATTTAAGCAAAGTTGTTTAGGGTTTTATAAAGTACTAGCTTTATCCCGCAACTTCGTATGCGCTTAACTACCCTTCTCTTGGAAATTTCAGAAACTGTACAACCAGACACCTACTGAAAGAACCTTTATACCAAGTATCACACCCATGCACTCAAGGAATCAGTTTTTTCCATAAAAACTAAAAATCATATATTTCCCGTGCCCGTGGGAATTTTGGGAATTTTTTTCGTAGCACAACCAGTCACTCTTTGAAGAACCTTCATGCCAAGTATCACATCCGTACACTCAAGGAATAAGATTTTTCATAAAAACTAAAAAGTCCAACCACTTCCCGTGGGAATTTCGGGAATTCCTTCCATAATACAAACAGACACTTAATGAGGAACCTTTATATCAAGTATCACATCCGTGCACTCAAGGGATGGGATTTTTTCATACAAACTAAAACATCATATATTTTCCGTCCCCGTGGGAATTTCGGGAATTACTTTCATAACACAACCAGAAACACATTGAAAAACCTTTACGCCAAGTTTCACATCGGTGCACTCAAGGAATAAGATTTTTCATACAAACTAAAAAGTCCTATATTTCCCGTTCCCGTGGGAATTTCGGAAATTCCTTCCTTAGTGCACCCCTACATCCCCTAAAAATGTATGTTCCAAATTTCAGCTCTCTACGTCTAGTAGTTACGGCTGTACGTTGTCTGTCAGTCACTCAGTCAGTAACGGAACAGTTTTATATATATTGATAAATATATGAAGTGAATTTTATTATACAGGTGACAAAAGGATACTGAAGGAGAGCGGTCAGTAGGTACTCAATTCTGGTCATAATTATGTGATAAAAGTAGGTTATAAATTTTTCCCCAGAATTGCCTATAAATAAATAAAGTTTCGTTACTATCATAGATGAATATAAGTACTAAAGTATAGATGACCGTCTCGCGGTTTTTGCACTTTAGCGCCACACAGTATCCGCTCTAGGAACCTTTTTGACCAAAACAAACCAAGAATGCAGCCCGGCCGTACTACCACTTTCAAATTTTCAGAAATTTGTAGTACCAGTTATTACTATTTTGCAAACTGCGCAACACTAATAAGTTGAAATAAACTGCACAAAGCATGATGCTATGCGAGTTGGGGGTAAAAAAAAATATGCATCTCAGACAATTATTTATTTTTTCTTCATTATTTGTGTTTGATATAATAATTATAGGCCATAGATTTTTTCGGGTCGTTTTCGTCAAACTAGCTTTTGCCACACAAATTGTTCACCTCCTTGCACCAGTCATTCAAAATCAATGCAATTCCTTTTCTTAACTCACTATCTCACTAGAAAGTCAGCATCCCATGTAAAAATATCACTTCACAAAAGTAAAATCTTTGATTTGAGATCGTAAAAACGCGAGGAGTGAACACTTTACTCAACGTACTTTGTAGAAAACACTAACAAAAGAATTCAGCGACAAAAAACACACAGAAAAATAAGCAAATGCAACGAGCGCAAAAATTTGATAGGTTGAATACTATACTATAAATACGCTGCCTGGTACTATAGATATATCGATATCGAACGTAGAAAAAAATAAAAAAGTTCCAGGAGTGCCCGGCGCGTAGCGCTAGTAGTAATAGAATTTTGGTATTTGTATGGAAGACAAACTAGCATGGTTACTATTCATTTCACTTACGCCTCAGTCAAACGCGGCACGTGACCTGGCACGCGGATCGCTGCCATCGCTAGTGTAGCTATGTTAAGTTTATTCAGTAAATATTTAATATTTATTATTTTTTTATCTACATGTATGATCTCAAACTATCACGTCCTTGAGTTTCAAAAGTAACCCACCAGTCATCCTGTATATATACTACTCAAAACAAAATAGGGGCCACCTCGTTTTTTTGATACGTACAGTTCAACGAATGTATCGGTCGTCTTTAGTCGTTATTGCCCGGGTTCTTCTTAATCCGTGTCTTCTAACAACACTACCTGTCTCCTGGTAGCGAGCTCAAACATTTCGGATAGCTCGCCGCGATACACCTAGGCGTAGAGCTACTGATCGTTGAGATTCTCCCACTTACAGAAATACTAGTGCTCTAGAACCTGTTTCTATGCTCATATGGTATCGAATACGAGGCGCTGTAATGAGTTGTAATGATAAATCTCAAAAAAGTAGTGAAACAAATCGAGAAAAGATCGTAACAATAGTCTAAACACAAGTGAATAAGCAATTGTGATTAGGGTAATTTTAACTTGATTTATTTATGTCTTTCCACTTAAGGGTAAAGATTAAAAAACTTTGTTCAGAATAATGTTAAGAATACATAAACATATCAATTTTATGCAAAGACACTTAAACTAGCTTAAAATTAAGTTTAAAGTGTCATACGATCGTTTTTTTTTGTGTATTTTGTTTTGAGTAGAATATATTTAATAATGTTTTTAAGTTTTTGCATTTAAAATGCTCGATTATTCTTAAATAAAATGCAAAAGGTGATAAATAAAAGTTACCCGACCAGGATTCGAACCTGGGACCTCTCGTTTGCCGGACGAGTGCTCTTCCAGTGAGCTACCGGGGCCTGGCGGTACGCCTCAAAATTACTTACCACATTTTTTTGTTTTTACGTTATATTGCTAACGTAGCTCCATCTTATGGTATAGCTTTGCAGCTAAGACCACCCGAGACCAATTCTGTACAGAAATTGTGAATCCCAGTTAAAGTGAAACATTACAATGTTTTAATAATGTTTTTAAATTTTTGCATTTAAAATGCTCGATTATTCTTAAATAAAATGAAAAATGTGATAAATAAAAGTTACCCGACCAGGATTTGAACCTGGGACCTCTCGTTTGAAGGACGAGTGCTCTTTTACTGAGCTACCGGGGCCTGGCGGTACGCCTCAAAATTACTTACCACATTTTTTTTGTTTTTACGTTATAATGCTAACGTAGCTCCATCTTATGGTATAGCTTTGCAGCTAAGACCACCCGAGACCAATTCTTTACAGAAATTGTGAATCCCAGTTAAAGTGAAACATTACAATGTTTTAATAATGTTTTTAAGTTTTTGCATTTAAAATGCTCGATTATTCTTAAATAAAATGAAAAATGTGATAAATAAAAGTTACTCGACCAGGATTCGAACCTGAGACCTCTCGTTTGCCGGACGAGTGCTCTTCCACTGAGCTACCGGGGCCTGGCGGTGCGCCTTAAAATTACTTACCACATTTTTTTGTTTTTACGTTATATTGCTAACGTAGCTCCATCTTATGGTATAGCTTTACAGCTAAGACCACCCGAGTCCAATTCTTTACAGAAATTGTGAATCCCAGTTAAAGTGAAACATTACAATGTTTTAATAATGTTTTTAAGTTTTTGCATTTAAAATGATCGATTATCTTCTATCTATCTATATCTATCTATCTTCTATCTATCTATCTATCTATCTATATCTATATCTATATCTATACTTATAATAAATCTGTAGAGAGGTCAATTCTGTACATGAAATATTTTTTCAAAATAACTATCAGGGGGTGATTAGTGATCGATACTGATGCCAAAAATGCAATCAGTAAAATTTTTGTCTGTCTGTCTGTCTGTATGTTCCTTATAGAAACAAAAACTACTCTACGGATTTTAACGAAACTAGGTTAAATTATTCTTCATACTCCTGGGCAGGTTATAGTATACTTATTATCACGCTACAATCAATAGGAGCAGAGCAGTGAAGGGAAATGTTGGAAAAACGGGAGAAGTTACTTCATTTTTTAAGCTTCCGTCGCGTGTGCAGCCTTAATGGTTAAAGCTACATAGAAATCATGTATTACAGAAATATTCTTCATAAAATTATATAAAAAATATCCTACGACAGTATATGTCTATATTTTATGGTTGACTCACAATAACACGTGTAAATCCCGATAGCTTAGCAGTTCGGAGCTTTCTGATTATATTTGTTTGCTCTTACGTTTACAATACTCTCACTCATCTCTAATTAAAAAAAATTAACATTATTAACTATTCAATAAAAAAAGAATCATAGAAATCGGTATAGAAACACCAAACTTATACATGAAATATGCTAATAACCCATCGCGCGTGACTACTGAATGATATAGGGATTATTTTTGCGTAACGGCTGCCGCGCTCGACGCGGCTCGCGGCGGTAGGGTATAAAAAGGTGGGAGGCGAGCGCAAGCTTTTGCGCGATTTAATATAGGTAGGTACAGAAGGAACATGCGTTACATTACGTGTCAAATTTCCCCAACCAATTTTAACTTATTATCGAGGGCATAGAGTTCAAATTCAAGTAAAAAATTTTGACAGATTTGTAACGCTTGATGTACTGCCTTCTGTACATACATACATATCGTCACGCCTGTATCTCTTATGGGGTAGGAAGAACACCAGAGGTTACAAGACCATCTGATGTCACGTTTGACAAATTTGGAGGTATTATAAAGATGGAGAGAGACTATTGTAGTGACAGGGGGTCAGCCTATCGCCCACAACAACGCCTTCAAAACCTCTGTCCCTTAACTGACTTTTACAGTATGCCCGGGAAGAGAAGCAGCTGGCACATTCTACGTTTTTCTTTCGCTCCCAGTCCAGCATGGAAGACAGAGATTAAATTGAAACCAAGGTTTTGTTTATTTCATGATCGTTTCTGCCTCTTGGAAGTCAGAAACCGTAGATTTCTTCGGAATAAAAAGTAACGTATGTGTTAACTACTATACCAAATTACATTAATATTGGCTTAGCCGTTTGGCAGTGAAAAGCAGCCATACATAACTATAGGTAGTATTGTATGTACACTGATAATGGCTGGATGGATGGATTTTTGCTATTCTTTCACGCAAAAACTACTTAGCTTTACCCAGAATAACAATAAGCTAAGTATAATTAATGAAGATATTGCATGAATTAAGTAAAATTTAAGGCATTAAATAAAACACTTTTTAACCGGATTAATGGCGTATAATTTATAGTTTTATTTAATAGTCATAAATAATAATTATCGCGAAAACTTAAGACAATATTAAAATTTAAGGCACTTTGGCACCCGATTTGTTTATAACGCTATGTGCCTTTGTAATGTACCTAATAGATAGTTACCTACCTATGTTTGTGGTTAGGAGTTATACATATTATATGGGCGAAGATTCTTCATTTTTATTTTTGTTATTAAAGATAGTTAGGACCTTGGAGAAGAAAATAACCTACTTGAAATACTAATTCAATACAGACGAAGTCGCGGGCATCATCTATGTAATATACCTACCTACCTATACTTTTTCACAAAAACTAGGTGAAACTGCGGATCACTGCTTTGTTGTAACAGTTTTTGAAGTAATTCTGTCTGTTTATCTATCAGTAACGCTTTCACAGCTAAACTACTGAGTCGATTTTGACGAAATTTAGAATAAGGTAAGTTTTAACTTCAAGGAGGATATAATAATAGTATTTATCCAACTCTAATAAACGGTATTCACGCGGACGAAGTCGCGGGTCACAGCTAGTTCTTAAATAAAATTAAAAATGTGATAAATAAAAGTTACCCAACCAGGATTCGAACCTGGGACCTCTCGTTTGGCGGGCGAGTGCTCTTCCACTGAGCTACCGGGGCCTGGTGGTACGCCTCAAAATTACTTACCACTTTTTTTTGTTTTTACGTTATATTGCTAACGTAGCTCCATCTTATGGTATAGCTTTGCAGCTAAGACCACCCGAGACCAATTCTTTACAGAAATTGTGAATCCCAGTTAAAGTGAAACATTACAATGTTTTAATAATGTTTTTAAGTTTTTGCATTTAAGATGCTCGATTATTCTTACAAATTATTCTTACAAATTTATTCTTACAAAACTTACAAATGTACAGCTTATTGCCATAGAAATTTCATCCAGAAGAGCTTACCATAGGTATTTTTTTTTATTTCATACTTTTCCCGTGTTGTAATAGAGTTTTCAAGGCGTAGTAGCTCCTTTCCTTCGTAAAGACTATTCTAAATGTGATCAACTATTGTTAAGATTTAAAAAAAGCGGTTCAAAACTGATTCCTGAACCACATAATTAAGGCTTAAAATCCATCAATATACTTAATTAATGCTAAATTAACTACTTCATCAATCTAAGTGGTTGAGACGAAACACGTGGAAGTAAGTTTCCAGGCGGTGGTAAGGCAAGTGTGGTACCTATAAGTAGAGTATTTGAACAAATACGTGTATAAATGAAGTTAGGATGATAATAAAATATGTGAAATTAGTAAAGTTAAATAGGCACGAGTACATACTCTACATTACTTCACGCCTGTATTCTTAATGGGGTAGGCAGAACACCAGAGGCTATAAAACCATCTGATGTCACGTATGACAAATTTCAAGGCACTATAATAATGTAGAGAGACTATTGCAGTGACAGAGGGTCACCCTTTCGCCCACAAAAAAAAAACCTCCCAAAACCTCTCAGAAACATACCCTTTTTAATAAAATTGATGATATGAGAGATTCTTGATCGTCTGCAAGTCGAGTTAAAATACAAAATACGAGTTGGAATCCGGTTAAAAAGTATCTTTATTTTCATAGAAAGTTATACAGTACGAGACAATATAATCGTGAAACGTATGACAATATTAGTAATGAAAAGGATATGTTTCCGTTTCTTTGTATCTGGGGCTAGAATGCGAGCACAAGGATATATTGAAGAGAATAAGTATACAAACAAATAGTAATCACTCAATTTCAGAGAGACATTGTATTAAAAACATGACAATGACAGTCTTGACAATGACAGTCTTGACAATGACAGTCTTGACAATAAAAAGAGTATCAAAAATGGCGAAATGTAAAGACGACCTAGCATGATGGTTGCCATTTAGTTTTATCGATGTCAGCACAATTTTAGCTCCGTCGTGGTCTAGTATTTGTTAAATATTCCAATTTGGAAACACTACCTTTCCCAGTTCTGCTAAAATAGAGTCTTAAGAAATATTAAATTAAATATGTTTTCATTGTTTAGCGGCTAAGTGGTAAAAGCAAAGACGTGTTCGATCCCAGGGGATTCTTAGCTCGATATCAAGGCTTCACAATTCCTATTTAACATTAAAACAAGCTTTATTTTAAAATACTTGCCTTAGTTTATAATACCAGCAAGTCTCCTAAGCTATTATGATAATGATTTATTAAGAAATATTTTAGGCATTTACATATTAAATAAAACACAAGCACACTTTGTTTATTTAATATGTAAATGCCTAAAATATTTCTTAATAAATCATTCTGCTTGGTGGTAGGATCCCTTCTGGGTCCGCCTGGCTAGCGACCACCCTTTATATAAAGTCTGCCGCCAAATGTTACCGCTCTGGCGGTAATGTGTTCCGGCAATATTGTATAAAGAGCCAGTTCCTTCCTAAACCCGTGTGCTTTCATCTTCGACCTCATCGTCACTTACCATCAGGTGAGATTGAGGTCAAACGCGGGTTTAGTCACATATAAAAAAAAAAAAAAAACTTTAAAAAACAAATACGTACTCGATCTCAACAAATTAAAAGTGTTTTTGTAGTAATTTGTATATTTTACAAATAAACCTTAAAGACAGTTAATTTATTTAGTAAAAACAAAAAACTGTGTAAGTTAAGGACTGAACCTAAACAAAACGACAGCTTATTAAAAAAAAAACATGCCTGAGTTGTGGCACCTTTGAGACCAGGATAACAACGGTCAGAAATCTGACTTTGAAATGTATATCAAATTAAAATTTATGAGATTTTCTTTAAAAGAATAGTTGACGAGAAAAACTCACATATTTTTTTAAATAAAGAGCGCTAAAATAAGCTATTACTAACACACTCTAACAAAAACAATAAATCGTTCCATATAAATTAAAATAATATAAACTAAGTATTAGAATAAAATATTCCAAAAAATTTACTCTGTCTTTATTTTGCATGATATTTATTATTCATGATATCACTAAAAATCTTTATTGCTACTATAGTAACTACAGGTACTTAACACAAAATTAAAATCTTAGAGAAACCCATTAATAAGTTCTTACTAAAAATTCACAAAATTCACATACATGTATTTTTGCAGCGATTGTTTTAGTCGCTGTGGTATATACCTTCTGAATACGAGCATAGTATATCAATGATTTCATGTAGGTAGGTATGTGGCTATGTGAACCGTGACAGGTCTACTACCAGATTGTATCTCGTATTTGTCACATACGAGAATGGATTAAGTTATCTGTCTCTGACGTCATACAAAGAAATGATTAGTCCATCATTACATAGTCATATAATTAGCTAATGGTTTAACAAACACATCCATTAAAACACTATTAATCCATATATTTTGCCTTAATATCTTTATATCCTAAAATATTCTTCATCATCATCTTCATCATCACAACTCTTTGTAATGAGCCCACTGCAGGGAATGAGTCTCTCCCCTGGGTGACGAGGAGGTTTAGGCCATAATCCACCAAGCTGGCCCAATGCTGGTTGATGGATGTCAGAATTTTCAGGGCGCCGAAATGGCTTCTGACAAACCCTAACGACTACTGTATACAAGTATACAGCACCCGGGACCTGCTTAACGTGCCCTCCAAGTCACGATAGTCGCCGTGAGAAGTTAATGGTCGGCGGTCACCCATCCAAGTACCGACCGCGCCGAACGATGCTTAACCTGCGATATCGTATGATACACACAGTAAACACGGCGCCACGACGACTTTATTATAAAATATACTTACTATAATATTATTACTGTAGTTGGTTATTTAGTACCTATATACTTGCGAAGGTTCCAACTATTTAAATGAACTAATCGTATTTTCATAAAGAAGGAAGAAAAGTGGTGTTAATTTTACGCATTGAGATCATAGAGATATTAGTACTACTTACAGATACGATATCCCATACAATTTTTATCAGCCTCGAGTTAGGGCTTTCTGCCCTAACTATTCGAATAAATTCGTGTGTCACGAACGCTTCTCTCCACAATCAAATACTGTTGTGTTTTGTGTTGAATATATTTCAAATTTGCCTTTATGTGTGCTTAGACACGGTTTGAGCAGTACCCGAAATAAAAAATATCATATAAAAAATCCCAGGTCACTTTTCACGTGTCAATACACCTAACGTATCTATTTATCAAGCAATTTGTAGTTATTTTACCAAGTCACTATGATTTTTCGAATTTCATAGAGTAAAAAAAATATTGATTTTGGGCAGAAGAGACACTGCTAACGGATTTTGATTATTTGTACAGTTTGGTTGAGGATTTCCTAAGACAAGTTAAAATGCTTAAAATTATGTTACATATTAGATCCGAAAATGGTTTGAACAATTTCCAGCAAAATATATAAACTTACTATTTAAAAAAATGATTTTCATCATTTTGAGAAGTAAAATGATGGTAAAAAAATCAAATTCCAATTTATTTAATATGGTTATTTTTAGTTCAATATTTTTATATTATACCTTTACTATACCTCCGGTTTATCACAGGGTTTGAAAAATCAGCTTATTATTTTTTAGCTCTGTAGTACCGTTTGGAGTAGACATTGCATCTATCGTTATTTACAAGTTAAGTGCAATGCAACTAATAACATAATTAAAAAAATCCTAAGTCCATAGCAAATAATTCAAAGTCAAATTTATTAGGTAGAAGACAAGAAGAATATCTGGCAAATATATATATACAAAACTTTATGAATATATCTTGTAGGTACTTCATTGACGACCGGCTGCTGTAGCGGTAACATACATTGCCTTCTATGCCAGAGGTCCTGGGTTCGAATCCCGGAGGCGACGGATATTTGTCTGATGAACTCAGATATTAGTCGTCAAGTCATGGATGTTTATATGTTTATTTAAGTTTATTCTAATAAAAAAATATGTATTTATTCAATATATATGTGTATATATTTCTTAAGTATATCAGTTATCTAGTATCCACAACACAAGTTCTTTAAGAAACTTAATTTGGGCTAGATAATGTTGTGTGAGTGTCAGAAATATATATATAAAATATAAAAATGAATTCATTCCATTTTATTTGCTTTAAAATAAAAAAGGAAAAAAATCAGTTTGTTCACTATTTAAAAAATCAGCACTAGATCGCTTTATATGAACAACTAGCCACCGTTTTACCCACGTAATTTTTGATCCCGTGGGAATTTCGGGATAAAATATAGCCTATAACCTTCTTCAAGAGTTGGGCTATCAAATGCAAATAGATGTTTTTTAAATTCCACTTGTAGTTTCTGAGATTAGCGCGTTCAACAAACAAACAAAAAAACAAACTCTTCAGCTTTATATATTAGTATAGATTTTGTAGCTGTCAAAACGTCAAAACTCGGGAATGTCATGTTATTGAAATTCATAATCGTCATCATAGATTAATATTGCAGAAGTAAACATACAGATATTTTACCTATTTTATTTAAAAGCAAATAAAATGGAATGAATTCATTTAATATTCTCAATGATTTTACGTGTTCAAACGAGCAAACTCCAAAGACAGATATAACTTAAAATAGTCAGTTAATGAAATTATAATCGTCTGTCGGACTGATTTATATCGTATTTACTTGTATTCATTTGATAAAATAAATTAAATTTGCTAACTTTTAAAGACGCTAATAATATAACTACACAAACCTTTATGTAGACCTGGAAAATTCATTGGAAAAATCCCGTCAAAGTTTAAGTTCCTTCGAAGCTCAAATTGTACGTAATTTGCCAGTTTATTAGACAGTTAAGTCGTTTAACAGTTTAATTAGACAGATATACACATAAAGTTGTTCATGAAAGTATACGAGTCACGAAGAAAAGTGTCGAAGTATTGGGAACACAAAAAAAGTTACCAAAGTTAATTGAACTAAATTTAGTTAATTGAATTAAACAATAGATCACGATAGTTTAATTCGTCACAGCTCTTTGTAATGAGCCCACTGCATGACTAAGTGTCTCTCCCATGGGTGACGAGGAGGTTTAGGCCATAATACACCAAGCTGGCCCAGGGCTAGTTGGTGGATGTCAGTATTTTCAGGGCGCCGAAATGGCTTCTGACAAACTACTGTGAACAAGTATGCAGAACCCGGGACCGAACGCTAAGCTAGCCCTCCGAAGCACGGAAGTCGCCTTGAGAAATGAATGGCCACCGTTTTAACGGTCGCGCCTCTCTCTCTTCTCTCGACATAAAAAATATCTGCTTGATACTGATTGAAAAATGCTTGCGTAACCTAAAAAAAGTTTCTTGCGTAAAGTTTTTTCTATGAATCCTTATTTACTTTATTACTAGAGTCAGAATTACACGCGTGGTTCTACGTATTTTTTTACTTTTATTAACTTTGGAATTCCTAGGAATTTCTGGATACTTTCGGTACCTATATGTTTTTATCTACAAAAGCATTTATAATGAAATTAGTCCATTAGATATGAAACGAATCATTGTGCACAAAAATTCAAAAACATATATAAAGGGCCATAATTGAAGTTTGGAAAAATCCATGATTTGATTTTTACAGCGCAATTCGGATTTGGAATTTGGAAGTGAATGAAAAATGCGTCATTTTCATTTTAAATTTCATATTATTTCAGTATTTCCTTTAAAAATAAAGAAGATTTTTTTATGTTTTTATTTATTAGCAAACACTCAAAATTCTAAGCATATAATGCAGTTATTGGTTTTTGTCATACTTTTAGCAAAATCAACTTTTATCTCCATAATTTAAGAAACCGGTTTTCCTTATCTGTTATCGTTTGACAAGAGCAACAGAAGCAATTATTCGTGCAGTTATTAGTCAATTGCACCTTGCATGTAAATAAGTTTTAGTTCTAAAGTTAAGTTCAACCGTTTATTCTTTTTATTAAACAGCGGTGACTATTTATATTAACCGACTACTTATATCAACGTTAGCCATGAAACCTGTTAAGACACCAAAACGTTGAGATGAAATGAAAAATAGATTAATGCTACTGTTACAATTTCAAGCACGAAAGCTGCTTCAATTGAGCATATGTGTCGAAATGTTGCTCAAAATAAGCATGCTCATTTTGAGCACGCTCGTGAATCGATAGGATTTTCAAGCATGCTACCAGTGGCGCGGGTGGAAGTGGCGTGCTTTAAGCGCGTCTGAACCGGTTTGCTTAACGATTTATATTAACGACTGTATTTTGCAAATGATTGTTAAATTGGCAACTGCTTTAATTATCGGCAAATATCTTAACATCCATTTATCCGCACTATACCAGCTTGGTGGAATATGGCCTAATAAACCTCCCCGTCACCCAGGGAGAGACTCATGGCCCAGTAGTGGGCTGAAAATGGTTGTGATAATGAAATTACTTAACTGGAAGCAAATAAGTCTCATTTTGGATACCGACGCGATATAACTGAAAACCTTTATCCCTTAACTAACTTTTACAGTTTGCCCGGAAAGAGAAGCAACTGGCACATGTTTTTCTTTCACTCCCAGTCCAGCATGGAAGTAAATACATATCTGAAAATAGTAAATGCCTTAAAAGATTTATTTTTTAAATTTTCGCCGCTCTGCTGCACAGCGACCAACCTTCTTATAAATATCTGCCGCTAAATATCACCACTCCGACCACGGTGATGTGTTCCAGCAATACTTTCATCAGCCAGGAGATGCCCAGAGCTAGAAAAGGCCTCATTTGTCTGTATGTTATTGAGCGTGTGTTGCCATTTTCCATCTCATCTTCACTTACCACAAAAACAGAGATATAATCACAGACATACATCTAAATAGACAACGTCACGATTTGTATTGAAACCAAGCGTGTCGATTTTTTAACACCTTTAGTGACGTCACAGCTGATATTTATTGCTGGGAAATACAAACCGATTCAAAAACACCGATGCCGCCGAGTGAAATCAATTATTGAGAACGATATCGATATTGTGAAATCGATATTTTAACAGACATACTACGCGGGGTCTGAATCTAGCGGCGACCAACCGTGACGCTTGGTCGGAGTTCGGACACGCGAAGTACATGCATTTGCGTTGTCTATGTAGATGTATGTCTGTGGATAAAATAAAACATAATGCAACCCTGTAATCAGTTTTGCATTTTTCACCGGGTTCGAGTCCTTCCGAGTGGATATTCACAGATAATAGCCGTCATGGATGTTTATTTAATTTTATATTCTAACGAGCCTTTTCCTGCAACATCGTTCGCGTTCCTTCTGAGATTTCAAAAACTCCTTCCATAATACAACCCGCTATCCATTGAAAGAATTTTTAAGCTATTGCATAGATTCTATCGCGGGCCTTGAGCGTGGGGACCGAATCCAGAAATTTCGTAACGAAAAAATCTGCGCTTTTATGCGGGCTTTAATAAACAATCAGCGCCATCTATCGAGAGGCATCCATTCTAGGCAACATGACAATTTTTAGAGTTGACAGGTAAATAAACAATAGTTGGCTTTCATAATATTTACAGATACCAAAATAAAAAGAAACCAAACAATAATTCTTAATAATAATACAAGAGATGAGCTACAATTATCAAAAACATGCAACGTGAGTATATTACAATACGTAATACACATTAATGTCGCGCAGAGAAAGTATTATATGATATATCTGTTGCTAGAAATTCGATGATCAAACTCTTAATATCGTTCTTTTTGTTCACATTTTTTGAATGAATTATTATTTTGGTGTGTAATTACACTATTAATACCTAATCATTTATACCTAGATATTTTCTTTTTTCTTTTTTTTATAGAGAAGAAAAGCATAAAGAGCTAAAAAGAAAAAGACATTGTGAACATCAAAGGGAACATTATCAGATTCAGAAAAATTTGAAGAAAAATGAAGAAAAAATAGTACCAAAAACAAATGCTGAACGTCAAAGGGAATTTCGTCAACGTAAAGCAGAAAAATCCTACGTGGATATGTAATTTGATTTGAAAACAAATTGTTATTTATGCTTCAATATTATTTAACTCTACGATTTCCTCAATTTTTTTTTCCACAGAAAAAGACTAACATTGTGCAGTAATGAAGAGAATGTCGTGCAAGGTAGGGCTGTTGAAAATATAGAAAATGTTACGCTACAGGAAAATCAATTTCACAGCCAACAACTTCATATTTATGAACAGCGTAATGAATGCATTACTCCCGAAGTTATTCTACATAGGAACACAGGAATTCCTGGCGATGGTAATTGTCTATTCCACTCGCTCATAAATGTTTTGCAACTTCAAATTGAGGCTTGTGACTTGAGAAATCAATTACGCGATTCACCTTATTTAAACTCCTGCCACAATCCGCAAGAAGCATATAACATTCTATCAAGCACTAATGAATTCGGAGATTTGGATTGTTTGTACTTATTCTCAAAAATGTACAATCAAAATGTTTGTGTACATTATTGTTTTTACAACATAACTACAACGAATGAAGACACTATCTTTTGTCATTTTAAAGCGAATGATACACAAAACTGGATTCATCTTCATCTTCGTGCACAACATTTCACACCTTTTTATGAAGTATCAGATTTATTGGAGTCAATACAAGACGCTACCCAAAATGAAGCCCATGTTGATGCCAATATTCAACTACTGCATGACAATTATGATGAAGATCCTACCGAAGATAACCATAACAATCATGAAAATGAAATTGAGATTGATAGAGAAGATCTAATTGGTGAAAATATTATGGATTTTAATGTTGATGGTACTATTCTAGTTTATACAAATTATCGTAAACATAGTACAAGTCATATTGATTTTGATAAAGAATTTACGAGTAATTCATTTGGTCATTCTTGTATTATTTGCGACAGACTATGGTGGAAAAGAGACTTGAAAATGTCGACCAGTAAACATGAAAGTACTTTGAAAACAATACTGCAGGTAATTTTTTTTTAATTATTCACTTTATATTTTTCTTTTTACATCTTGATAATACGAATTTGATTTTTTTAGAATTACATACCTGGTGAAATTGTCCAAGTCTGCTCTACGTGTTATACATCTTTGGAAAAAGAAAAAATTCCTTTAATGTCAATCTACAATGGATTTGCATATCCGAAAATTCCATCACATTTACCAACGTTAAATCTTATCGAGCAACGGTTGATTTCACCGAGAATACCGTTCATGCAGATTCGTAGACTGAGACACGTTAATGGTCAGTACGGTATTTATGGCCAGATAATTAATGTTCCTGTCGAAGTTAATACAATGGTGAGACAATTGCCAAGAAACATTGAAGATGACCATTGCTTTTATGTGCATTTGAAAAAGAAGTTGATTCACAAAACTAGTTATGTCCACGGGCTTATTAATAAGAGCCGAATTAAAGAGTGGTTGTCGTATTTAGTATCTACGCCTCTTTATATTTATCATGACATTAAAATCGATGAATCTTTTTTTACTGGCAATGAACGTACTTCGCAATTGAATATGGATGAAATAAGTGAACATGTGTCAATTGAAGACAATTTAGTTGCACAGCAGCAAACTCTTTTGTGGAATGATGATTATTTTTTGAGTCTAGCACCCGGTGAATATAACAGGCCAGTCAGTATTTTAATGGATGAACATGCGGAAGAACTATCTTTTCCGACAATATACGGCGGTCATTTTCGAATATACAGAGATGGTGTTATTGTTACTCAATTTATGCAAGCTACCAGCGAACTTCGGCGTACTGATAGGCGTGCTACTGACCCACAACACCTTTTATACATCGCTGCTAAAATTATGAGGTTGCGAGTTAGTAAATGTGTCAACGTTGCGTTTAAGCATGTTGGACAAGGTACTTCAATTACGAAAGAGACTATTCAATCTGAAGAATATATAAATAATTGTTTAGAAACAAATCTCGCATTTCTTCGCTGCATACCAAATTCTGCTTGGTTTTGGTCAGATCGCAAAAAAGATGTTTTTGCAATGATCAGGCAATTAGGGCCACCAACTGCTTTTATGACTCTTAGCGCCAATGAAACTGGCTGGGATAATTTGTTGAAAATATTGTACAAATTGAAAAACAATGGAGCGGAAATTTCAGATGAGTTTTTAGCAGACATGAGTTGTGTGCATAAAGCTCAACTTGTGAATGAAGATGCCGTAACTTGTGCTATCTATTTCAATAAAATCGTAAATTGTCTGTTAAAAGTATTACAATCAAAGAAAAGAAGTCCATACGGAAAATATAGAGTAATACACTATTTCAAAAGAATAGAATTTCAACATCGTGGTAGCCCACATGCTCATATTCTTCTTTGGTTAGACAGTGTTCCTAAAGATTTATTAAGCAATGATCCTGAATTAATTCAATTAATCGACGAATTAGTTTCTGTGTCAGCGTCAGAGGCGTCTGGAAATATAAAATTAGTAACACACAAACACACATTCACGTGTTATAAAAAAATGGATCCTAATAAAAAACAAGAATGTCGATTTGGTGCACCATTTATGCCAACGAAAAAAACTATTAGTTTGATACCTATGAAAGACACTGATCCCGATTACTCAGAAGCACTTTTCAAAGAATATAAGAAACAATTTAAATCTATAAAAAATAATCTTGAAAATATTGACTACACGAATTTTGATGAATTTTACTCGCATAATGGTATTATTTCTGATGATCATTACTACAATATTATTCGTGCTGGTATCAATAGACCAAAATTATTCTATAAAAGGACACCAGCAGAAAAATGGCACAACACTTTCAATCCATTCGTATTACATCATTTGAAATCGAACATAGATTTTCAGATTATACAAGATGAATATGCTTGTGCAACATATGTTGTTGAATATGTCAATAAGCACAATAGAGGGATTAGTAATTTGCAAAGACAAATAATTGACATAATGGACGAGCATCCAGAATTCGACATTGTCGATATCACGAAAAAAATGAGTATTGACATACTTCAGTCTGTTGAAATGCCAGCACAAGAAGCTGCTTGGTATTTATTAAGAGAACCTATGGCTAAGTCATCGGTGGTGACAGTCTACATTCCAACGGTATTTCCTACTGAACGCGCAAGAATTAGAAAATCTATGAAGGAACTTGAAGCTTTAGATGATGATTGTACGAACATTTGGAAAGAGAATTGGTTTGATAAGTATGAGAAACGACCTGAAGAACTCTGCGATGTTACGTTAGCACAATTTGTTGCAAAATATTATCTAAATACAAAGGGGACTTACACTAAAAGAGATACTGCAAGAATAATAAGATACAGGAACTATGATATGGCTGACAATTACAACGATTATAGGCGTGAGATGGTTCTGTTGCATGTTCCTTTTCAAAGTGAAGAAAATGATATTATTGCTGAAAATAAGTTCATTCAAATATACGAGGACAACAAAGATACGATATTAGAACGTAGGAAAGAATTTCAATCAAATTTGGACATAGAGAAAACTTTAGAAATTTGTAGACAGTTGTGCCGAGAAAACGATGAAGCACAAGAAGACGAAGAATTATTAAGAGCGGTTAATATATTGCATGAAAGAGATCCTTACGACTTATTGCTACGTGATCCAAACTCAACTGCTAACGTTGATTTACAAAATGCATCTCTGCATAAACTTGGCGCTGTAGCTAAAAAAAGAGAAAATTTAATGGATTATCAACAATTCTATAATTTAATGCAAATGGCCAATGATCAACAAAGAGATATTCTTATGACTTTAATTCATCATTTACAAACTTCAATTCAAGAACCATTTCAAATTTTTTTTACGGGACCAGCTGGTACGGGAAAATCATTCGTTATCAAACTGATTATGGAAATTTACAATAGGTTCACTGATAATGATGGTTACTGCAATGCCTATATTACATGTGCTTCAACCGGCAAAGCTGCCGTGGCTATTGATGGTACAACTGTTCATACAGCTCTCAAAATTTCTCTTTCAAAACTTTTGCCTCTGTCATCAGAAACGTTGCAATTGTATAGATCTCTCTTCAGATATGTCAGAGTACTGATCATTGATGAAATTAGCATGGTTAGTGCAGAACTTCTACATAAAATTGATAATCGTCTAAAACAAATAACAGGAAAAAACACAGATTTCGGAAGTATAGATGTTATTTTGATCGGAGATTTACGTCAATTGCCACCAGTAAGATCGACACCAATTTACAAGACAATCAGAACGAGCATGATTGGACCGCATTTATGGCGAAAATTGAAATTTTATGAACTTACCACAGTAATGAGACAAGCTAATGTTGCATTTTCACGAGTTTTGACAAAAATAGGTAATGGAGATGTACTAGATGAGGATGAGTTTCAACTTATTGAATCGAGATTTTTCAAAAAAGAGGATGTTGCTACATTATGTCCTGATGGAGTTCGTTTATTTTTCAAAAATGAAGATGTTGCCGCCTATAACAATTTGATTTTGAGCCAATGTGAAAACAAAGTTCTTTCAACATCCGTAGACGTCATTATTGGCGCTAAAAGTACTGAGCAAGAAGCTAATTTTAGACTTAAATTACATAAAAAATCTGTTATTGACACTGGAGGACTGCCTTATCACATTACTTTTGTTGTTGGAAAGCATTATGTTATTACAACCAACATCGACGTTACTGATGGTTTATGCAATGGTGCCGTTGGGAAATTGGTACATCTAGAATTTGATGAAAGTAACACATTAATTAGAGTTTGGCTGGAATTTTGTGGTTCAGTGGGTAGAAAAAAAAGGCAAAAAGCAGCCGCTCTAGCAGTACAAAATAGAGTCGGTAATCTCGCTGTTCCCATTGAATTACGAACAGCAAATATTTCATTAACATCGGATAGAAAATGTATAGCCAAACGCAAACATTTTCCATTAACTTCAGCTCTTGCTCTAACTATACATAAGTCCCAAGGTGGAACTTTTGACGAAATAGTATATGAGTATAATAAAGCACATTCTCAGGAACTCCTTTATGTTGCGCTCTCTCGGGTGACTCATATTGAAAAATTGTTTATCACGACAACAAAAAACGATTATTCTAAATTTAAGTTTTATCATAATCGAAAGCAAGCTGCATCGACTGCATCTTTGTTGCAAGAATTCAAAAGACTGTCTCTAAATAGTGTTCAGACGATAGCTCAAAGTGTGTTAAATTTCATAAGTAATAGAAATGGCATTTCAATAATTACTTTCAACTGCCAAAGTCTAAATAGTCACAAATACGATTTACAAGATTCAGTTACGAGACAAGCAAATGTGTTACTTCTTACTGAAACTTGCATGACGCCTGATAATCCGATTGACATACCTAATTTCAATTGTGTTGTTCAATTCAAACGAGATACTGTTCCAAAAGGTGGGGTAGCTATTTACCAAAATAATAATAATGTTACTAATGTTATGACGCCGAATATTGAAATAAATATTGCACACGTTAGCGATGTTAATGTCAGGAGCTCATTTGTTGGAGATATTTGTGCGAGCTTATGCAAGCTTAGAAATGGCCTACACATAGTCATGGTAGCAATTTACATTTCTCCGAATCCAAAATTAGACGAGGTAGAGCATTTTATTCATCGCACTTTACTGGAGTACACTGAAGAAGGGTCGAAAATACTTGGTACAAATGGTAATAAATTTCCACTTATCTTGGCTGGCGATTTCAACATCAACTTCGCTGATAAAAAATCAGAGCGGTTGACAAGTTTTCTTTTGAAAATATTGAATTTGAAAATGAATAATGATCCACAAGAATCCACAACAAAATATGGAACCACCATTGACGCGGTATTTTCCAGATATTTAGAAGATATCAAGTCTCAAACTTATGTTTCTTATTTCAGTTACCATAAACCTATAGTTTCAATGATAAATATTCCTGAAGAACCAACATGTATTGAAATATAATAAAAATATATTTTTTTAAACAATTTTTACATCTCATTTAATTAATAAAAGAAAGAAAAAACATTTGTTTTTTATCGGTCACCACGCTTAAAGTGTAACTTGAATTAATATCAAAGAAAATAAAAACAAAGGAAAAATACTGCATTAATAAAATAAATAAATAATTATAATTGCATAAGTTGATAAAAAATGCTATGCAATAGCTTTACCGCGGCAGTCTCCGAGTGCCACACGTCTTTTTTATTTGATTTTGTTTATGAATTACAGGAGCGAGAATTTCAATTCAGTAGATCGCATATATATTAAGCATTTGTCAACTTATTTGTAAGAAATCACATCACAAGAAATGAAATAACACGCTTCGAGTTCAAAAGTAGATAGAGAAATTTATCATCCTTAACACCAACGGCCAACGCTGCGTCACGCGTGTCATCGCGCATATTTATACAAAACTGCTACGTGTCTGTCCGTATCGTTGCAGCGTTGGCCCTAAGAAAAACATTTAATTATTTTAAGCTTTATTTGAAGATTAGGTTAATGTGTAAACTCATACTCAGCCCAGACTTATTTTACACAAATGATCAGTTATACATATACAACATATAAATTTACTATTTGTTTCTTTGAATAGGTTTCTCGTGGATAGACGTGTATCACCATAGTTTTCATGCACACTTTCCATCAGGTGGTACGGAAGACAAACATCCTATCCTTATAATGTAAAAAAAGAAGAATTCTATAAAAGCTCTCACTTTCTCTAATACAACCTCAAATTTAAAAATAAATGCAAAATACGCCATTCCTCTACAAAATAATGTGATATGATTTTTACATAAATCTTCTTGCCTATAAATCGAAAAAGCTTTTCTATAACACATATGTGAGTGGCTTACGGCTTTCCCGTAGATAAGCGGCTCTAAGTGGTCTTTACGTAACATTGCGATGTAACCGAGCGGGTCGCGGTGGGCTTACGGAATGTTTTCATACAGAAAAATCCAGAAAGGCTAGGCTTTAAGTAGGTATTACCTGTATGAGGAGGCTTATAGATTTTGAATATATGGTAGAACATTTAGATCGGTCAGTATGGGAAAATTTGAAACTAAAAGTCAAAGGAAGATCTGTTTGTACTGACGATTTAGTATAGCATATAATGTTAACGATTCTCATAATAAAAAAATGCTTTTACATTTTGAAATAAAGTTGTACTCAACTCGGCAATCGAACCAGGATTTTTTGAAAAATAAAACTATCATTAGTTAAATTTTTAAGCTATTGCATAGATTCTATCGCGGGCCTTGAGCGTGGGGACCGAATCCAGAAATTTCGTAACGAAAAAATCTGCGCTTTTATGCGGGCTTTAATAAACAATCAGCGCCATCTATCGAGAGGCATCCATTCTAGGCAACATGACAATTTTTAGAGTTGACAGGTAAATAAACAATAGTTGGCTTTCATAATATTTACAGATACCAAAATAAAAAGAAACCAAACAATAATTCTTAATAATAATACAAGAGATGAGCTACAATTATCAAAAACATGCAACGTGAGTATATTACAATACGTAATACACATTAATGTCGCGCAGAGAAAGTATTATATGATATATCTGTTGCTAGAAATTCGATGATCAAACTCTTAATATCGTTCTTTTTGTTCACATTTTTTGAATGAATTATTATTTTGGTGTGTAATTACACTATTAATACCTAATCATTTATACCTAGATATTTTCTTTTTTCTTTTTTTTATAGAGAAGAAAAGCATAAAGAGCTAAAAAGAAAAAGACATTGTGAACATCAAAGGGAACATTATCAGATTCAGAAAAATTTGAAGAAAAATGAAGAAAAAATAGTACCAAAAACAAATGCTGAACGTCAAAGGGAATTTCGTCAACGTAAAGCAGAAAAATCCTACGTGGATATGTAATTTGATTTGAAAACAAATTGTTATTTATGCTTCAATATTATTTAACTCTACGATTTCCTCAATTTTTTTTTCCACAGAAAAAGACTAACATTGTGCAGTAATGAAGAGAATGTCGTGCAAGGTAGGGCTGTTGAAAATATAGAAAATGTTACGCTACAGGAAAATCAATTTCACAGCCAACAACTTCATATTTATGAACAGCGTAATGAATGCATTACTCCCGAAGTTATTCTACATAGGAACACAGGAATTCCTGGCGATGGTAATTGTCTATTCCACTCGCTCATAAATGTTTTGCAACTTCAAATTGAGGCTTGTGACTTGAGAAATCAATTACGCGATTCACCTTATTTAAACTCCTGCCACAATCCGCAAGAAGCATATAACATTCTATCAAGCACTAATGAATTCGGAGATTTGGATTGTTTGTACTTATTCTCAAAAATGTACAATCAAAATGTTTGTGTACATTATTGTTTTTACAACATAACTACAACGAATGAAGACACTATCTTTTGTCATTTTAAAGCGAATGATACACAAAACTGGATTCATCTTCATCTTCGTGCACAACATTTCACACCTTTTTATGAAGTATCAGATTTATTGGAGACAATACAAGACGCTACCCAAAATGAAGCCCATGTTGATGCCAATATTCAACTACTGCATGACAATTATGATGAAGATCCTACCGAAGATAACCATAACAATCATGAAAATGAAATTGAGATTGATAGAGAAGATCTAATTGGTGAAAATATTATGGATTTTAATGTTGATGGTACTATTCTAGTTTATACAAATTATCGTAAACATAGTACAAGTCATATTGATTTTGATAAAGAATTTACGAGTAATTCATTTGGTCATTCTTGTATTATTTGCGACAGACTATGGTGGAAAAGAGACTTGAAAATGTCGACCAGTAAACATGAAAGTACTTTGAAAACAATACTGCAGGTAATTTTTTTTTAATTATTCACTTTATATTTTTCTTTTTACATCTTGATAATACGAATTTGATTTTTTTAGAATTACATACCTGGTGAAATTGTCCAAGTCTGCTCTACGTGTTATACATCTTTGGAAAAAGAAAAAATTCCTTTAATGTCAATCTACAATGGATTTGCATATCCGAAAATTCCATCACATTTACCAACGTTAAATCTTATCGAGCAACGGTTGATTTCACCGAGAATACCGTTCATGCAGATTCGTAGACTGAGACACGTTAATGGTCAGTACGGTATTTATGGCCAGATAATTAATGTTCCTGTCGAAGTTAATACAATGGTGAGACAATTGCCAAGAAACATTGAAGATGACCATTGCTTTTATGTGCATTTGAAAAAGAAGTTGATTCACAAAACTAGTTATGTCCACGGGCTTATTAATAAGAGCCGAATTAAAGAGTGGTTGTCGTATTTAGTATCTACGCCTCTTTATATTTATCATGACATTAAAATCGATGAATCTTTTTTTACTGGCAATGAACGTACTTCGCAATTGAATATGGATGAAATAAGTGAACATGTGTCAATTGAAGACAATTTAGTTGCACAGCAGCAAACTCTTTTGTGGAATGATGATTATTTTTTGAGTCTAGCACCCGGTGAATATAACAGGCCAGTCAGTATTTTAATGGATGAACATGCGGAAGAACTATCTTTTCCGACAATATACGGCGGTCATTTTCGAATATACAGAGATGGTGTTATTGTTACTCAATTTATGCAAGCTACCAGCGAACTTCGGCGTACTGATAGGCGTGCTACTGACCCACAACACCTTTTATACATCGCTGCTAAAATTATGAGGTTGCGAGTTAGTAAATGTGTCAACGTTGCGTTTAAGCATGTTGGACAAGGTACTTCAATTACGAAAGAGACTATTCAATCTGAAGAATATATAAATAATTGTTTAGAAACAAATCTCGCATTTCTTCGCTGCATACCAAATTCTGCTTGGTTTTGGTCAGATCGCAAAAAAGATGTTTTTGCAATGATCAGGCAATTAGGGCCACCAACTGCTTTTATGACTCTTAGCGCCAATGAAACTGGCTGGGATAATTTGTTGAAAATATTGTACAAATTGAAAAACAATGGAGCGGAAATTTCAGATGAGTTTTTAGCAGACATGAGTTGTGTGCATAAAGCTCAACTTGTGAATGAAGATGCCGTAACTTGTGCTATCTATTTCAATAAAATCGTAAATTGTCTGTTAAAAGTATTACAATCAAAGAAAAGAAGTCCATACGGAAAATATAGAGTAATACACTATTTCAAAAGAATAGAATTTCAACATCGTGGTAGCCCACATGCTCATATTCTTCTTTGGTTAGACAGTGTTCCTAAAGATTTATTAAGCAATGATCCTGAATTAATTCAATTAATCGACGAATTAGTTTCTGTGTCAGCGTCAGAGGCGTCTGGAAATATAAAATTAGTAACACACAAACACACATTCACGTGTTATAAAAAAATGGATCCTAATAAAAAACAAGAATGTCGATTTGGTGCACCATTTATGCCAACGAAAAAAACTATTAGTTTGATACCTATGAAAGACACTGATCCCGATTACTCAGAAGCACTTTTCAAAGAATATAAGAAACAATTTAAATCTATAAAAAATAATCTTGAAAATATTGACTACACGAATTTTGATGAATTTTACTCGCATAATGGTATTATTTCTGATGATCATTACTACAATATTATTCGTGCTGGTATCAATAGACCAAAATTATTCTATAAAAGGACACCAGCAGAAAAATGGCACAACACTTTCAATCCATTCGTATTACATCATTTGAAATCGAACATAGATTTTCAGATTATACAAGATGAATATGCTTGTGCAACATATGTTGTTGAATATGTCAATAAGCACAATAGAGGGATTAGTAATTTGCAAAGACAAATAATTGACATAATGGACGAGCATCCAGAATTCGACATTGTCGATATCACGAAAAAAATGAGTATTGACATACTTCAGTCTGTTGAAATGCCAGCACAAGAAGCTGCTTGGTATTTATTAAGAGAACCTATGGCTAAGTCATCGGTGGTGACAGTCTACATTCCAACGGTATTTCCTACTGAACGCGCAAGAATTAGAAAATCTATGAAGGAACTTGAAGCTTTAGATGATGATTGTACGAACATTTGGAAAGAGAATTGGTTTGATAAGTATGAGAAACGACCTGAAGAACTCTGCGATGTTACGTTAGCACAATTTGTTGCAAAATATTATCTAAATACAAAGGGGACTTACACTAAAAGAGATACTGCAAGAATAATAAGATACAGGAACTATGATATGGCTGACAATTACAACGATTATAGGCGTGAGATGGTTCTGTTGCATGTTCCTTTTCAAAGTGAAGAAAATGATATTATTGCTGAAAATAAGTTCATTCAAATATACGAGGACAACAAAGATACGATATTAGAACGTAGGAAAGAATTTCAATCAAATTTGGACATAGAGAAAACTTTAGAAATTTGTAGACAGTTGTGCCGAGAAAACGATGAAGCACAAGAAGACGAAGAATTATTAAGAGCGGTTAATATATTGCATGAAAGAGATCCTTACGACTTATTGCTACGTGATCCAAACTCAACTGCTAACGTTGATTTACAAAATGCATCTCTGCATAAACTTGGCGCTGTAGCTAAAAAAAGAGAAAATTTAATGGATTATCAACAATTCTATAATTTAATGCGAATGGCCAATGATCAACAAAGAGATATTCTTATGACTTTAATTCATCATTTACAAACTTCAATTCAAGAACCATTTCAAATTTTTTTTACGGGACCAGCTGGTACGGGAAAATCATTCGTTATCAAACTGATTATGGAAATTTACAATAGGTTCACTGATAATGATGGTTACTGCAATGCCTATATTACATGTGCTTCAACCGGCAAAGCTGCCGTGGCTATTGATGGTACAACTGTTCATACAGCTCTCAAAATTTCTCTTTCAAAACTTTTGCCTCTGTCATCAGAAACGTTGCAATTGTATAGATCTCTCTTCAGATATGTCAGAGTACTGATCATTGATGAAATTAGCATGGTTAGTGCAGAACTTCTACATAAAATTGATAATCGTCTAAAACAAATAACAGGAAAAAACACAGATTTCGGAAGTATAGATGTTATTTTGATCGGAGATTTACGTCAATTGCCACCAGTAAGATCGACACCAATTTACAAGACAATCAGAACGAGCATGATTGGACCGCATTTATGGCGAAAATTGAAATTTTATGAACTTACCACAGTAATGAGACAAGCTAATGTTGCATTTTCACGAGTTTTGACAAAAATAGGTAATGGAGATGTACTAGATGAGGATGAGTTTCAACTTATTGAATCGAGATTTTTCAAAAAAGAGGATGTTGCTACATTATGTCCTGATGGAGTTCGTTTATTTTTCAAAAATGAAGATGTTGCCGCCTATAACAATTTGATTTTGAGCCAATGTGAAAACAAAGTTCTTTCAACATCCGTAGACGTCATTATTGGCGCTAAAAGTACTGAGCAAGAAGCTAATTTTAGACTTAAATTACATAAAAAATCTGTTATTGACACTGGAGGACTGCCTTATCACATTACTTTTGTTGTTGGAAAGCATTATGTTATTACAACCAACATCGACGTTACTGATGGTTTATGCAATGGTGCCGTTGGGAAATTGGTACATCTAGAATTTGATGAAAGTAACACATTAATTAGAGTTTGGCTGGAATTTTGTGGTTCAGTGGGTAGAAAAAAAAGGCAAAAAGCAGCCGCTCTAGCAGTACAAAATAGAGTCGGTAATCTCGCTGTTCCCATTGAATTACGAACAGCAAATATTTCATTAACATCGGATAGAAAATGTATAGCCAAACGCAAACATTTTCCATTAACTTCAGCTCTTGCTCTAACTATACATAAGTCCCAAGGTGGAACTTTTGACGAAATAGTATATGAGTATAATAAAGCACATTCTCAGGAACTCCTTTATGTTGCGCTCTCTCGGGTGACTCATATTGAAAAATTGTTTATCACGACAACAAAAAACGATTATTCTAAATTTAAGTTTTATCATAATCGAAAGCAAGCTGCATCGACTGCATCTTTGTTGCAAGAATTCAAAAGACTGTCTCTAAATAGTGTTCAGACGATAGCTCAAAGTGTGTTAAATTTCATAAGTAATAGAAATGGCATTTCAATAATTACTTTCAACTGCCAAAGTCTAAATAGTCACAAATACGATTTACAAGATTCAGTTACGAGACAAGCAAATGTGTTACTTCTTACTGAAACTTGCATGACGCCTGATAATCCGATTGACATACCTAATTTCAATTGTGTTGTTCAATTCAAACGAGATACTGTTCCAAAAGGTGGGGTAGCTATTTACCAAAATAATAATAATGTTACTAATGTTATGACGCCGAATATTGAAATAAATATTGCACACGTTAGCGATGTTAATGTCAGGAGCTCATTTGTTGGAGATATTTGTGCGAGCTTATGCAAGCTTAGAAATGGCCTACACATAGTCATGGTAGCAATTTACATTTCTCCGAATCCAAAATTAGACGAGGTAGAGCATTTTATTCATCGCACTTTACTGGAGTACACTGAAGAAGGGTCGAAAATACTTGGTACAAATGGTAATAAATTTCCACTTATCTTGGCTGGCGATTTCAACATCAACTTCGCTGATAAAAAATCAGAGCGGTTGACAAGTTTTCTTTTGAAAATATTGAATTTGAAAATGAATAATGATCCACAAGAATCCACAACAAAATATGGAACCACCATTGACGCGGTATTTTCCAGATATTTAGAAGATATCAAGTCTCAAACTTATGTTTCTTATTTCAGTTACCATAAACCTATAGTTTCAATGATAAATATTCCTGAAGAACCAACATGTATTGAAATATAATAAAAATATATTTTTTTAAACAATTTTTACATCTCATTTAATTAATAAAAGAAAGAAAAAACATTTGTTTTTTATCGGTCACCACGCTTAAAGTGTAACTTGAATTAATATCAAAGAAAATAAAAACAAAGGAAAAATACTGCATTAATAAAATAAATAAATAATTATAATTGCATAAGTTGATAAAAAATGCTATGCAATAGCTTTACCGCGGCAGTCTCCGAGTGCCACACGTCTTTTTTATACCAAGTTTTACATCGGTGCACTCAAGGAATAAGATTTGTCATACAAACTGAAAAGTCCCATATTTCTCGTTCCCGTGGGAATTTCAGAAATTCCTTCCATTATACAACCAAACACTCGTTGAAGAACCTTTATACCTAGTATCACATCCGTGCACTCAAGGAATAAAAATTTTCATACAAACTAAAAAGTATTTTTTTTCCCGTTACCGTGGGAATTTCAAGAATTCCTTCCTTAGTGCTCCCTACATCTTCTAAAAAATGTTTGTTCCTTTCAGGTCATTACGTTCAGTAGTAATGGCTGTACGTTGTATCTCAGCACTCAGTCAGTAAAGAAACAGTTTTATTACTATATTTATTAGGATAAAAAAAGGATATATTGATTCCATATGTAAGTTTAAACAACTTCGATAAAACACTTTTTAACCGGATTTTTCCGGCGAGTCGCTCGTGACCACGGGGTCTGCAAAGACACCCAGCGGTCAAGTTTAAATGAAAAAATAAATTATACGCGATAAATCCTGTTAAAAAAGAGTTTTATTTCAATTTTCAACAAACTTAATTCAGGGTAGATAATGTTGTATGAATGTCAGAAATATTTATTTATTTATGTTTATACAGGATGTCCAGGCATTAATGGATAACCTGTTAACTGCGGCTAGCTTGACCGATGCCCTACTGGTAAACAAAATATGACCTTAGTAAAAGCATCACGGTTTTCGAAATATCGTACAAAAACCATTTTTTTAATAAATTTCTCCTAACGCTCAGTTATTTTCATGCCATTTCATCAAATATCAACATTTTAGGGTTGGGTATTTTTTTTAATACACCTTAATAGTTGATACTTAAAGTGAATACATTATTTCAGAACTTATTAATGAGTAAATAATTTAAAAACTAAATCCTATTGAAAAATTTATGCAAATTTTTTATAACTTCTGTCTTTGACCACCTACGGAGAAAAAAAAAAGTATGTAGCTTCACGTGCCAATTATTTTAAAAACTTGCTTGGCTAATACAGATTCTAAAATGATATTAATATCGATATTTTCGTTACTAGAACTGATTTAAATGCTTTTAGAATGCCAAAGGGGCTATTTTTTAATTTTACTTAAACACTCTTAATTATTGTTATTTACTAATTTTGTGGTGCTAAGTGAGCTTTAGACGATGCTAAACCGGATTTTGTGTAGTCTGACGTCATACAGGGTGACTACCTGCGCTCGGGCTTGATCCGCTAGAAAGAGATAGAGTTATTATGTGTATTGTAAAGAAAAAGAGGCATGCTTCGGTTCACTTTACTAACGAAACGTTTTGTTTAGTGATTTAGTGTCCTTCTTGACCCTGCTCTAGTTGTGACGCGCATCCTGTTTCTCTGCTCTCAGTTTACTTGCCTTTGACGTTTTTGTGCTGTGAAATTTGGACTTGTTTTGCTTCGCGATTTGGATTCTGTTTAACCGGTGATTTCAAAGACGACTTGGCGTTTCTACGGACTAAAGTTTGATTGGAGACTTTTACCTGGCAACATGCCTAGGCATATGTACACATCCCTTGAATACACCAACATGCACTTCATTTATGGTGAATGTCACGGGAACGCCAATGCTGCCGCTGCACTGTATTGCGAAAGGTAAAAACTTTTTGTCACAGATTTTTTTTGAGAGCTGTATGTTTTAGTTGACTTATTGAGAAAAGTATTTAATATTGATTGATTTTTTAAATAAAGTAATGTATTATGTCAAACAAGTCACCTTAATCTTTATTAAAAAATAAAATCCATTACAGTTTTCGACAAGAGTAAAAAATAACATTAATTTAAAACTATTTTAATTTAATTATTTAATTCTTTTTTATTTTTTATTTATAGTTTTTAATTTTGTTTTAGATATCCAGACTTACGTCATCCGGACTATCGGGTATTTATCAGAGTCCATCAAAGCTTCTCCGAAGGGAGATTTCCCGGACTTGGCTTAGGCGGTGCTAACGAAGGCAGCGAGCAAAATGATAATCAAGAAGTTTTAGACGAAATTGAAGCCGATCCCTCTACATCTGTGCGAAAAATAGCGCGAAGTACAGGAATCCCGAAAAGTACTGTACATAATGTTTTAAAACGGCATAATCAACACCCGTTTCATCTACAGCGCGTACAATGTCTTGAGCCTGCGGACTACGCGAAACGAGTGGACTTCTACAGAACAATGCTGAGAAAAATAAATGAAGATCCTGAATTTTACAATAAGATTTTGTGGAGCGATGAGTCGACGTGCCGAAAAGATGGCTACATGAATATCCACAACTTGCATAGTTGGCAGGTGGAAAACCCTCACATGACGAGAGACGACAAGTCCCAGCGCCAGTTCAAAATCAACTTATGGACTGGCATCCTGAATGGACAGGTGATTGGTCCTTATGAGCTACCGGGCAACCTCACTGGTGATATGTACCATGATTTTTTAGAAAACCGTCTGTATAAACTTTTGGAGGAGGTTCCACTACAAACAAGACAACGCATGTGGCTACAGAATGACGGGTGCCCGGCTCACTTTGCAACTAGAGTTCGAACATTCTTAAATGAAAATTATCCAAGAAGATGGATCGGGCGCTCAGGCCCTATTCTCTGGCCAGCAAGATCACCAGATCTTAACCCACTAGATTTCTTTTATTGGGGTTGCTTAAAAGACATTGTCTACGCAACCCCAGTAACTACCGAAGAAGATCTGCGGCAGAGAATCCATATGGCAGTGGAGAAGATAAATTCAGAAGGTTATGCACGTCGTGTAAAACGATCTTTCATCAATAGATGTAGGGCGTGCATAGCCGCACAAGGTCGTCGCTTTGAACAGTGTTTGTAACTTCTTGCAATAAACTTTTTAATTAATCATAACTGAGATTTTATTTACATTCACACCTTCAATATCTTAAATCTTTCTTAATTAAATAATAAATGTAATGAAAAAAAAACGCCCCTTTGGTATTCTAAAAGCAATAAAATCAGTTTTAGTAACGAAAATATCGATATTAATATCATTTTAGAATCTGTATTAGCCAAGCAAGTTTTTAAAATAATTGGCACGTGCAGCTACATACTTTTTTTTTTCACCGTAGGTGGTCAAAGACAGAAATTATAAAAAATTTGCATAAATTTTTCAATAGCATTTAGTTTTTAAATTATTTACTCATTAATAGGTTCTGAAATAATGTATTCACTTTAAGTATCAACTATTAAGGTGTATTTAAAAAAATACACAACCCTAAAATGTTGATATTTGATGAAATGGCATGAAAATAACTGAGCGTTAGGAGAAATTTATTAAAAAAATGGTTTTTGTACGATATTTCGAAAACCGTGATACTTTTACTAAGGTCATATTTTGTTTACCAGTAAGGCATCGGTCAAGCTAGCCGCAGTTAACAGGTTATCCATTAATGCCTGGACACCCTGTATATTAGTATAAAAATTTCATAAAAAAGTATCGAATCCACAATGTGGATTCGTCATGTAGGTGAGTTGCGTCTGACCCCACGGACAAAATAGTAGGAAGGACAGTACTATTGCGTTTAATATGTTCCCCTGTTCAAACATATTCTCACACAAATATTGTACTTCTAATGTTTTCATTATACTGTGCAGCCGTATCAAAGTACGTACACAATGTTTACACGCAAATTTCCCGAGAATTGTGAACTTGCACGAGAACTTATTATTCGACAAAACGAGCTCGCATAATAGTCTTGCATGAGGTTGTGGTATGTTTCATTTTAATTAACGTTAACCTGGTTTTGTATGGTAGAGAAACAGTTTGTAAGAAAATCTCAGTGGAGTGAATAATTCTATTACCACAATTGAAATAGTAATTATGTAACATTGAGGTAGGCTTACGTTATGAAGGGCCTCAATTAGAACCTAATGAACAATATTCTAGTATGCACCCAGACCGGAACCAAAACCAAGTAATGTCCCACAAAATCTGCTGACTAATAATTTTTAACTTATTTTTAGTAGACCGGTATATTCACAAGAAATAAAAATAAAAATTACATACATACAAACATGATTTTACGCCTGTATCCCTTATGGGGTAGGCAGAACACCGGAGGTTATAAAACCATATGTCACGTTTGACAAATTTTGAGGCTTTATAACGGCGGAGACAGACTATTTAAGGGGTATTATCATAATTTAACACATTTCCAAATGTTTCGGTGCCTTACAGATTCCGTAGTCACCAGTGACGCACCAGTGACCAGTGATCAATGAGTCAAATGTTATATGATATAAAGTTAATCGTGAAGAATCAACACAGAATAACACAAAAAAACAATGCTCAAAATACACTTTCTTTCATTTGCAGAACCGAACACCAAACCAAACTCCATTTGAAACACACATTGTCAACATTACGCACCTGAAATGTATCCAACATGTCTTTTACGACAATAACTTTTCTTCGATCCTATGATATTCAGTAGGCACTTTAGCAATTTACATCGTGAATCAGCTATATTCAATTCATCTGAGGTGGGAATCCGTTCGAGTTATAGTCCCAAAGGCTGGTGCAGTGATAAAACTATTTTATAGCGGAGACCGGTTTACTGTTACCGTCGCTTTGAAGTTTAAGGGTTTTTGTTTTAGACTGGACCGTTTTGTAGGTATGAGAGGTATAATAGCAGTTTTATTTTATTTAAGGATACGGTAAAACAAATGTTCTGTGAAAAAGACTACTATAAGATACCCGGTATTTTTTTATATTGGAAGGAATGGACGTTTGTCTTCCATGCCACCTGATGGAAAGTGCCCATGAAGACTACGGTGTTACACGTCCATCCACGAGAAACCTATGCGATGGGAGGATGCGAGAAGATGGGATTCCCTGGCTGTAAACTGTTATTGTGTATTTTTAAAAGATGATTGCCGTTGAGTTTTTTGACACTTCTTCTCAACAGATCGACTTTCCCAAGTGGTGGCAGATCAAATGACGTATTTTAAGTGTATGTAATAGGTTGGGGAAAAAGTCTTTTCGCATTATAGTATGTATGAACTTGTAATAAAATCTCTTTGGCTATAGTATTTGTATCTGGCTGGTTTTGGTATCATTGAAAGTTAAAATTTTAAAGAACATAATTCCAAATTCAAATTAGGAAAATGTGTGATTTTCATTTGTTTTTCGTACTGTCAAGATGAGTGAATCTAATGAAGAAATTCGATACATTTTAAACTTTTACTACAAAAAAGGTAAAAATGCAACGCAAGCCGCAAAAAAAATTTGCGATGTTTATGGACCTAGTGCAGTGTCTGTGAGGGTAGCACAAATTTGGTTTAAGCGTTTTCAATCCGGAAATATTGATGTCAAAGATGCACCTCGCTCTGGTCGCCCTATTACGGATAAAATGGATGCCATTTTTGAAAAAGTGGAGCAAGGTCGACATATCGGTAGTTTCGACGTAGCTGAAGAACTGGGAATCGACCACAAAACAGTTTTGGCGCATTTGAAAAAAGCTGGGCACACAAAGAAGCTCGATATTTGGGTACCTCACGAGCTCACTGAAAGAAACCTAATGAACCGTGATTGATTTTTTTTTTTTTGAACGTGCGAAAAAGGTCGTGGTCAAAGGCCGGTAAGGCTTCACAGACTGTGGCGAAACCCGGGTTAACTCGCAATAAGGTGATGTTGTGTGTGTGGTGGGATTGGAAGGGCATTATTCAATATGAGCTGTTACCACCAGGCAGGACTATCGATTCTGAACTCTACTGCGAACAACTTATGAGATTAAAACAAGAAGTTGAGAGAAAGCGGCCGGAATCGATCAACAGAAGGGGTGTGGTGTTTCATCATGATAACGCTAGACCTCACACATCTATAGCCACCCAGCAAAAATTAAGAGAGTTTGGCTGGGAGGTGTTAATGCATCCGCCGTATAGTCCTGACCTTGCACCTTCAGATTTCCACCTGTTTCGGTCTCTTCAGAATTCTTTAGGCAGTGTTAGGTTAACATCACGAGAGGGCTGCCAAATCCACTTGTCGCGGTATTTTGATGAGAGGTCGCAAAATTTTTATAGCTACCTACAAGATGGCAAAAGGTTATCGAACAATATTTGACATACATACTTTAGTTAAATGTCAATAAACTTTATTAAAAAATGTTTTGAATTTTCTTAAAAAATGCGAAGAAACTTTTTCCCCAACCCAATAAATACCAGCGAAATAAAGTTTTTTTTTTACTTTGCCTGAGTGGAGAGAGACAGACATTTGTATGATTAATCAATGCTTAGGTGTAGTAATTTTATGTAATAATTTGGGAAAAGGTGTCAAAGGTATAATAGGCATGCACTTAGCAGTGGAGAGAGTCAGAATTTTTTTGTTTGATAAATTTTTAGGTGTAGTAATTTTAGTGTGATTACAATCTTGACTAATAGGATTTTATTATCATAGCTAGACACTGCTCAGGACTTAATTATTTTACATAGAATGGTCAACTCTATCCATATCATTGGGAGGGGCCTATGTCTAGCAGTGGACGTCTACTGGCTGCTGTTGCTACTGATGATGATGATATGATATTATTAGTCAGAGAATATTAAGACGAAATAAACGTTTTCAAATTCAAAACAATTTTTTTTTGGACTGTTAAAAAAAAGCAATCAAACTAACTTAATTCATATTGCTTTTAAAAAATCTAAGGTATTTTGCGAAATAATGCTAAGCTATAATTGAATCCCGTGGAAAATTGGCAAGGTTCACCCAGAGAAGCGAAAATTAATAATTCTGATAAGAAAATCCAATTTAATCGTAAATCCCTTTTTGCCTCAACCTGTAAACCTCTTTGGAGTATTATTTTATGAAAACAATAAATTTAAGATCGTTTTGAGATATAAAAAGTAAAGAATAAGGAGGTACAAATACGTACCTCCTTATCTCCTTTTTTTTAAAACCCGTCACATACTGACCTAATATTTTTTTGGTATTTGGTTACATAGTTATTGCCATAGCTTGACGAATTGCAAAAGTTAAAATAGCAATGGCCAGGGTGCATAGCTCACAAGACGGCTCGGTGTTTGGCCGCTCAGGTTCTTCACGCAGTGTGAGACGGAGCGTTGGACAGGCAAGGTAGAAGGACATACGGCGCGTTCCCACTAAGTCGTGACGTTTTTGTGTAGTTTTACGTATTGTGACTTATATATTTAAATGGAGGTTTTCACATATAGAACGACACGACTGACGGTCAAACGATAGATTAACGCGCCCTTAGAGGCGATTTTAAAACATAGAATGGACCATATTTTGACATTCTCTCATACTCCAGTTGAGATCAAATGTGCTAAGATTCTCTTTTTGAGTAAGCTCTAAATAAGCTGAAGCTAAATAATGTACAATTAAAATGTTTGCTAAGAGAATAGCTCGTATATTAACGTATCGTATAAAACGATTTCAACGTCTTTGCTAGCGACCACCTCAATTATGAATCCTAACAATGTTTTACAAGAGAACAGATCATTCCCTCATCATTATTTAGCACCAGGTTAGATTGAGGTTCTATCTGGAAAACTTAAGATAGGAGAATATTATGGTTAGCAGTAAGCTGTTTACGAATTCAACTTAATTGCTTTACTCGCGCTTGACCTTAATTTCAAAATGGCGGAAAGTTTTGCTAGTAAGGTGATTATATTCAACGGTAGACTCTGCATAAAGGCTTAACGTTGACCACAAAGTCACGTGTATATCCAGTAGCAGTAGGGATTTACGGAGTTAGAATGTGAAGTGTAAAACGAAATGCAGATTTCATACCAAAGCTGACTGAAAACCACAGAAATTTTTGCTTAGTAAGGCCCATCCTGAAAATAAACAAACAAAACCACATAATAAAAGTACTCTGCAGCTTTGAATCTCAGTGAAGGCCATTTTACACGACTACGGAGAAGCAAAAAGAAAGGTTATGATTTTGAACTATATGTTTTTTATGTATGTATGTATGTATGTGGGTATGGATATTCATCTGTTCCATCACAACTTCTAAACTAGTTATCATAATTGGACAAATGAGGTGTTCTTGGAAGCGTTTTGATTGTCCGCTTGTTATAGGCTACATGAATTCACGATAAATTGACTAAAACGCCCTCTAGGGGACTTAAAGTAAAGAACTTAAAAAAAACTCGGTTTCGTGTGGGGTATCAAATGAAAGAGATTGTTTAGCACAGTTTAAATATGTAAACACTATTACTCCAAAATATGTGAAATAACAATTCAATTAAAAAATAACATTCTTGACTGATTCGTGTTGGGTATCAAATATCAAATGAAAGAGCTTTTTTTGCACAGTTCAAATATGTACACAATTACTCCAAAACGGGTAAAAAAAAGTTTAAAAACTAAAACCCGACTACTAAAGTACGTATGTATGCCACGTTATATGCCACCTATTATAGTAAAACTGATTCATTATAATACCTACTAAAATAAAATCAAAATGTCATACGATTACAGCTATTCTGTTAACATATCTCTATCAGTAGGTATGACATATAAAAATACATAAATATTTCAGCGGAGACTATTGCTAGCTTTCTACTTTTTAGAGCGTGTTTTAGTTGTCAGGTTTTAGTTTTTAAACTTTATTTTTTTATTATGAAAATTCCGGGCCAATTCCATTCGGATTCGGTTCTGTACCAACTTAAATATATGTAAGTTGCATAGGTAATAAATGACTTTGACCATCTTCATTTTGTCGGCGGGTAAACTCATTTTAAGAAATGATCTCTGCTCCAAGGTTTTGGAGAAATAAGTGTTTGATATTAATTTTAGCTTTATATCGCCATGATTCTTTAAAAAAAGTGACCTTAACTGATGGACACATAAAAAACAAACTGATACTATAGATTCCATCTTTATAACCCTAAAGATGTTATTTGTAATTTTACAGGCGCCCCATGCTGATGTCAGTCGTGTGCTTCTAAATTTAATTTAAAATTAATTTCTGATACAATTTTCCCAGATTTTTATATCGCTGGGGCATTTTTATTTACTCAAATTGCTCTTAGAACGTATTTTTAATTAAATTCCAACCAGAAAGTTTCACAATTTCCTTGCAAGCCATTTTTTACTGACATGCAAAGTTCAGAGAAAGGGGTCTTACTTCTTTGTGAAGTTTAAATTTAAAAGTGTCAATTCAGTTGTGGAAGTTGTGGCATTTTAAAGGAATATTTTAAGTTGCGCAAAGTGTAGCTATTTCAGTGAAGTATTAGAAAATAGCAAGCAAATAAATAAATCTCGTGTGGACCGTAAAAAATCCAGCTGGTTGGTTTGAGTAAATATTTAGGGTACCGAATTTAATTTCAGTAACCACGATCAAAAATCGAACAACTTCATCTGCATTATCGAACGGTTTGGACAGAAAGGTTGCCTGGCAGAAATCGCTCCAGCGATGAGGCCCCTTTTGTAAAATATATTTGATTGTCATCATTCCTACTTGTCTGTGTAAATTATTATTATTTGTTATTATTGGGCATTCTAAAAGCTACACGCATTCTTAGGCGGAAAGCCCCGATAATTTGACCAGTGTGTCGAGGATTAGGGCAAAAGAGACAGAAACCGGCGAACGATTCGGGCAGCGTCAAGCAACACGGCTTTATTATTATTAGAAAGTATTTTTCTAATAATATTTTGTTTTTCTATGCCAGAGGTCCTGGGTTCGAATCCCGGCGGCGGCGGATATCAGTGTGATGAACACAGTATTCGCCGTCAAGTCATGGATATTTATATGTTTATTTAAGTTTATTCTAATAAAAAATATGTATTTATTCAATATGTATGTTTATATATTTCTTAAGTATATCAGTTATCTAGTATCCATAGCACAAGTTCTTTAAGAAACTTAATTTGGGCTAGATAATGTTGTGTGAGTGTAAGAAATATTTATTTATTATTTATTTATTTATTTAATTTGTATGAAACCGCGACAAATCGCTCGAGCGCCCGCTGGCGTCGAGAACGGTCCAGATTCCCCACATCGCTGCCCGCACCGCTGTCGCTCTCGCTGTCACTGCCGTCCAGTTTGCAGCCTTTCGGCGGAAAAGACCCGAGAATTGGACCAGTCGGTCGGGAGTCAGGGCAGAAGAGACGGCAGTATAATAAAACTGTACAAGTGAGAACTGGTATAATTTTATTTATACCATTTTTACAAGGCATATTCACTTGTTTATTCTTACCTTTAGGCTGCAAACTGGACGGCAGCGACAGCGAGAGCGACAGCGGCGCGGGCAGCGATTTCCGCGACACGATAGAAAGTATTGAGTTTGTATGAAACCGTGACAAATAGCTCGAGCGCCAGCTGGCGGCGTCGAGAACGGTCTAGATTCCCCGCGTCGCTGCCCGCGCTGTCGTCGCTCTCGCTGTCGCTGCCGTCCAGTTTACAGCCTTATACTACACATTTTATATAACTTAGAAACATTGTATAGCAATTGGATTAAATCAGATTTTTTTAGGTCTGCCCATACGATAGTTGCGAAATAAATTAAATCTAAATTTATATATGCGTTATTTTTAGAATTTTAACTTACCGATTTTGTGCGTCACTACTACTAAATAATTTTATGCCCCAACAACAGTCATTAAGAATGACACTTGTTTATTCTATTATTTATTAATGAGCAAACTCGCGTTTGATCTCGAACTCATGTAATCATTAATGGAAATGAAGTCGAATATTTATAGAAGGTGATTGGTGACAAATTTTAGTTATTGAAGTAGAGCACTCTGTATTCGATTCTGATCATAATTATGTAATAAAAGTAGGTACTTAATTTTTCACCAGATTTCCTATAAATACTAAGAGAGTATTTATAGCAAGTCAAAATACTACACTTTTACCGAGGCGCCGTCGCCTAAATCAACACGCACAGAGTAGTGTTCCCACCACACGCACACCACCACCCGCTAAGTACCCTATCTATTGCATAACGCTCATGAAACCATGCGTTGCGTAATGAATTCTTTAACTTTCGGTTAAGTTTACTCAGTAAATAATTCATATTTATTTTTAATTTAATTTTTTCTCTTCATGTATGATCTCAAACTATCACATCCTCGAATTTCGAAAATGACTCACCAGTCACCCTGTATATCAACATCAAATATTATATTCATGACAGTTACATATTAGCTCACCGTTACTTAACATACGCCGTGTAAGGTTGGTTTAGAATAGCCCTACCAACGGTGTTATCTTCCAGGAATACTTTTTGATGAACTAACCCTGAGTGCTGTCATTTCCGATCTCATATTCATTTACTTTGTCGTCCGAAGTCATCGAGGCGCCGTGGTTACTGTGTGTATCATACGATATCACAGATTAAGCAAAGTTTGGTGCGGTTGGTGCTTCGATGGATGACCGCCGACCATTGTGACCAGTGAGAAATTCACGACGACTTCCGTGCTTCGGAGGGCACGTTAAGCAGTCGGTCCCGGATGCTGTATACTTGTATACAGTAGTCGTTTGGGTTTGTCAGAAGCCACTTTGGCGCCCTGAAAATTCTGACATCCACCAACCAGCACTGGGCCAGCTTGGTGGATTATGGCTTATTCCTCCTCGTCACCCAGGGGAGACTCATGCCCTGCAGTGAGCTCATTATAAAGAGTTGTGATGATGATGATGATTCATTTACCAACAGAAATTGAGGTGAAACGTGGGTTTAGTCCCCAAAAAAGTCAGTAAATATTTATTTGAATAAATTTTTAACATGACCCGTCATAACTTTACAAAATACTTTTGAATGACTCAATGAAGTAAACAAATATCTACCTCTATCACCGCTTATCACTGCTTCTGTATTTATATTGCATCAATACAAATAATATCCCGTTTGTCCGCAGATAACGTCCAAGCAACAATGGCGTACGCGCAGCGATATGAATAGTTTCCTGACAGCTGTGACCCGATGCCCTCAACAAAATGCATTATCACAACCAGTCAAATGTTTCACTTCAGAGCAATCACAGGCGTATCCCCACTTAGTAATTAGACTAATTAAGAAGACACGGGAATGAGTAGTTTTGGTTCAGTGTGCGAATGATGCGCGTAGAACAATGGGTGGTCTTTTACCAAGTGTGCCGAAGAGTACCTACGCGAGTGAGCTTGAAGGCCATAACTGGAGTGTCATAGGGCTTGATGACTATACGGACAAGGAGCTGGCAGCTGTGGAACTGTTTAAGGACTACCCGCAAGGGCTGTTGAGATTTGCGTCCTTGTGCTGTGTCCTGTTCATGCTGGTTGGGATTCCTGGGAATTTGATTACTATCATCGCTTTGGCGAGGTGTAAAAAGGTAAGTGTTGAAATTTACTTTTTTGTGTTAAGTTTGTTTTGCGAATTTATGTTTGTTAAATAGATAAATATTTCTAACATTTACACCACATTTTAAAGACCAAAATAAACTTAATTCAGAATAACTTAACTAATAAATAATATATGGCGCTATTGCTATTGTGCTACGGGTCAAAATATTTTTTAACATCGAGTGAATCTTGCAAAAATCTATTATCTGCAAACTATATGGACGTTTCTTTACCACTGCTATTTACAGTTTAGTTCCCGATTTAAAATTGTAAAAAAAGGAGACGGAGGCATTTATCAGTGAAGTCATTATACTAAGTAATTCTATTAAGTAGAATTAAATAAAAACTGTTTTTTTATTAGCACAAACGACAGATATATTTTTTTCCTGGGATGGTTACCAAAACTTACAAATATATGTCGTTATGAGTTCACCCAAAGCTGTAGTGCGAGCACAGAACTTTGTCGACACATATGTTTACGAATGTTCGTATAGTATGGAGTCGGTTGCAAATTTTAATTTATCTATTTTACATTTATTTAACAATACAACATGTTCAAAAACATTTTAAATTAGCAAAGGCCATACTTATTTATTTAAACTTGTCATGGGGCAGTCGCTAGTTTTCAATTGTTGCTTACAAACCTACTCCATACTATACGAACTTTCGTAAAAACATGAATCGATAAAGTTGTGTGCTCGAAATGCTGTATAGATTCATACTGCTGGAAAAACCTTGTTACTAAGAAGTTCGTCCGATCAACAAGTTAAATCGTCCTTTGCAGCTTTAAAAGTTTATACACCTATAAAACATTTATGACACTTTTAAACATTTTATAAATAAACATTTTTACACTTGCAGATTTTTCGTCGTACTAAAATTCAAAATTCAAAAATAGCCGCTTAGTGATGTTATAATTTTGTACTACAGCTTTAACAAGATTGAAAAAGATATCACAGTAGACCAAAAGACAAAAATTGCCGGCGGAAAAATATTCTTGGCACTCTTTTTCAGTCAGAATTAAACTCAAACCATTCGATTCTTATTAAATTAATACAAAAACAACTAACAGGAAATAAGGTAAATCATTGAGTGACGGACAAAGGAGGAAAAATCAAATATAACAAGGAATGCGCATTATTATATTTATTTGTAATTCTGATAACGTACTCAGTATATTATTTATCGGAATATACGTCAAGGTAGGTACGTGGAACCTCTTAAATAAGGAAGAATACCAGGAAGTTATACAAAATCCCAGGCAAAAATAACGTTTTGACGAAAAAAATATGTTTCAAAAACAAATAAAGAAAAGATTTGACGACCGGCTGGTGAAGCGGTAACATACATTGCCTTCTATGCCAGAGGTCGGTTCCAATCCCGGCGGCGGCGGATAATCGGTGTGATGAACACAGATGTTCGCTGTCAAGTCATGGATGTTTATATGTTTATTTAAGTTTATTCTAATAAAAATATATATTTATTCAATATGTATGTTTATATATTTCTTAAGTATATCAGTTATCTAGTATCCATAACACAAGTTCTTTAAGAAACTTAATTTGGGCTAGATAATGTTGTGTGATTGTCAGAAATATTTATTTATTTATTTATATATATTTATTTATTAATGAATTACTAACTGTAGCAATACTAATAATATTAAGCAGCTAATGTGAAAGAATCCCAAAAAATTTGCCTTCCTCCCTCACAAGGTTTCATGTTAGTGTACAAATTTATAAGCTGTTCTCTCTCTGGGGGAAAATATGCAAACACATCGCTATCGCCCTATGAGAGTGTTGGTAAATGAGGATATGATCTGCCAGACGGCCAGATCGACCCACTAAAAACCTTCAGGTATACTTTATTCACCGTTGGTATCTATAGTTCTAAGGCATCATCAAATTCTGAATACTTCGTAAGCCCAAGCTAATTGTGCGGACGACCTTAGCCAAGCATCCCAGAAAAGGATGAAAATATTATAGCCTAACTTAACGCACTTTTCCTTCTGAGTTCTATTTTTTTTTTTATAAGTGACTAAATCCGCGTTTGACCTCAATCTCACCTGGTGGTAAGTGACGATGAGGTCGAAGATGAAAGCACACGGGTTTAGGAAGGAACTGGCTCTTTATACAATATTGCCGGAACACATTACCGCCGGAGCGGTAACATTTGGCGGCAGACTTTATATAAAGGGTGGTCGCTAGCCAGGCGGACCCAGAAGGGATCCTACCACCAAGCAAAAATGTTTTTGGCCTTAATTGAAAAAAACTAACTTTACTAACTTTACTTGAAAAAAACGTTTTATGTATTGAATTGGCCCTAATTCAACGTTTTTTTTTCAAGTAAAGTTATTTCGATGATCTGAGCTTCGGTATAACCGTTGAACGCTGTTAGAATAATGGCCCAAAATATTTCTGTTACAATAATTTCGCGTACGTGAGGTATTCGCGGTCAATAGAAAAATACTGTTTTCAGTGTATCTCGTAATACAAAAGTTCGTAAATATAATATAATTTTATCGGTTCATTGGTTCAAGACGTGACCGAATTGCCACGTGGAGCAAAATAATTAATTTAGCTTTATTTGATGTCTTTCTACGGATATACTTACTGGCTTATTACGCGGGTTCAATAAACTTAGCTTAGTGCTGATTGTTTAAAATGATATAATTAATATTTAAAGTTCAATTAAAGTCATTTTAATATTATCTGCAGATAAATATATCTTTTATTTTATTCATAAAATCAGTGAATATCTCATGGTATGCATTAGGATCGTATAACAGTTTTACTCTCATTAGCTAAATTGGGGCAGTTTAATAGCACAAAAAATGATATTAAATACGATATAATGAATTAATGGAAGCCTCATTCCATTTATAGGAAGCTAAATCAAGTTTGGCCCACTACCTTTCAATACAAAAGATAAGTTACTCATTCATAATTGTAGCAAACCAAACAAAATAATCCAAATGATTCATTATCTTTGTAAACAATCGTGGTTCTCTATGAACTGATAACAATGATATTTCATAATTGAACTAATTTGTAGAGAGAAGCTAATAAAATGAACGATAAGGATTTCGTAATTGAAAGATAAATATCATTTCAGTAAGTTAAATGTTTTTATTTGGGAAGTTATGTTTGATTTATTATAATACTCGCCGTTTTCCGTGGATCTACTTGATAAAAAAAATTATATTATGAGTATCCGGTGCTATTTCATACTCTACTTTAGTGCTTTTTGTTCGATTGTCAATAGAAAGAATTATATAAAACACGCGATTAAATTATTAGTAGGCTTCTAGTGCATTTATAATTTTATACTTTTTGAGAAATTTTGATGGATAGTGAATAGTCAAATAGTCATCGCATCTTAACTTCTATGTATAATCATTCCATATGCTTTTGTAAATAGTTCGATACGAATAACTGGCAGCTTTCGGCCAATTATAACCCAAAATTAATTTATTATGTCAACTTTCGTGCCTCGGAGCGTACGTTAAGCCGTCGTCAGTCCCGGGTGATGTATGTATAGTGGTCAAGTTAAATAGATTACCCTTGGGCGTTGGTGGTGCCACTTGACGCAGCCTGACAATGACATCCTGACATGTGTGGTCGACAGAATGGCTCGCATGGAATAGTGCACGTTGTTCATACAGTCCGACAAGGCTTATTTGGCTCTTGGATGATGACGTCAGAGGGGCGTGAGGGTGAAATAAGGGTTACCATTCAGTATAATTTCCCTCTTCGAAAAAATATGAATGTATAATCAGGCCTGGCTCACTCCGCGCGGTACATCCGTTATTTACCTACAGCGAAGCGCTCCGCCGGCGGATATCGAATGGGTCGAGTGTCACGCGCGCGCCCGTCGTCGGGACGTTGTAGATACCTACCTACCTAATAGCACTCACAGTAATTCTATGATCGAGGTCGCAAATAGTATTTAAAAATGGACATAAAAAGAAACAAATTCAATTAGATTATGTTTAGATTTGATTGTGTTAAAAGTACACAAAACATAGGTAGTATTACTAAGTATTCGTCGTAACTTTTTTTCATTTTGTACTTTAGGTAAGTTGAAATAATATTTTTTACAAAGGTAGAATAACAGTAATACCTACATCGGTAGATACTTAATTACAAATAAGGAGATTAATTATTCTTCACTAGGCAGCAACCCTAACAGCGTGAGAAAAGATAAGAGGCATGCAATAGAAAGAGACAAAACTTCTAGGTATATAAATTTGCAGGTATGTAATGCTGTGCGAGCTGAATTCCACCGTATCGCATCGTAGTAAGACTCGAATTTATTTAGATCTTCTTGCGGAGTAATTCTTCTGTACCGGTACTATTACTTATTCTGTGGTATAATGTTTCAGTTTGAAACATTATACCAAATTATTTCATTTTATGAACTACAAAATGGCAAGTCGCGTGAACTTTGAGAAAAACGTTAGTGGTACAAAACCCAGGGTCAAAGATACGAATAGAATATTAAGCAAGAATATCAAAGTATTAAAAATAGAGTAACATAAAATAATATATCATTTTTATGATAAATTGTTTTCCTCGTCATCCTCGTCACCACTACTTTCTTTATTAAGTAGCTACTCGCATCTAGAAATGCTGGTATTTTGAAAGGTATGTAAAAATTCTACTTATCTTTCTTCAGTTTCATTTTTTTAATAAATTATGTTCTTAAGTGTATTTTAAGTATGGAATTATGTAAACATTGCAGAGGCAACTTGCTTCTTTACTCTTAAAAAGGGATTTATTGAGACGTTCAATTCTTTTTCTTTCTGAATTTTATAACTACAATAAGTAAGCCCACGTTTTTTAAATTTTTGCGTATTTCATATCCTAATATTGAATTTAAAAGTACATTAATAAATATGAGCGGTAAAAGTCATGAAGTGAAATTTTCCAAGACGGTGGTTAGTTCCAATTTTTGCCACGCGCCAAAATATCCTTGTCGGACTATACCAAAAAGCATACAATCACTTGGACTAAACAAGCAATCACCTGTTAGCCTGTTTTTTAATGAGCTAAAGTATTGTGATATAAACAACGTTAAAACAAATAAGTTATATTCATATAACTTACGTAAAAATATGACGCAATTTTACAATATAGGAAAAAACAATTATTATAATTACAGACATACATCTACATAGACAACGCAAATGCATGTACATACTTTGCGTGTCCGAACCCCGACCAAGCGTCAAGGTTGGTCGCCGCTAGATTCAGTCCCCGCGTGTGTATGTCTGTTGGAAATCGATTTCACAACATCGACATCGTTCTTAATAATCGATTTCATCGGCGGTATCTGTGTATTTGAATTGGTTTGTATTTCCCAGCGATTAATATCAGCGAAGTCGTCGTGGCGCCGTGGTTACTGTGTGAATCATACGATATCACAGGTTAAGCAACGTTCGGCGCGGTCGGTACTTGGATGGGTGATCGCCGACCATTCATATCTCACGACGACTTCCGTGCTTCGGAGGGCACGTTAAGCAGTCGGTCCCGGGTGCTGTATACTTGTATATAGTATTCGTTAGGGTTTGTCAGAAGCCATCTAGGCGCCCTAAAAATTCTGGCATCCACCACCCAGCACTGGGCCAGCTTGGTGGATTATGGCCTATACCTCCTCTTCACCCAGGGGAGAGACTCATGCCCTGCAGTGGGCTCATTACAAAGAGTTGTGATGATGATGATGATGAATATCAGCTGTGACGTCATAAAAGGTGTTATAAAGTCGGCACGCTTGGTTTCAATACAAATCGTGAGACCTGGTTGCGTTGTCTATGTAGATGTGTGTCTGTGATTATAATCATATTTTGTTGTTATATGAAAGGTTATACATCAAACATAGCCGACATTTAATCAACTGCCGTAGCCTTATTTGGCAATCTTGAACTTAAAAAAACATTCATCATCATCATCTTTCAGTCAGGAAACGTACACTGCTGGAGAGGCAAATAAAAAATTTGTGCGAAATAATTCAAGATAATGGTTTTGGATCCTAACGGATGTTTTAATTTTTTAATGCAAAAGGAAGTAATATGGAGCAATTGTAACTAACAAAATTTGTTTAAATACAATGTACTCTCAGTGATCATATACAAATTAATGGCTATAAATCCTGATTTAGTTAAAATGGAGAAAAGCTTACTAGGTGAATCAAAAAGACGGACAACTCGTCAGGGTGCCACACGCTGCCCATTCTTTATAACCAAATGGCTGCCGTTCCTTCTCCTGCGATCCAGTACCTCTAGAAAGACACGATCAATCAAGCTAAGTGAGTCCCACATTGTCAGGGTAGTCCTTCGTGCGTTCACTTACCTCCCAGTTTGATACTCTGATGGGTGCCTAATTTTTCATTTGAACCGATCATTGCTGAAACTGAAAAGAAAAATAAAATACCAGAATTCTTTTTTGTTATTTATTGACCAACCCTAACTACAACGTCATCTAAAAAGGCTGCTGTAGCTATAATTATAGGCTCGCACATCAGAAACCACACCAATGTCACTGTATGTGCGGAACGGCCAGGGGGGGACATTTGCTTGTTAGCTCAGTTTCTTCAAAGACAGTGGCTCTAACTAATGGAAGGCCCTGAACTTTTATAGTAATACTACTAGACGCTAGATGACGCTACTTCGCACATTCATTATATTATGAAAGAAATAAATTACTTTGTTTTGTAAATAAATGCAAACTGGTTTTTCAAATGTGGTTTTTGTATATTTTAGTGTGCTGGTGTAAATTTGTATATTTTTATTTTCAAAACAAAATTTGAATGAATTTCAAGCTATGAATGAAGCCTTGTCAACGTCAGGTGTGTTTGTTTAATTTCAAAACACCACCACAACACAATATGGCGACTGCTATCTGCGTACGCGCATGTCTGTAGTTTTTGTTGCTGTTTTGTGTTTATTCCTGAGTTTCATAGTGATTTTTATATTTCATAAAGTCGAAGACTTCAAAATCAATATTTCTTAGAAAATTTTGAGTTGGAAGTCTTCGAATTAGACTTTAGAAGGACTTAAAATTAGAGATTGCAATGTCGAATACGGCGCATTGCATATATATATATATGTCCGTATCTATATGGAGATCTACATATAGGTACATTAGTTTGGGGCCGATTTATAGTTAGCGTTAGTAGCTAATGGGATCCTAAAAAATCTGCAAGAGGGCTCTCTATTTCTCTATGGGAACGGCCATGTTTTATGTAGCATATTTTTCCAGTTCTTTGACACCAATTCCTTGCCAACCTATATTTCAACTGCAGCATATTCCACATTTCACAATGGCTCTTCGTCCATTTATATCATTATTTATTAAAATAATGTAAAACGAGGGACTGCCGATGTATGTTTCAAATCTGAACTGACATTGGTGTACTGACTTTTAAATTGTCAATATGACAGTTGCAATAAGTTTATCCTGAATTGAATTGATGAACTGAATTAAATAATTATCAATAACATATCAATTATTTATAAAAAAATAATTTAATGGAAAATAATGGATATTTTCTTATATTTTGATAGCTTAACCAACATTTGGGTGTTAAAAATCAATAATCCTATAAATGTATATGCAAATTGAAAATGTTATGATGTTTGAGCTTTATTTGGAACGAAACTTGTCATAGGCCATGCATTTATTAGATGCGTTCAAGGTAAACAAAATGTTAATTTATAACTAAACAAAAATTCATTTTTGTATTGGTGATCTTAAAAAGAAGTTGATTACAAGATTCAGTAAAAAATTGCTATTTTTGTTTCTATATTACATGCCAATACATTTTACGAGGTGTCAAAACAGGTGACAGCGTGTCACCATTCTTTTTGTCGGAAATATGCATATTTCTCCAGAATAATGAGATGTGTCTATATGTTGGATGAGGCGCGTCGAGATTTCGTTTCATAAATCATGAAATCCTGTAGGTTTATCTGAATATAAAAAGTCTGATTAAGAAAATGACAGTCCATGTTCAGTCGTTTGAAATGTATATCTACTCAATTAAACTCAATTAAATCACGGAGTGCCGTTGACGGATACTCTTATTTCAAAAATATATGTTTAAACAAAATTCACCCTTATTTCTTCCACTGAAATCGAAACATATTTCGTAAGATCTATGAAGGTTTTGGTATATGTAAGAGGTGCTGCAATCGGTGTTATTTAGTCATCACTTCATAGAACTCCCACTTTTTTGTACAGAAGGCAACACATCAAGCGTTACTAATCTGTCAAAAAAAAATAATTCCTTCTTTTTCAAATTTCATGTAGCCAGTTACTCGATAGGGGTTTAGGACATTTTAAGTTTCAAGTTTTTTGTTAATATGTAATTATGACATAAATCCTGAGAGCGCTAAATCCTATTTTGGGTAACACGTAGAAAAACAAACATAAAAATAAATATTCATTGCCTTTTTCATCCGTCTTAATATAATCAGAAACTGTGAGTTACTGACAGACAACGTACAGCCATAACTACTGGATCTGAAATTTGGAACACACATTCCTTAGGGCTTAGGGGATATAGGACGGGATATTTTTTACTTTTTAGTTACAAGGAGGAAAGCTTAGTGCATACGAGATTGCGGGAAAAGGCTTGTTTCTTTAAAAAGCTTCTTAGCAAAAATCTTCTTATGAGAACGTTATTTCTAGTCGATATAAAAGATTCCATTTTTGTCTCTACTATCGGTGTAGATATTTCTTACTAGTAATAAGACAATGTTAAAGTAATATATGGCAGGTTTCAATATCATGAAAACTGATCGTTTTGTCTACGAACAGTAGAATTTACTACCAAAATGCCTTTCTATATTCAAAATCTTGAATATTTAAAATGATAAGTCATTTTATCTAGCAAACGATGACTTACCAAGTTATTAATTAGAACCAATGAGGTAAAGGTGGCATGGCGGTCTGCTGCGGCCAATAGCGAGTTAAGTTTTTATTACATATGACAATTTTTTTTTTTCTTTTTTATAAAATATGGATGGGACGTTTGTCTTTCATGACACCTGATGTTAAGTGAACATGATGACTAGCTAACGTGGTACACGTCCATCCACGAGAAACCTATTCACTCGACGCTTAAAAGTACTAGGACTATACTGGTCAGGGAAAATAGACGCAGGCAGTTCATTCCAAACCTTGGCGACCCGTATCAAAAAGGAACTGTCAAAGCGCTTAGTTCGACTTTTCGGAATATCAACCACATACGGATGGAAGTTCTGTCTGCGTCTAGTAGTCCGATGGTACATCATAAGAATACAGAATAAGTAATTTTATCTAGCCAACGACGTAACAGTTTATTAATTTAACTAAATATCCTATCAAATATCTGTCAACATATCTATAATCCAGTTTTCTCTTTCTAACTTATCTATTTCTATTTCTAATTTAACTGTTTTTTGAAAAAAAGGACGAGTATTATTGAATGACATAATTTTTTTAAATATTTACTTAGATGTCATTAAAATGTGATTTAACCAATGGAAAAATAACTCAAAGGTTTCGCGTTTCGTTTTACGTAAGGAATTAAACGCAATTATTAACAAAAAGCTCTAAAATATACCATAGTATATTTATCGAATACCAAAACATATCAAGCATAAATTCAATAAGTTTATACATTTATTTACTTCAAATATCATACAAATAATTTGCGAATGCGTGATATTCTATAAACCACATATCACCTAGTTTCTTGGAAGAACGTCATGTAAAAAGTGCCCATGCCAAATTTGAGAACTAACAGCTCGTAGCTAATAGATATTGTGACACGCTATTTTTTTTCTACTAGGTTTGTACCTGTATCGGTTACTCATACCAGTCAACTAAATATTCAAATATCTCAAATATCAGTTATCAAAAGTTGATTTAAAATATAATGTATGGTAGCAGCAGTGATTATTAAAAAGGGGGATTAGTTAGTATTTTTCGATGTTAAATCGAATTATTATTTAAATAAAACACTTTTTAACTGGATTCATCGCGTATGATTTTTATTTTTAATTTTAACTGGACGTTTCGGTGTCTTTGCAGACCCCGTGGTGACGAGAGACTGAGGTGTCAGGCAGGCGTCTTGCTTTACAGTTGACTAAAATTATACGCCATAAATCCGGTTAAAAAGTGTTTTGTTTTATAGTATGAATCGTATGAATTTTAATTAACGCATCACTTCGGGGCACCTCTCCACGTCAATCCCAACAACATTTGTTTTACGACATTTTACAAATCTTGATAAATAACACAAAAAATAAAAACAAAAAATGTTTGCTCCCTACTCTACATTTTGTAAGAATTACCTATTATTATTATGAAGCGATATTTTACTGCGCAATCGTCGTGGCATACCTACGCTCAGAGTAAATAGAGTTACGCCTCCGAACAGAGGCTATAAATATTTTTTTTATGAAAAAACAAAAATTTTAAAAACTATTATTTTAAAAAGTTTTGGAACAAATGTTTTTGGGATTGATGCGGAGAGGGTGCATGCAAGTAGTGATGTGCTAATTAAAATTAACCACCTATACTAATATATAAAGCTGAAGAGTTTGATTTTTTTGTTTGTTTGTTTGTTTGTTTGTTTGTTTGTTTGTTTGTTTGAACGCGCTAATCTCAGAAACTACAAGTGGGATTTGAAAAATTCTTTTTGCATTTGATAGCCCAACTCTTGAGGAAGGTTATAGGCTACATTTTATCCCGAAATTTCCATGGGATCAAAAGTTACGTGGGTAAAACCGCGTGCGGTGGCTAGTGTATAATATGTAAGCGAAAGCTTCCCAACCTAATACACTCTGTAGTCATTTGCAAAGAATGGTTCAGTCACTGTAACGTATGTAATTGCTTTTCATCAATGCGTTTTGTGAAGCGCGAGCGTCTGCTCGGATAACACCGTTCTGCTTATTTGAAATGCAAAATAGCTTTGATATATGCCAGCTCGAACAGAATTAATATAAACGGGACTTAGGGTCGCCTACGCATCTTGTGATATCTTTTTCCATCCGGTACCATGGAGAAGAAGGTCCCATTATTACATACATACATACATAACTTCAAGGATGTATCATTTATGGGGTAGGCAGAATACCAGAGTATATGATGTCACATTTGACTTTGTAGGTATTATAATGATGGATAGAGACTATCGCAGTGACAGGAACTCACAAAAACGCCAATAAAACCCCTGTCCCTAAACTGACTTTTTTAACATGCTCGGGAAGAGAAGCAGCTGGTACATTCTATGTTTTCATTTGCTCCCAGTTCAGCATGGAAGCTTATTTTGAAAATAAACGATTTAAAAATAAATAAAAAACGTGCAAGTGCAAGTAGGATCGGTGTTCACGAAGTATTTCGCAAGAAGGATTTTGTTCTATATTATCTATAAAAACGAAAAAAGGATGAGGTCAAAGATGAGCACGGGTTAAGAAATTATAATATTTACTACATTTTAGAGATAACTAATAATATATTATGTATATAGATATATATTTTTTCTCAGGTGTAACTCTATTTATATCGTTATGTTTATTTTAGTATGCAATAAAGCATTTTCTAAAAATATACCTGATGACGTCTATCAATAACATTTTCTTTTCCTTCAATTGTCGAATAACTGAACTGTTAAGAATTGACTTAACTCTTAACGCTTCACATGCGTCTTTATTGAAATATTCCCGAAAACGTGAAGGGCTTGAGGCGATTTCATATAAATGCCGAAAATTCCTTTAGCCCTACAGAATGTGTACCTGACGTTACTAGAAAAGGTAATTCTTTTTTCGCCTTGCAATTTCCTAGGCAAGTTTTGTACGTAAGGAAGTAGGTTTATAATGGAACTGTGTGAAACTGTTTAAGATGTTTCTGAAATACGTACAGCTCTTATGTTTATTACAAGACGATATACATTTCTGAGTCATGTAGGATCAGAGAAAATAAAAAAAAAACAGCTCCTAAAAACCAAATTCGAAAATGTGAAAACATGAATCCGAAAATATCAAAACAAATAAGAAGAAGCAATGAATAGAAAAGGGGTCATTTTTGTGGATCTCAAATATTATTTCTTCGATCATAACGCAACCAGTTATTTCCGTAATCTTTGTGCTCTATTTTCGACTTTTACGGCCATTATTTTCAGGTGAGATTGAGATCAATTTTGGAGTCAGTAGACAATATCAAAAATGTTTCTACCGAATAGTAAAATGAAAAAAAAAAACTCGTATTTCCTTTTTCTGTTCCTATTCTACATCCTAAGTACTTTACTCATCCCAAAAAATAACAAAAGGAAATTAACTGTTCAAGAGTTCATTTGGTTATTACGAGCTTTCAAATTTAAATTAAAATACTAAAAGATAGATAAAATACCAAAAGATTAAAATACTAAAAGATGAAGTCGTCTCGGCGCCGTGGTTATTGTGTGTATCATACGATATCACAGATTAAGCAACATTTGGTGCGGTTGGTGCTTGGATGGGTGACCGCCGACCATTCATTTCTCACGGCGACTTCCGTGCTTCGGAGGGCACGTTAAGCAGTCGGTCCCGGGTGCTGTATACTTGTATACAGTAGTCGTTAGGGTTTGTCAGAACCCACTTTGGCGTCCTGAAAATTCTGACATCCACCACCCAGCACTGGGCCAGCTTGGTGGATTATGGCCTATACCTCCTCGTCAAAAGATATCATCCGACAACAAGTTACGCAAAAACAGCCTAAAACTGCTTATTTTAAATTTTACATTTCAATAATTAAAAATATAATATTTTGTATTAGTTTCAATGTTTCAAGGTAATTAATGCGTCAATTAATAAAACAACAATATTTCTTAAATTAACTTTATTTTAGCTATTAAATGCAAACTGTAGTGTGATATTTAGAAATATTTATTTATTCATACATAAGTTGATTCCCTGAAAAAATATGTCACCTAGGTCACTAATTCAATTAGATGAACCGGGTAGTAGGTAGAATTCCTTTGGGACTAGACATAAATGAATTTAATATAAGGGCAACTGGCGAAAATTTACGGTTTAAAGGTTTATGACCTGATGTGATATGTTTTTAGACTAACATCTCTCAAATCTGTTATAGTCAAGTATAATATAGCATGTTTTATTTAAAGCTCTTCCATGCTGTACAGGAAGCAAAGGAAAAACATAGAATGTGCCAGCTGTTTTTCTTCCCGCGCATACTGTACAAGTTAGTAATGGGACAGAGATTTTATTAGAGGTTTTTTGTGGGCGATTGCCTGATCCCCTGTTATTGCAATAGCCTCCCCGCCATTATAATGTCTCTAAATCTGTCAAACGTACATCAGATGGTTTTATAACCTGTGATGTTCTGCCTTCCCCATAAGGTGTGCAGCCGTGAAGTTACGTATGTATGTTTAAAGTAAAGCTTTGGTGGTTAAGTTAAAAATGAAACATAAGTACTTAATTATTAATTAACCTTTCCGTTACTGACTGAGTGACTGACAGACAACGCACAGCCATTTCTACTGGCCGCAGAGAGATAATATTTGGAACATACCATCCTTAGAAGTTGTGGGGGAGCACTAAGGAAGAAATTTCCAAAATTTCCACGGGAACGGGAATTATTAGACTTTTTCGTTTGTATGAAAAATCTTATTCCTTGAGTGCACGGATATGATACTTGGCATAAAGGTTCTTCAATGAGTGACTGTATTATGAAAGTAATTCCTGAAATTCCCACGGGAACGGGTAATATATGATGTTTTAGTTTGTATGAAAAAATCTTATTCCTGGAGTGCACGGATGTGATACTTGGTATAAAGGTCCTTCAATGTCTGGTTTTATTATGGAAGAAATTCCTGAAATTTCCGCAGGGTCCGAAAAAATAAGACTTTTATGTTTATGCGCGTACGAAGTTGCGGGAAACAGCTCGTTTGTAAAATAGGTACGCGTATTTGCCACGATAATTATGCTGAAGAACTCGCGAGCGATCACGACTTAGATCTCCACAATAAAGCAAATATTTGTAAGATTTGCTGATGTTTGTTATGTTTCTAAATATTTTTCAACTGATTTCCAAAAGGAGGAGGTTCCCAATTAGTGTGTAATTTGTGTCTTTGTAACACGATGTTTTGGTCATTTTTGAATCGATTTTAAATATCCTCATATGATAGAGGATACTTCAGAGATGTTCCCATGTAAATTTCATCAAAATCGATTGAGCACTTAATGAAAATTTTTTTTTTTAAATATGTACGAGTACGGAGCATATTTACCTTGACCTTGACCGACAACTTACGTGATGCAGTAGCGTAATGGTGCGTACAGATTGCTGTAATGGAACTTGTTTATAGTTGTCTTTGTTAGTTCCACTTAACGCACTAGATGGCGTGGATTGTCTTTTAAATCGCGCATAAACTGGAATATGTAAAATGTATGTATACTTGTTTTAAGGTTGTTCTCAAATAAAGTGTTTTCCATATATTAAGTGAGTGGTTTCAATTAGTGGTGTAAGTAAACAGAACTAGTAATGTATCATTATGCGCATGTTGCGTATTTGGACCTGTAGTGCGCAGAATGTTACATTACTAGTTCTATTACAGCAATCTGTGCGGCACCATAAGACGTTACTACATTATTCCTGGGTTCGATCACATTATGGAACGACAAAGTATTAATATTCTAGATTCCACCTTATTCGCTACATACCCACAAGCTCTGCTTAGTTTAAAACCATGTAGTTGAGGTTTTTCTTACGAGGATTTATTTTAATTTAACCAATTTAATTTTCTTACAGGTCCGCAACGCAACAGCAGTGTTCATAATGAACCTGTCGTGCTCCGATCTCCTGTTCTGCTGCTTCAACCTGCCGCTGGCCGCTTCCACGTTCTGGAGGAGGTCCTGGGCTCATGGCAGGATCCTTTGCAGGATGTTTCCTTTGGCTAGATACGCGCTGGTAGCCGTGTCCTTATTCACAGTCCTGGCTATAACGATCAACAGATACGTTATGATTTCACATCCGAGATTGTATCCTAAGTAAGTAATTTGCCCTCTAATTGTCTAATAAATATTATTTTTATTTATTTTGCGATCTTTATGGCTTTAAAAATATCGCGACGATAGAAAATATAGATTTTGATAAAGACTTGATTCATTCTAAAGGAATAACCGAGAAAAAACTGCTTAAATATTTTAATCTATAAACTTCATCTCATACCATTCTTAAATTAATTTATGTCACCAAAGCTTCCCTTGCATTCCTGGCCGCAACCTGTGCCAAATTTTAGGATCGTGGAAATTATTCACAAATCAAACAAAAATAACAAATTTAAAGCAATGGAAAACAAATGGAAAATAAAATGACGTTATTGCCATAAATCTTCACAGTTTTACAAACTGGCCGTAAGTATAGAGATTATAGATATATAGTAAAGTATAGTATAGAGACTTTTGTTCTTAAAATGTATTAAAAAATAACAAAAACTTAAAAAATATATTATTAATACGACTTTTTAAACAAAAAGTTATGAATGGTTAATAAAGATGATCCTGAAAGGTCAACCTATGGTACGGAAGTGACATTTCACCACTACTTATCTATCAAAAAAAGCAATATTGCTTTTTATATACTAAAATGAAACGTGTTATTTGAGTGTCTCGAAAAGTGAGAAAAGCTACTCAAATAAACCATAGATCTGTATTTCAGTTTTGTCACTGTGGACTGAGTTAATCAAAACTTTTGAAATATATTACCTGCACTGCATCAATTGTACGCTAGTGCACTGAATATAAATGAAACAGTGTTTTAGAATTGCATCACATAACATTTTGATAGGAAGTGCATCTTTTAATTGCAATTTTAAAGGTAAAAAGGTCAAATTTTAATTGCAATTGTGCATATGCTCATTAGGTATCTTGAATGCTTTCTTATTTCTTAGGCTGTAGTATACAAAAATAATAGGCCGGATATATGTATTTTAAAAGATAATAATATTATTTAGGCTTCTTCGTAAAAGACCTGTAATTTAGATTCAATACCGTTGTACTAAACTTCTTTCGAATTTATTAACAAGGTCATAAGGAAAAGTGCTATTCTAAATCTCAGTATCTAGAGGGCAGTAATTTGAAAATAAATAAACAATATTTGTCAGATTTGGAATTAAAACTTCGAAACGTACCTACTTTATGTTAATTACAGTAAATTGAATTTCCTGTTACAACTTACATTTAATTGAAACTAAATATATTTACAGTAAGATTAATGGGAAACGGCAAGTTTAACTAATTTGCCTGACTGATTCCTTTGACGTACTTTGCAGTACGAATGTAATTATTCGAAGAAGGCGGTCGTAGAAAATTTACATGTAATTCAATTAAATAAACAAAGATGACAAAAGCTTAGGTTGTCCTAACAGGTGATTAGAGAAGAAGTTAACTTTATTCACACATAAATAATTCCAAGATTAACATAAATCAAAACATATACAAAAGTACAGGGAAAAGTCAGTCAGGGAAAGCTAAGAAAAATTTCGAAAAGATTTTTTATGGCATGTTTGAAAGTCGATCCAGCAGCTATATCTTACATCAATGAGTTGATGGGAGCCGTCAAACTTTAGGCAGATTAGCGGATTGAAAAACATGAATCTTTAAACTTTAGGTAGATTTTCAGGCTCACTTTCCAACTAATAAAATACATAAAACCACTTTGGCGATGGGGTAAACCTGTCTGCCTCAGACGCCAGTGGTTGCGAGTTCAGTTCCCGCACGGAACGAGACAGACAGTGTTACCCTATCGCCAAAGTGGTCATCTTTAACAGCAACGCCATTTGCATAACAATATTCTAAATAATTGTTCTTATTTGTCCACAGATTATATAAGCGACAATACCTCGCTGTCATGGTAGCAAGCACTTGGATATTTTCATTTGGAGCCTTAATCGCTACCTGGATGGAAAAGTGGGGTAGATTCGGATTAGATCCTACAATTGGATCCTGCTCTATACTACCAGATAAGAACAACAGATCGCCAAAGGAATTCCTTTTCGTAGGCGCCTTCATGCTGCCGTGTTTAGCAATAGCAGTTTGTTATGCTCGAATATTTTGCATTGTAAGAGAAGCTGCCAGACGATCTCGTGCTCCGATCCATAGCAGGATACGAGGTGGGCTAGAAGATTCCGCAGTTGGCTCAGCTTCCACTGCATTAGAAAGATCCCCTGGACCTGAAAATGGGTTGAACCATATCAATGGACCTACGAAGAAAAGTTTACTAGCGCCACCAGCACTTCACTGTCCTTCTACACCTGGCCCTGAGCGTTCTTCATCATCAGGCGTAGATACTTGCGATGGACACGATGAAGAAAGCGCTTTAGAGAAACCGCATACTCCTAATGGTACGGAAACTGCAAAAAGGTTACGCCAAGCCGCTGTGGCTTTAAAGCGCTCGCCGGCTTCCGTCAGACCTCCACGTTTGACTCCAAAGGATAGAAAACTTTTAAAGATGATCATGGCAATAATGTTATCATTTTGGGTATGTTATTTGCCAATAACATTGACCAAAATATTTCGTGAATTCACGTCTTATCCAGCTGCGAACATAGCTGGATATATTCTGATCTATTTGACGACGTGCATCAATCCGATCATCTACGTGGTGATGTCGAGTGAATATCGGCAGGCTTACAAGAATCTGTTGATGTGTCGGCGGTGGGCGTGACGGTCATCCGGCGAAGGCGTCTCGGAGAAGCGCCCGCCATGACTAGTAATTAATGGGTGAGATACCGTAAAAATTTCAGAAACAGACATTCACAAGCTACAACTCCTGTAATGCTTTGAAACTGACTTATTTACTGTGTAAGTGTATCTGAATATCAACAAATAATTAGTATGGTGACCTATGGCTCAAATTGGCCTTTTGTTCTTGTAAAATAAGTGAAAAGTGAAAGATTTTCGCGAAGAATGACATGTGCCGTCCGTGTTGTGCTAAATTAACAAAACTTGTGGAGAGGGTTTTGTTTAGAGGAAGTAATGTATAACCTAGAAGATTTTGTATCAATTTGAAATATAAAAGTTGTTTCAAGAATGCTGTTGACTTGAAAAATAAGCACACAAAAACGATATTGATATTAATATATTTAAGGTACGTTATTGCAAATAACTATTGTAAAATAAGTATTATATTATTGTAAAAGGAAAATGGATCGTTGCTATAGACATTCCATTTAAATTAGTAGTCATAATTATTTTGAATGTAGCAATAAATGTGAGGAAATATCTGTGAAGTATGTGGATATAGCAATATATGAAATAAACTAATGTATTACCGAATAATTTAAGAATATCAAATATTTTAAAATGGTGAAGTATGAAAATGAAAAATCTCTCCATTGTATGGATGGCAGTCGGTTTTATTTAGTGTCGTTAATCGTGAAACATACCTTTTTAAATGCATTTTATTATTTTATTAAAATTTTAAAATATTATTTGCGTATTTACGCAAATTATTTTTGTTATGTCCACACGTTTAAACTAAAATCAGCAACAGATATTTTGGGTACGAAGCATGTTTCACCCTGTATACGAGAAGGTTAAGGTAGATTGTCCAGTGGCAAGTGATCATAAAGACTCAGGGTGTTACCACACCAATCGGTCGACCGTCGATCGACGGACGAATCGAATAGTCGACGTCATCGATAGTTTTAAGATGAAAAAAAATCCTGTCGGACGTCCACAGAAGGCGGTTCGTCCCATGAAGGTCATGAACTCATTTATCATTTACATGGTAAAGTCAAAAACAGTTACATAGCGGGGACTTTTTACTAAAACTATAGTAAAAAGTAAGGTTCTACTGTAAAATCATAATAAAGTGAAATAACTGAAAAACGAAAATTTTTGGATAGGTCGTTCTATAGTAAAAATATATTGTTTAGACCTACTCATTAGCCCCTCAACGGATGCGGGTCCAATTAAAAATAACCCTGTATATAAAGTACAAACAAGCAACATTAAGTTGATGCTCCAAATTGCAGATTTCAGGTTTTTTCAGATTTGTGGGGTCAGTGTTATTAATTAATCTATGGTCAATTCAGGCTAGCAGTACTTGTAGATAATTGGCGGATCCCAGAACCGTATGTAAGATTGAACTTGAGCTGTGTATAAATTAAGAAGCAGTTCTAGGCTGAACTATCGTCGAACCTTCGACGTGATTCCCAATTTTGTAAAAGCTACTTGAGGCGTTTCTTAAATTAAATTTATGTGTTAGAGAAACACTCAAAAGTTTTCGACCGTTATGTGGAAAGTGAGTGGTAAAGCGAAAGTGCTCTTGTTACTAACTTTTGAAAGTAATTTCTTACTAGAAAACCTTCATTTTCTCTAATTTGCTAAGAGTCCTATCATTTTAGTTACATCTTCATGTCGTACAATATCACTGCAAAAATATAAATAATGTACTTACACTACGAAGTTTTAACTGGTATCATTATTTTTCTATTTGACATTTCGAACTATCAGTTTACTGCATTGAAATAATTGCCAGAGTATAGGAAAGAAGTGAATCTTATTACAATGGATAAATCATTTGGCTACTAAATAATGCCTTGGATCTTTTTAAAGAATCTATTATGGGCGAACTCCTTTTAAATGTTCTTAAAATGTGAAATAAGCTGTAATTATTGTATTTTACTGGAACCTTTCTCAGTATGAGGTTCAAGAAATTTAATTAAGCATTCATCCGTTATAAATTTTAACATTGCATAAAGCATTTATTCATAATTTATGGCCATGTTCACTTGTATATACTGTCAATTTACTATTGCCACGTTTTTAAGTATACTCATAGAAAAATCTTTCTTAACAGTATTATAGAAACTTTAATAGCATATTTGAAATTTGCTGATTATGTTGAGTCGTTTTTACAAAAGCTGTGAGTCTGCTTTTTATCTATGTAAAAAAAAATTAAGACTTTATAGTCCAAAGCAGGCTCTTAGATTGTATAAGGTAATACTAATATACAAACCATCAAAAAAAGTATTTTTTCCAAATTGGCCAGGCTAACAATCATTCCCATTATTGCCTGTACCGAAACCTAATCATTATGACATTTAACGTGAAAATATAAAATAATTGGTTTATTAAATAATGTGCTATCTTGAAAGATGGTGTCAAGTAAATATTGGAAAAAAAGACTGCTTCAGTGATTGGGCCCACTAGATTGATGTCCCATAAGGACCAAACACTGAATTCAAAAAAGTATTATTTTCTGTTCTGTAATACGTCCCATTGACTTTATTGTAGGAAATAATGAGATCAAGTACGGTCAGCAAGCAAACTAATAAGAATATCAATAAAAGACAAAATATTGATTCGTAATAAACATTTATACTAACAATAATCAACAATAAAAATTAAAAACATGTTACTTACATTTAAAACACTATAAAACTATGATGTAATAAAATTAAGTATGTAGGTATTGACAATTTTATAGTGTGAGGTTATTTGTCTTACTATAAAAAATTTACTTCGTAAAATTTAAAAAATCACAGTTCTAATAATTAAAATAATCACATAATCAAATATTATCAATGTTTTAAATCAGTCATCATTGCCTACATATATACAATAGATAAACAGTTTACTTAAACAAAACGAATATTCAGAGTAGGTTTGAGTTCTTGCTTAGAGTTCCCTAAAATACTTAGCAATAAAATAAAACGTATATTTGGAGTAGCTTCGGAGTAGCTTCTAATCTTTTGTTTTATTCTAATGATTTTGTTTGCTTGCTGACCGTACTTGATCTCATTATTTCCTACAATAAAGTCAATGGGACGTATCACAGAACAAAAAATAATATTTTTTTTAAATTCTGTGTTTGGTCCTTATGGGACATCAATCTAGTGGGCCCAATCACAGAAGCAGTCGAAAAAAGAAAACAAAAAGAACACACAATTTATGCGTGTTGTTAACTAACGTTGAGGTTAACCCAATAAACTTTTGCAACTAAGTTTTAAAACTTTAAAAACAACGCAGAATTGTTGAACAATAATCTATGTGTCGACTTCCAAAATAGTTGACTACTAAATCTTAGATTAATAAAGCTACTTCTTATTATCTACAAAACTACCTCGATGAAACAATTTTTACTATTTTGTTATAATTTGTGTTGTCCACATCAGTCACTTGTTACTTATCAATTAATTACTACTGGTTTGCACAATAATTGAAATTTAATATAATTATAACTCTTTACCTACTTCCAATGTATTGACGAGAGTAATTTCTAAGAATATATATGGCAGCAATTTTATAGATATCGGCCAGTCCTAATAACTCAGAGTGGTTACGCACTATCCAATTCTAATCCGATCCAAAACCGAGTAATGACGGTCCGTCATCGTTGCCGTAGAACTAAAGCTATGGTAGCTTACGTACTACCTACATTTAGCATCCGTCATCTATCATTTCATACAAAATATCTAGATACTTATTTTCTCGGAGCCAGATCAGATAAGAATCAGACATAGTGCATAACCTCTCTAACGTACTAAACACTTTGACTTTAATATTGTCTTAATTTTTCGCGATTCATACTATTAAATAAAACACTTTTTAACCGGATTTATCGCGTATATTTACATTTTAAATTTTAACTCGACGTTTCGGTGTCTTTGCAGACCCCGTGCTCACGAGCGACTGAGGTGTCAAGCATCGAATTGATAGATGGAAAAAGTTATACATCTTCATCTCCATCTGTTTCTCAGTCTTCGAGCGTAGCGTTCTGGATTGACACAAAACGAGCTGACAGTATCTTGAGTTTTAGGTGCACGAGCTTGCTGGATGTTAGATTTAATGTTTTTCAGGATAGGGTCCCATGTCGGTGATAGTTTCCAACCATCTTCTCTATTGAAATTAGGGTGTTTTTTTAATTTCTATTGCTTCTCTGATCATTCTAGGAATGTACTGTTTCTCTCTAGATAAAATTTTCACAGAGTCAAACCTTAAGTAGTGGTTGGGCTTGTCCATAGAATGCTCACAAACTGCAGACTTTGAAGCTCTTCGATTTTTTCTCGTATATTTTTCTTCACGTATATTTAAAAATGTAAATATACGCGATAAATCCGGTTAAAAAGTGTTTTATTTTAACACTTTGACTTTTTCATAGTCTTTCAAAATTTTCAAAAATTCTTCGACAAGTCTTTTTTGTAGGTTACTATTATGTACAAAATGTACAATATCATAATGTGATAATATTGTAATTGTAAAGAATGTCAAAGACATTGGAAAAGTTCCGATTACACTATAAATTGGTGCTGTTAGATGAAAAATTTCTGTTTTTTTTGCTTTTATTTTAAAACTTGCAATCATTTTTTTTCCTTTAGACAAAATGACTACATAATCATAATTCATTTTCGTGTTTTATTTCTGTTTTTTACTGTACACACTTCAATTGTAAAATTTTTTGCATATTATGCCTATTAGTGAAAATTACGATTACAATATAATTTGATGATGTAATGTGAGATGAATCAATTGTATGTAAACAGTTATGCAACTGTTTCACTAAAATTAACGATAATGATTTGATATACTATACATTTAAATAGCAAACCAGCTGTAATTACATATATGTCATATTAACATAATTATATTAATGTTATTATATCGTGTACCTATACTTTAATCGTAAGTATGGATAAGTAAATATTTTATACTAAATATTATGAAGATTTAAATAAAATGTTATACTTAAGCGTGTTCTATGGCCGTTTATTGTAAATTACACTCTTTCATGAAACCGTTTTTTTGCGAAACCGTAATTTTGTGGAATTCGCTATAACTAGTTCATTGATCGCAAGCTTTTGGTCATGTTTTGAGAAACTTTTTTTATCTACCAGTAATCGGTGTTTTGTAAATATTCTACATGTACTAATGTAATTGAATTTTGGTGTATTTAAAAAAATACAGTAGCCAACACATAACATAACACACCTTTGAACCCTTTCACTATTGGATAAGTTTATATAACTACTCCATTATCATAAGGAACGTTTTAACTGCTAGCAACTGGTATATCAAAAGAAGAAAATATTGATTGGATATTAAACTAGTTTCGTAATTACTATGCCTACAATTAATTTAATTTTTTTTAGTCTGTAAATATACAATGTTTGTTTTCGGTTCAACATTAAATCGATTGAAGTGGTAACCAATAAAACTAGTCGAATTAAAACTAAACCTTTAAATCCCGTTATCTAAGAAATATCAACGAGCCTCGATAAACGTTAAAAGTCACCTTTAAGAAACGTCTTTTTTGTATAAATATTTAACTTAGGTACTTATATTATTTATATTTTAATTTGACTGATAGTAATATTGTTAAATGTAGTTTTATAATCAATAGAAATATTACTATAATTTATTGAAAGGAGAAAATGTAAGTAAAACACCATAAAATAGATACCAAAGACCAATTCTTTTGGGGCCATTACATCCCAAAGCCATGTACTTACCAAAGATGTAATTAAATTAATTGTTCAAACGTTATCGCCTTTTATTTCACATGTTTTTTTTTCCATTTTCAAGTGAAACATTAAATCGAAATTAGTGCCACTTCAGCATATCACTGTGAGTTATAATATTTTAGAGGCCGCCTAATGAATGATTTGCGGCTGGTCTCAATAATTTATATTTTTTATAATTTTAAATGATGAAGAAAATGGTTTAATAGTTTTAAATATAAAAATAAACACAGAAAAGTATTTTAAATTCCTTGTGAAGTGTGCCCATTTATAAAGGGGTAGGTATACGTCCTGTTGATTTCCACTGTCAGAAATTGCTGTGCTCAGAATAAAGGGCACTGAGGGTAGGGCACTAAATTGGCATATAAGTACCATTCCGACGAACGGAGTAGTCGTCCATTTTTATTTATTTACTAGCTCACCCGGCAAACGTTGTTTTGCCATATAAATAAAAAAAAAAATAGATGTTGGCCGATTCTCATAGATACCGGATAAGCACTAAAAATTTCATCAAAATCGGTCAAGCCGTTTCGGAGGAGTATGGCAACGAAAACTGTGACACGAGGATTTTATATATATTTATTTATTAAAGAAACAAACAGCTTACAATATTACTTATAAACAGAATTAACAATAAATATTTCATTAGCCAAAATAGTTTCCAATTTTAATTTAAAAGTCGTCATGAGATAATATTAATAGTACCTAATTTGATACAATTTCAATTTAGCTCTGACAATAAAGGAGATGTTTTAACTCTACTAAATTTAAATTACTAAACCAAATTTTTAATTACTTTAAAGAATAAATCGTGTCGTATTACTTAGGTGAGAGTTACATTTTTTTACAGATTTAATGAAGCCGTTTAAATTAGTATTAAATATATCTACAATTTGGTAACGCTTATTATGTGTGCTGCAAGCTCTTACTAAAAATTTATTTTTTGAATAATTTGTTTTTTTGGACTGAAAACTGCTCGCGTCCGCAAGGTTTAGCCCTCGATGCCTTGTACGTGGTCCCTGGGTGGCGCTAAACGAGCGGTATCATCTGGTGGTAGGCTTCGGCCGCGGCTTGTCACCACCCACTAGACAAATCCATGCCGCCAAGTGACTTACTCGCGAAATGATGTTTAGTGTAACCATTGAGGAGGATAAGTCTGAGTAATCGTGCTGCATTTGAGAACTGTTTTCAACTCGTAGGATTGTGACTCACCGGGTAACTCGTTTTGGAGGGTAGCGGGATCCGAAGCACGGTGCACCGCAGTTAGTAGGGGGCTCAAGTAGCATTCCAGTCGATATTCCGAAAAGTCAAACTAAGCGTTTTGACAGTTCCTTTATGATACGGGTTGCCAAGGTTTGGAATGAACTGCCTGTGTCTATTTTCCCTGATCAGTATAGTCCTAGTACTTTTAAGCGTGGAGTGAATAGGTTTTTCGTGGATAGACATGTACCACCTTAGCCTTCGTGTCCACTTTACATCGGGTGTCATGGAAGACGAACGTCCCATCCGTATATTATTTAAAAAAAAAATCGAGCGACAATTTTAACTATGCCGAAAAATTCGATCGGTGTCGATCGACGCCATCGGTTGACGATAGATTGGAGTGGTAAGACCCTTACGCTGAGTAGTCGCTACTTATCCTTATTTAATATCTGTAACTACAGGGTGGCGATGCCGACCTTGAGACAGATGATCCTGGTTCACCATAGGTATCTATTTCGTACAGGTTTCTGTTCTTTAGATAGAGTGTAAGATCATCTATATCTACATATAGAAATAAAATTGAAGTGTCTGTTTCGTAATATTGAAATAACCCTTTTTTAATACATGCATATAAAATATATACGGTACATACACCAAAATATATATTTTTTTTTAATTTTGAAGGGACTTTTAGTGGCAGTTAGCTGATGTAATAAGGAATAACTTAGGCTACGTTTATTTCAGAAAAATCTTGTATTTTAGAAAAATGAAATAGGTAATGTTACTACATCTATGTACATGCTTGGTGGTAGGATCCCTTCTGGGTCCGCCTGGCTAGCGACCACCCTTTATATAAAGTCTGCCGCCAAATGTTACCGCTCCGGCGGTAATGTGTTCCGGCAATATTGTATAAAGAGCCAGTTCCTTCCTAAACCCGTGTGCTTATCTTCGACCTCATCGTCACTTACCATCAGGTGAGATTGAGGTCAAACGCGGGTTTAGTCACTTAAAAAAAAAAAAAAAAAACTGTCCAGTACCGCGCGCAGCTCACGCGCATGCCGGGTACAAGTCGCGGGTACAGCTATTGCCAATAAAAATATAACCTAATTTGGGATAAGTAAAAATAAAATGAAATCAATTAGGTATTATAATAAAAAAATATTTATTACAAAATCGACTGATAAGCGGAACGAAGGTCCTCTGGGTAAGTTAGACTAAAATGTGATTGCGAGTCCTTTGCAATCCTATATTCCCAGGTGGTACCGTGGCTTTTGTTACGTCCGTGGCTTTTGTTACGTAGATCGATTGATGTGGTAACAACCTAAAGCGTCATTTCTGCTTTAATTTTTAAAGAAGAGTACTCTTTTCTTACAATACTTCATCTTTTGTGTTTATTTTTACCTCATACACCACCTCTTTAGCACTTACCCAGACATAAAAATTGAGCGTTGTTAAGGGGATCGCATGGGTCATTCCATTGGGCCACGTCTCTCAATTCATGAATTAAGAAAACAGTTGCCTGGATACTCGCGTCCTATTTTCGTGTAGTGAGCCGGGCAGCCGTCATTCTGAAATATAATTGCCCGTTCATCTTCCAAATACGGCAGGCGGCTCAATAATTCCAGCAGGTCATTTATAACTCCAGTAAATTTTCCCCATGTACTTTATCTGGGAGATAATGGGGGCCTATGAGGTCTCTTTCCAATGACACTTGTCCATACGTTGACCGTGAAGCCAAACGGGTCGCGTGAGGATTTTGCGATTCCCATCTGTGTAGGTTATGTTTATTAAAAATCCCTCTCTTGTGAATTTAGATACATCAGTCCAGCGTATGGTCTTAAAAAATTCGTCGTTATCTACACCCAAATGTATAAGTAAAGTTTTTTTTTGCATTTAAAATGCTCAATTATTCTTAAATAAATGAAAAATGTGATAAATAAAAAAACTTAATAAAAAATAAATAAACTTAAAAACATTATTAAAACATTGCAATGCTTCACTTTAACTGGGATTCACAATTTCTGTAAAGAAATTGATCTCGGGTGGTCTTAGCTGCAAAGCTTATACCATTAGATGGAGCTACGTTAGCAATATAACGTAAAAACAAAAATGTGGTAAGTAATTTCGAGGCGTAGCGCCAGGCCCCGATAGCTCAGTTGGAAGAGCACTCGTCCGGCAAACGAGAGGTCCCAGGTTCGAATCCTGGTCGGGTAATTTTTATTTATCACATTTTAGACCCATTCTTGTGAGATTTAATAGCATGGAACATCGGCAACAGGTTTGGGAAAGTAAAACCAGTTTAAAAGGAACTGGTATTACTATCTCAGAGTTCCTGAAAACCAGACAGAAGATTTTTTCAGCATGTCGGTCACATTTCTGCATCCGTAATTGCTGGTCGGCCGACGGGAAAATCGTCGTTAATCTTCACGACAAATCGCGCAGGAAGATTGAAACCTTGAGTGAATGCAATGAGCTTTTGAGTAAGTTTCCAGCCTGTAAAGAGGATTCTACGCCCCCGCAAGTCTAGGAAACTAAAACGACCACAATATCCCCAAGAAAAATGCGTCGCCGTCATTGAATAGCTCCTGCAAGTATTTATATAATTTCTTTAAACATCGGTCATCACCATCACTTCTTAACTTGCACGGTTTTTCATTCAATCTGCTTTAACTCCTTAAATTGTTTCCTTTTCTCAATTTGTTACAATAGGCGGTATACGATAAACAATGAGCTAGCATTATAACCTTATATTGAATTGATGGATGTATTTCAAAAGGCATTTAAGAATAATAGGATCTGGGATTGAGAGTAGAGACCACATATTGATTGGTCTAGGGACCTGTCTGGGAAGAAAGGAATACAGGGAGGAGGGTGAGAGGGGGCAGTTAAAAAAGATGTGGTCAGCTGTCCCAGGATCCAGTCCGCAATCGCACAATGGAGAATTACGAACGCCGATTTTGTTTAGGAAAACAGGGGAGCAGTAATGGCCAAGCCTCAGTCTACAGACAACTGAGGTGGACCGTTTATCTGCAGCTTTAATTTTAAAAAACCAGGGCTTAGTAGGTATGTTTGGTTGAATCTCACCATAATGTTTGGCTTTTAGTTTGCGAGATCAGTCCCATGAGGAGCTCCAGGCAACATGTAGCCGCTCACTGGCTAAGAGGCGGAAATCCTTAGCACATATAGTGATCCAAGGAACCAATTTGGATGGAGTCTTTAGCGAAGGAGACGGCAGCTGTGTTACCGGCAATGCCCGAATGTCCAGGAATCCAAGCCAGGACAACATTTATCGAGTTACTACTGCAAGAGATGATGGAGCCTAGCTTGAACGGGTTGGCCTTCAAAGCAAGGAGACAACTAAGGCAGTCTGAAAGTATAAGGGCATTAGTGATATTATCGTCGACTACATATTTTAGCGCTTCAAGTATAGCAATTGATTCGCCAGTATAGACCGAGGCTTGCGGGGGGATTTTATACGATAGGAGCACGGAATATTTTGTTATCCAGACGGCCGAGCCAACAGCGCCTGATGGGGATAGTTTAGAGGCGTCTGTGTATATTTGGGTCCAGTTCGGCCATCTAGCTTCCACTGCTCTGAGGAAAAGAGAGTATGCTTCGGGACTCTTTTTAGGTATTCCGAGGTCTGTCACAATGAGAGGAGAAAATATTAAGGACTCATATGGGAATGAATAGAGATGATGGGTGGAGGTTTGAAAGACCGGGGTAGGGGACACGTTAAGGTTTATGGAGCTAGAAACTAGACGTGTAGGAGTCTTGTGTGTCCAGTATGAATTTGAAAGGCAAGATTTAAGGGAGTTAAGTTTAGAGTGGATTGGGTGGGATGAAAGCTGGAGAGTTCTAGCTAGAAATCTGTCTGCAAGAAACTGACGCCGGAGATGCAGTGGAGGTTCTACGCATTCAACCTGCATTGCATCCGCAGAAAAGGCTAGTCTCAAATCGGTGGCAAAGATTCCAATGCTGTCCATAGTGCCCAGACCTTTTCTGAAGCCGAATTGGGTAGGGCTGAGGAGGTTTTGACAACAATAATATTTCATTTTATATTCTGTCTGTCATTGACACATCTGTCACAATTGACATCCGCCTTCACTCACGGGGATACCAGTGTTTATCTTGTTCATATTTAATTTTTTTTTTTTACCGATACCGCTGTAGACCGCATTTTGTCGGTAATTATATTTTCATAGTTTTTGTTTAGTGTTTATGCTTTAAATTAAGTATGTTTCAAATTTCTAGCGCACTTAGGAGTGGTGAGTTTGCGTTTAGTTTTAGATTATTTGATTTCTTTTTTGTCTTTTTTTAAATTATAAGTATAGTTAGTATATATATATATATATATATATTCTTTATATATATATATATATATATATATAGTTATATATATATATATATATATATAAAGAATATATTATATATATATATATATTCTTTAAATACATTCATGGATAATGTCTTTGATGATCTCGATGACAATTATTTCTCTTGCTCATCCTCCTCATGTAGTTTCACAAGTGCTGATATCTCTTCCTCGCCCACACTGACTTTGCATGACCAACTTACTTTAATATCCGACGCAAGCCCATCCAATTTCAATGTTGTTCATGTAAACGCTCAAAGTATCCCAGCCCACTACTCCGACCTCCTAGCCTCCTTTACGACTGCTACTGTGGATGCAGTGCTAATCTCCGAGACCTTCCTTAAACCTTCACTTCCTTCCACGCATTATGCATTACCTGGCTACGTCCTTATCCTTAACGACAGAACTGGGAAAGGTGGTGAGGGTGTTGCTATTTATCTTCGGGCAGACATACCCTTCAAGGTTGTCAGTACTTCCCCCTCTGCACACTCTGAAAAGGCGGAACATCTAATCATTGAGATGGTTACCAGGCATTCGAAGATCCTGTTAGGAGTATTTTATAGCCCAAATCACACCATTGACTATTTCAATAATTTTGATGGACTGCTCCACGATCTTTGCCCATGCTATGATCATGTAATATTCATGGGAGACCTGAATACATGCATGGCCAAAAACAACTCCCGCTCCCGTAAACTCAGTTCTATCCTCAACGCCCATAAACTCAATATCTTACCTCTTTCCACGACCCACCATTTCCCGAATTGTGTCCCTTCCTTGATCGATCTAATGATTGTTTCTAAAACCAGTAATGTTGCGGTTCATAGCCAACTTACTGCATCCTTTTCCTATCACGACCTTGTTTTCCTGTCCTACCGTATCCGTATTCCCAGACGCAGACCACGTATATTACTGTTACGTAACCTGAAAGACGTCGATATGGCAGCATTACAACGCGATGCTGAGTCCAGTGATTGGAACGCTGTAATTCTTAGCTCGACTATCGATGACAAAGTCAAGTGCTTCAACAGTGTGATTCTGCAGCTGTTTGATCGCCATGCTCCACAAAAACAGGTCAAATTAAAACACGACCCAGCACCTTGGCTTGACGCTTCCATCAAGGAAGTTATGGCTAGTAGAGACAAGGCTAAAAGATTATACAGACGAAGACCTTCTGACTCCAACCTCGAAAAATTTAAAGTTTTGCGTAATCGCTGCAACCGTCTGTGTCGCGCAGCAAAAAGAAAGTACTTCCACGAGTCTCTGGTAAATCGTGGTCCTGCACAAGTCTGGAAATTCCTCAAATCTGTTGGTATTGGCAAATCCCCTAACACATCCCTTAAAGATTTCGATTTGAGCGCTCTGAACAATCATTTCTCCCTTCCTCCTGTTATTTTATCTCCTAATATCAAAGCCAACACCTTGAGTCATCTGTCGAGTCTGCAAGTAAATTATCCTCCTTTTTATTTTACAGCTGTTTCTCCAGATGAAGTCAAAAAATCAATCCTTTCCATTTCCTCTGCTGCGGTTGGTGATGACAATTTGTGCTCGAGAATGATCGTCATGATATTACCTTTCCTTTTGCCCATTCTAACCCACATTTTTAACCATTCTCTATCTTCTGGTACCTTCCCCTTAGCCTGGAAACGTGCGCACGTTATACCCTTACCTAAAATCCCTAATCCTACTGCCGTATCCCATATACGCCCTATTTCGATCCTACCTTTTCTTTCGAAAGTTCTCGAACACATTGTGCATAAACAATTGTCGGCATTCCTTTCCGCCAACAAGGTGATTACCCCATTCCAGTCCGGTTTCCGTCCCGGCCACAGCACTGTGTCTGCTTTAATTCACGTAACTGATGACATTCGCTGGGCCATGGAAAACAAGTCCCTTACCTTACTTATCCTTCTCGACTTTAGCAATGCCTTTAACGCTGTTGATTTCGATATCCTCCTGGGTATCCTTAAATCCCTAATTATATCCTCTTTGGCATTGACTTGGTTTGAGTCCTATCTTCGTGGTCGCTCGCAGCGGGTTCGCGTTGATGAGAGTCACTCACATTGGTGTGATCTTGTTGCGGGTGTGCCGCAGGGTGGTGTCTTGTTTCCTCTTCTTTTTTCGATTTTTATCAACTCAGTTACCAAAGTCATTTCATCCAAATTCCATCTCTACGCAGATGACCTGCAAATCTACCGCCATTTTGCTGTTTCTGACCTTGATTCTGCTTTAAGGGCAATCAATGCAGATCTGTGTCGAATAAGTGACTGGGCAAAGTCTTTCGGTTTTCTTATTAACCCTCAAAAATCTCAAGCTATGATCATAGGCAGTCGTTATGTTCGTGGTTGTCTTGAATTCTCTAATATACCTCCAATCACCATGGAAAATTTTACGATTTCTTTCACTGACACAGCTAAGAACTTAGGAGTCGTTTTCGATTCGAATCTTACATGGAACGCGAATGTCAGTGAAATTAGTCGTAAGATCAATTTTTCTTTGCACTCTCTTAAAGCCTTACATAGTTTCTTGCCTTTCAAAACGAAAATTTCTCTTGCTCAGTCACTTATTCTACCCATCCTTGATTATGCTGATGTGTGTTATTTGGATGCCACGGAGGAACTTCTGAACAAATTGGAGCGTCTGCAAAATCTTTGCATTCGTTTTATATTTGGCTTGAAAAAGTTCGATCATATCTCTGAATATCGGAAGCAACTTCGTTGGCTTCCAATACGCGACCGTCGAAATTCTAGAATCCTTTGTCTCCTTTTCAATATCCTTAATAATCCACTCACTCCTCCTTATTTGCGTAAAAGGTTTACATACTCACACTGTCAGAATGCACCATGTAGAGCACACGTGCGTACTTTTCTACTTATGCCTTCTCATAAAACCGATTTTTATTCCTACTCTTTCTCCGTCCATGCAGTCAGGTTGTGGAATTCACTACCTCATGTAATTCGTGAGTGTAAAACTATATCTAATTTTAAAAAGAAAGTCAAAGATCACTACTTTTCTCAACTGTAAGTTATGAATATAAACAATATTATTTTGATATATTGTATATTTATTTATGTTTATATTAATATTATATATGTATATATTGGTATATATATATTTATATTATTTTAAGCAGTTTATACGATATTATAGATTTGTGCACACTATCATTGCATCCTAAACAAACTCTCCAGTCCTAGGTCTGCTGGAAGAGATCTCATTAGAGATAAGCTGTACCTTTGTACTTATTTTTGATCCATGTATCTTTAAATTGTGTCCAAACTTATGAATACATAAATTGTTAAATAATAATAATATTGAGAATAAATTTTAGCTTTTTAAAAAGGTGAATACAATAATTTGAATTCGTTTTCCATAATATTGTAGGAACATGTAATTGTTTGTAAATATATTGTATGTTTTTAATTTGATTGTCATCTTTACGTAACTTTTAGGATTAGGTTTTTTGACATTTACCCGTCTCGCTTCTCTGCTCGTTCGTGACTGGCTAGCGGCATGCTGAGGCCCGAATATTTATACATGTCACTATTTATAGGTGTGAGACGGAAGAAGTTTAGAGAGAGATCGATGTTGTCAAACAAGATAATTTGCCTTTGTGATGTAACCTTTTGTAAATAGATTTTTAAGTATAAATATCAAAATTGTATATTTCGCCTTTATGACCCCACTAGTGTACATAGCTTTTTTGAGTATATATATATATAGGATCTTTTTGACAATAAATATCTTATTCTGGAAATCAACTTTCTTTTACTCCAAATCCTTGAAGGACCTCACAATGGTGACCCCGATGAACCAAGAAGCCAAAATTAATGAAGAAGCAACCTTCTCTGTCGCGCTCGTATCCATCCAGTCGAAGATACTGCCTTTTGGAGAGAACATCCTCGGCTGTGGTTTGCGCATTTCGAAACGTTAATCGACCCGCAACACATTAGCGACGAACAGAAGTATAGATACGTTATAAGCGTACTACAACAAGGCGACGTGCAGCAAGTTGGGGATATTTTGCTCAACCCTCCGCTGACCGGAATACCCTGCATTGAAAAATAGACTACTGTCCGTGTATCAAGAGTCAGAGTCACGCCAATTACAGAAGTTGCTGAGTGGACAGGAGCTCGGAGACCAAAAGCCTACTCAATTGCTGAGACGAATGCGCGACCTGGGAGGCAACATAATGGAAGACGACGCATTAAAAGTACTATGGCTAAACCAGTTGCTAACATCTGTACGAGCAGTTTTATCGGTAAACGAAGAGTCCTTGCTCAATACTCTCGCTAGCATGGCCGATAAAATGATGGAACACCTGGACCCACAAATAAATTCTATTGCCGCAAATATAGATGAAACAAGATTCGACCAACTTTCGAAGCAAATAGAAAAGCTTAAGCTCGAAATATCAGAGTTGAGAGGGCGACAGCAATATTGCCATCCCTCTCGCACACGCTATCGCTCGAGGTCCAAATCAAATAGAAATTCGCGCACTTACAGTGACCCGAATTGGTTTTGCAGATACCACTACCGTTTCCGCAATAAAGCTCGAAAATGCGAATCACCTTGTGCGTGGAAAAACAACGAGAAAACATTGGAAAACTAGATACGACATCGAGAGCGGCGGACATCGGTGTCGAAGAATTGTCTCCAACTAACCGCCTAAGCGTCACCGACCGACAAAGTGGTGAACGTTTTCTTATTGATACTGGAGCCGAGATCTCAGTCCTAGCTGTAAACACATCTCAACGACACTCACCTGCAGAATTCAGTTTGTACGCCGCAAATGGAAGTAGAATCACTACATACGGGGAGAAAACTCTACAGTTGAACATCGGGTTACGGCGCACTTATACGTGGACGTTTGTCATAGCTGCTGTGAAGAGATCTATCATTGAAGCAGATTTCCTTCATTATCACAACATCCTAGTTGACTTGAAAGGACAAAGATTGATCGACGGGCTGACAAAGCTATCCATCAAAACTCTTTCAATACACACTGAAGACCCGACTATACACGTCATTAATGAAAATCATCCGTACAGCGACATATTGAAACAATACCCAGAAATCCAGAGACCCCTATTAATGAAGAAACAGCCACCTCACGACGTGACGCACCATCTCAAAACAACAGGACCACCTATTTTCGTGCGCCCCTGACCATTAGCACCTGATAAATATATCGAAGCAAAGAAGGAGTTTGAACGCCTAATGGAGATGGGAGTTTGTCGTCCATCACACAGTTCGTGGGCAAATCCAATGCACATTGTTAACAAAGAAAAACGGGCAGCTGCGCATATGTGGAGTTTATCGCCGCCTAAACGCGATGACAGTTCCTGACCGGTACCCTATCCCCAGGGTACAAGATTTCACATTCAGACTACACGGCACAAAAATATTCTCAAAACTTGACATTAAAAAGGCCTACTATTGGATACCGATGAGAAGCAATGAAGATTCACATAAAACAGCGATAACAACGCCTTTTGGGCTGTTCGAGTTCACTTCTATGACATTCGGACTTCGAAATGCAGCCCAGACGTTTCAACGTTTCATGCAACAGGTACTACGAGGCATGGACGAGTATTCATTCTCTTACGTCGATAATATATTAATCTATTCGAAGAATGAAACAGAACACAAGCGCCATCTACACTTAGTTTTCAAGAGACTTAGCGAATATGGTCTAAGTATAAACATAGACAAATGTGAATTCGGAAAACAAGAAATAGACTTTCTCGGATATCATGTAACACCAGACGGCATTCAACCACCTGAAGACAAGACTTCCGCCATATCATCATTTCCGAAACCAAACACAATTGAAGAGTTACGAAGATTTCTCGGAATGATTAATTTCTACAGAGACGCGTTAGCAAGTCAAGCTGAAAAACAATTAGAACTTAACAAATTATTGCATAACTCGAAACGGAAAGATAAGACGCCAATCAAGTGGACTCCAGCAAGCGAAAATGCATTTGAACAATGTCGCGACAGCATCAAACAAGCGGCTACATTGTCTCATCCCATCCCTGGAGCCAAGTTACACATATTTACGGACGCGTCTGACATCAGTATGGGAGCCGTATTGCAACAAAAACAGGATTCAATATGGCGACCAATTGCATTTTATTCAAAAACTCTCAGTGAAGCCCAGAGAAAATACAGCGTGTACGATCGCGAATTATTAGCTATTTACACGTCTGTAAAACATTTTAGAAGATACATAGAAGGACAGGAAGTCATCATACATACAGATCACCGACCACTCACGTACGCGTTAACGAAACCACCGAGCAACAACGATACGCCAAGAAGAGAGAGACAGTTACAATTTATAAGCCAATTTTGTTCTGAAATCGTGTATGTAAAGGGAGATGACAATACAGTTGCCGACACACTGTCAAGAATAGAAGACTTAACAATTCCTTCAAAATTAGATTATAATCAACTTGCTAATGATCAAGAAACTGATAAAGAACTTCAGGAACTGAAAAGTAAACAAAACTTGAAATTTGTCATGATAAGCTTGCCAGGCGTTACTAAGAAAATCGCATGCAAGATGTCTACTGAAAACCCGAGACCGTACTTACCGGTTTCAATTCGTAAAACTGCATTCAAAGCGTTGCACGAATTAAGCCATCCGGGAATTCGAAATACAAGAAAACAGATTGCCGAACGATAGTTCTGGCCAAATATGAATACAGATGTAGCAACTTGGACCAAAGCCTGTCTTCAGTGCCAGTCAAGTAAAGTACATCGTCATACAGTTAGTTCAAAGAGATAGCAACAGTATTACTGGGATTACGAGCCTCACTTAACAAGAACTTAAGCATGAGTCCAGCTCTATATACATACGGCATGACGTTACGTTTGCCAGCGGACTTTTTCATACCCAAAGCAAACAACAGTGACGAGCCAGCTGAATACATACGTCAAATAGAAGACACGATGACGTCACTCGCACCTAACTCATACAACAATCAACGCACGCCGTTCGTTCATAAAGACTAGAAGTAAGCATGAGAAGTATTTTAAGTTACAACTGCACAATCGTACTTCGGTTGTATCGTTGGACCGTCTCAAGCCCGCTTACTTCTGCAACGAAGAGGACGCCGAGTACGTCGCTTCAGCCCCGGGCCAACTACATTGGACACTCCCGGCGCAGAGAGCACCAGAACGGCCAGAGTGCACCGCGGCGGCAACGGCGACGGCTACCACATCACCACATGCACCTGCGACAGACCAGCACTCCTACGTGACGCGTTTTGGCAGAACAGTGCGCAAAAATGTACGCTTCACTTGAGGGGGGGTGATGTAGGAACATGTAATTGTTTGTAAATATAATATTGTATGTTTTTAATTTGATTGTCATCTTTACGTAACTTTTAGGATTAGGTTTTTTGACATTTACCCGTCTCGCTTCTCTGCTCGTTCGTGACTGGCTAGTGGCATGCTGAGGCCCGAATATTTATACATGTCACTATTTATAGGTGTGAGACGGAAGAAGTTTAGAGAGAGATCGATGTTGTCAAACAAGATAACTCGCCTTTGTGATGTAACCTTTTGTAAATAGATTTTTAAGTATAAATATCAAAATTGTATATTTCGCCTTTATGACCCCACTAGTGTACATAGCTTTTTTGAGTATATATATATATAGGATCTTTTTGACAATAAATATCTTATTCTGGAAATCAACTTTCTTTTACTCCAAATCCCTGAAGGACCTCACAATATAATAAAATGTATTTTGAATTACTATATTTATAAGGTGGTTTATTGTATAAAAACCCTAGATAATAAATCAAAATGAAATAAGTTAGTAAACAACACAGAACTACAAAATCTATTTAAAAATACTTCTCGTAGAAATATCGAAATAGGTACCACAGCACTACAGCTGAAACTCAAATCTCTGTTCATAAATGTTCATATAGCTATCAAAGGCTCTTGTCAAACTTCAAAAATGACGCCCATGATCAATAAATGTAAGTAAACATAATGACGAAGTTATGAACTCTCGCCACCCAGCGTATATTATATTAAATTTAAACGGACTCACAAATGATCCGAGTCCAAATTCAAGGCTTCCAGGGCCTGGTTATAGTCCCCCTACTTCTGCTGTAATCCACACCCAAACATTAAATGGGAGTCGTATGGAAGGTAATACTTCCCCATATCCTTATCCCAACCATGTAGCAGGCTCGGGGAGTCAAAGCATTCCTGGGTATTCCTACCCTGATCCAGGGGCAAACAGTGTTCCAAATGCTGCTACTTATCCATCGTATCCAGCTCCAAGTTATCCAAAAAGTTCTCCTCCAAATACGTATCCGTACCCAGAAGAAAGAGCCTTAAGCCCTACAAGAACTGGAAGTCAAACCACAGGATGTCGATATCAACCTTGGATGAACTATTTGATTGCTGGAACTACAGGCGTAATGATAGGATTTTTCATATTCAAGTTTGTACCTAAATTGGGTTATTAGATATTATATAATATAATCAATAAGAGGAGATTTATTTTAATTTAGCTTTTATCCGCGATTTTCAGAGTGTATAATTGATTTGAATAATCATAAAAAGTGTATATTATTGTTGTTTTTTATTTCATAATATTACAAGAGGAGTTGGAGTAAATTAAGGTTGCTCTTTACTCCAACTCCTTGCACAATGTTATTTTTAATATAACTAACTTGCAAAGACTTATTGACTTATTGCCGTGCGCTGTGGTTCCCTAAGAACTTGCTCCTGGGCTATATTATGAAAGAAGCAACTCTAATGGTGCGTACCGATTGCTGTCGTGTCAGTAGTAGGTAATGTAATATCTGTGGTGATATCCAGCGTCCGCTGTATTTGGACCTGTTTTGCGTACGAACTGAGCATTCAATACGGGCATCCTGAGAAAGACTTTTTCCGTATTTCTTCGCGAACACGGTCCGTCGTCACACATGTCCTTTCAACCGACTTCCAAAAGGCTCGATTCTGGTCATAATTATGAAATAAAAGTAGTTACTTAATTTTTTCACTAGAATTTTCTATAAATAAATGAAGTTTTGTAACTATTTAATTTACTTAAGCCCGAGTCAATCGCCGCACGTGCCACGATGCCAATGCTAGTGTGACCATGCGTTGCGTAATTCTTTATCTTTCGGGTAAGTTTACTCGGTAAATAATTAATATTTATTTTTTAATATATATTTTTTCTTCATGTATGATTTCAAACCATCACGTCCTTGAATTTCAAAAGTGACCCACCAGTCACCCTGTACACAGTCCGACATACAAGGCTTTTTTGGCGCTTGGATGATGACGTCAGAGGGGCGTGAGGGTGAAATAAGGGTTACCATTCAGTATAATTTCCCGCTTCTCAGGGAAAAATATGAATGCATAAACTTTCAGTGTTTTCATGTTTGCAAACAGAAATTATTTATTTTTGTGTACTACAAAAAGGCAAGTCGCGTAAACTTTGTGAAAAACGTTGGTAGTATAAAAACACAGGATTGCAGATATAAATAGAAGATTAAGCAAGAAAATATAAGTATTAAAAATAGAGTGACATGAAAATTAAAAACTTTTTGTTTGATGAATTATTTTTCTCGTCATTCTCGTCACCACTACTTTCTTTATTAGGTACCTCCTCGAATCTAGACATGCTCGTATTTTGAAAGGTTTGTAAAAAATCTGTATATCTTTCTTCACTTTTCATGCTTTCTAAAGGGACAATTTTCCTGAGATCTAAATTTTTATTGAGATTATAAAAATGAATTAATTTATGTTCTAAAGTGTATTTTTCAAGTTATGGCAATATGTAAACATTGCAGAGGCAACTTGCTTCTTTACTCCTAAAAATGGATTTATTGAGATTGAAATTGTTTTTATTTGGCGTATTAAATATCTTAATATTGAATTTAAAAGTGCATTATGTATACCACCCAGTCTCCGCAGACATAAAATATGCGTACGTGTATGTGTGGGATTCTGTTGCAGACTGTACCAATAGATGCTAAAAGTTGGTGACACCATACCATAATAACACCTACCAGCAACATTTTTGTAACTAAAATTTTGTGCGCTACATTTTTTACATTTATAATGAATACTTTCTCACTTATCAATAATTATCTACCAATAAGACATAATCAAACGAAAGTTCTTGAAATGCCTCCAACATGCTAAGAGTAAAATTACGTCATCTCTCGTTTGCCGTTCAGTATTCAAACATAGAGGCGTCGTTATGATTATCCTTTTGTTTTGACTATAAAAGATGTAATATACTGTGTATTGCAATAAAAATGTGCAGTAAAAGAAAATCAAGCTTTATGGAAGAAAATATTATAGTTGATAGCCAATAACTAGGAACTTAGGGGTGTTTTGTTCTTAAGATTCAGTGTATTAAGTAAAACAAATTATCAGCCCGATTTTAGAACGTATTCACATGTTAACTTGAGGTTTCGCTGTCTTTATGGGGCCACAGCAACGATGCACAGCTGCAACACAGAACTTCAGAACAAAAGTGTCAATGACATTTGTCAAACTTCAACTAATGATGGACATGATCAAAACTGTAAACATTATGTATTAGTCTACGCCCCTTCACGCGATACTGGCAAAAATAGTCTGTTGACTCGTAACAACGGCTGATTGCCATAAATAATAATAAGAAGAAGAAGAAGTCATGAACTCCCGCCCACCAGCTTATATTATACTTAATTTAAATGGAGTCACTAATACTCCACTTTCACCAAACCGAGGAACAGATCCGACTACCCCACATAATTCTATTGAAAGTACGACGAATCCAAGTCCTGGGTATCCAGGTAATCCGTCTGCATATCCTTACCCCAACCATGCAGCAGTCCCGGGAACGACAGGGTATCCCAACCCTATTATTCCGATAAACAGTGCTCCAAATGCATCGTATCCATCTGCGAATTCTAAAAATTCTCCTTCAGATTCGTATCCTATCCCAGAACAAACTTCCGAAAGGCCTGCAAGAGAATCTAGAAATCTACCATGTAATCGAAAAATTGTAATCAACTATATACTTAGTGTAGGTTTAGGTATACTTGTAGGATTTTTTCTATCCAAGCTTGTGACTTGACTGGGTTTTTTATCAAAATATATATTTATTAAAATATAATAAATAAGAGGAGATTTATATAATGCTTGCTTTTACCGTGTAAAGTTAGAGTGTGTTTGTATTATTTCGATTAATCACAAAATACATTTATATTGTTGTTGTTTGTTTATTTTATTCGAAAACTAGGAGCGAATACCAAAGACCATTCGGAATGACAAGATAATAATCAGTATACATTCTTACACATCTAATTTTTATGGAACCTAAGACAGATGAATTTACTTTCATTTATTTATTACCTTTGGACCTTCGCTTGAACCTAACTCACCATGGAAATGTAGTTTATTTTCAATATAATATAATGTACATAATGTATATATTTTGAAACATAAATTATATAAAATGTTTATAACATTTCAACTGTGTTGAATTTTTGTAAGGGATATTAAAAAACAGTTGCAAATTAACGGCCTTACTTATAAAAATCAGCTAATCAACATTTTACCGACTACTTAACTAATCACTTCTGAAATCCTTAATTAATGCTTAAATATTTTTTACTTATAAACGTTGATTAGCCGGTACTTAACAGCTAATGAACGCTGAATGCAAAGAAAAAAAATCTGCTAACCAATACTTCAATATTATTTATCAATACAACAAACCTAAAATCAATATTACTACTTTAAGATATTACTTAGAAACTGATTAACGCTAAGCAACGTTTATGAGTAAGATTTTTTCTTAATTGGCTCTTAAGTGTTGATTAAATTTTAAGTAACGTTTATAAGTAACGCCGTTAAAGTAGATTGTGTTTTAATAGATGTGCCTGTTTCATTTAAAAGTTATAATTGTTATCAAAATTGTCTCTGCAGCGACGACGAAGTGGTTGATGCAGAAATATTTTGACCGAGACCGGTAGTCAATATGAACTGGATCTTTAAACGGTCTCACTTCTTCAGATGCTTTCCAGTGGGTCGGAACTGGATGAGGATAGCGCATAGTTAGTTCACAGTAAGTCGAAACTGTACGCGGTGACTGTCCTAGACAATGTCGGGAGAATGGCCCCTGTGCGTCGGGGCGAAATCCCAGTGAGTCAGAGTGCCCCAGTGTGTCAAGGAGTGCTCTTCTGGAATGGCCACCTCTTCTTTATAGGTCCACCGTGGCAGCCTTGGAATGTGCTGGCGAGCTGCAAGCGTGTGGTACTCGCTGCTGGTGGGTGGATAGTGATGGAGACGTTGACGATGACGACGACGTAGATGTTGGTCCTCTCCTTCAAAAGCTGCAAAAGTTGTTCTGTAGAAACCACTGTAGAAACAAGGTGTTTGTTTCTATACCCCAGAAGAGGTTGGTTGGCCACGCCGCGACCCACGGCCTGATGGTTGTTGTCGGGATATCGCATGTATACTGAGCGCTATTAAAATTTGTTGATAGCACGGTGTAGGGTCATGTCGTTAACGACTTTTTCCGTTGCTATTGATCGCTGCTAGAGGTCGCTACACGCTTATCCAGGAGTGTTTTGGTACAAAATTAAAATTGGACTAAAAACGCGGCATTTTTTTATGAAAATTATAAATAAATAAATAAAATTCCCAGACAATCACACCAACTACATGGCCCCAAAGTAAGCATAGCTTGTGTTATGGGATACCATGTAGCGAACTAGAGGGGAACCTAGAATATAAATACATAAATAGATAAACACCCAACAACGGAACATTTTTCTTTCTTGTTCCGTGCGGGAATCGAACCCGCAACCACTGGCGTCCGAGGCAGACAGCTTTACCCCTTCGCCAAAGTGGTCGTCAAAAATTTTTATTTTAGTATAGTTTGGAATCCATTCCAAGGCTTGTTACTCGTTTCTAATTTCATAATTACTCCCTTTTACTTTCTATGTCGTAGTTACTGTGTGTATCATACGATATCACAGGTTACGCAACGTTTGGCGCGGTCAGTTCTTGGATGGGTGACCGCTGACCATACATTTAAGTTATCATACGTTAAGTAGTCGGTCCCTGGTGCTGTATACTTGTATACAGTAGTCGTTAGTGTTTGTCAGAAGCCATTTCGGCCCCCTAAAAATTCTGACATCCACCAACCAGCACTGGGCCAGCTTGGTGGATTATGGCCTACACCTCCTCGTCACCCAGAGGAGAGACTCATAGCCCTGCAGTGGGCTCATTACAAAGAGTTGTGATGATGATGATGATGATGACTTTCTATGTATACAGGGTGTCCCGGAACTCAACGTCAAGTTAAAACGGGGGACAGAATTTATTGTAACCATCATGAGAAAAATCAGAAAAAAAATCTATCCCATGCAGTTTAAAAATTATGGTTATTTTAGAAAAAACTAGAAATTTGGTGAAACTGTAACCATTTTTCGGTTATTGTGGTTAATTTTTATCATTTTTGTTCATTTTTACTTTAGAACCTTAACCATAAATAACTTTTCTAAAACCTAAGTCAAAAATAATGACACCATTTCCCGCAAGTTTTAAAGAATTAAGACTATTTGCTTAAATGTGAATTTATTTTTTTTATAATTTGTCGACTTTGAAAGGCCCTCTTTTGCAAAAGTGAACTTAAGTGCTTTGGCAAGTGCCATAAAAAGTTTGCGCATTTAATGAGGATTGTTATATATTGCTACTAGCTGCTGCCCGCGACGTCGTCGTCTGCGTGAACGCTATGCAGCACCAAACGCACCTACGATTATAACACTGCTAGCGTGATAATATGTAGCCTATATGTTGACCCGACTTCTTAACTATCTTCATGCCAAATTTGAAGTAAATCCATGCAGTACTTTTTGAGTTTATCCCGGAAAGACAAACAGACAAACAGACAAAAATTCTAAAAACTATATTTTTTGTTTCTGTTTCGACTGTAGATCATACCCCAAGTATTCTTTTAAAAAAATATTCAATGTACAGTTTTGACTTTCCTACCATTTTATTATATGTATAGATAATTTTCAAATGAAAAAAAAATGTACAGACGAATTGAGAATCCTCCTCCTTTTTTGGAAGTCAGTTGAAAACAATAAACAGCTGTAGATATATCTAATTAGTGTTGTTGAAAAGAGTTGCTATACCTGATCCTTGTCATTTAGTTACTCAATTCAATAGTATCTTAAGCATACTTATAAAAATATGATTTTGCATTGTTTAGAATGTTAAAACTCTATTATATTTCGTCGCTTCATTCTTCAGATATTATATAACAGGTAGTCCTTTTTAGGTACTAGGTAACTTCGCATAATTTAAAGTATCATAAAAAAAACACTGTGGTGGGGCGCCGCGTGGCATGATCCACCCGGTTCGCGCCAAGCCCTCATTCTTTTTTCGTGCGTGGTAACAAGCATACGTCATTTGCTTTAATCATTTACTTAAGTTTTTACAAAATGCCTAAACGTACAGCAGAAGAACAGCATCAACATTATAATATAAAGATAAAAAAGTTGGAACAAAAAATAAATAAAAAACGGAAACAGCGAATTATTTCCTCCGATGAAGAAGAAATCTTACAAGGTAAGACCTACTTATTCGGTTTAAAAATGTTATTTAAAACATCAGAGCAGAAAATGCGTGTAATCTATAATAGATATATCACGTTATCCGCTCAATATCGTAATGATGTAAACTTTAATAAATTTTATCTGATCTTATCGATCACCTTTTGTTTTCAATACGATTACAGAAAATGCGGGTAATCTCAAGGAGATTTATCTCGTTGTCTGTAATACGTTATGGGCGTTATATTAATATGAATTAGACATAAACATGTCGCCTCCAAGGTTATTTAAAAAATCAGAGCAGAAAATGCGTGTAATCTATAATAGATATATCACGTTATCCGCTCAATATCGTAATGATGTAAAATTTAATAAATTTTATTTGATCTTATCGATCACCTTTTGTTTTCAATACGATTACAGAAAATGCGGGTAATCTCAAGGAGATTTATCTCATTGTCTGTAATAACGTTATGGGCGTTTTTTTAATATGAATTAGACATAAACATGTCGCCTCCAAGGTTATTTAAAAAATCAGAGCAGAAAATGCGTGTAATCTATAATAGATATATCACGTTATCCGCTCAATATCGTAATGATGTAAAAATTTAATAAATTTTATTTGATCTTATCGATCACCTTTTGTTTTCAATACGATTATAGCTGAAATAAATGCTGAAATCTCAGCAGCCATAACTGACATAGCACGAGCACGTGACAAAAAAAAAATCCAAAACTTTCAGCAACAGCTGGGGTACGGTATTACCACCATAAATCGAGAGATGGACGTCCTCCCTGAGAAGGAAGAAAACAAAATGAAGGCCTTCCGTCACGTAAGTGATGGATGCTGCCTATTATCAGACCTCCACTTTATGTTCACCAAAGATAGGGTAAAACTGATTTTACCTAATTTGGATACAAACTTTAAACATGTTATACAAGACTCCGAAAGAGACGAAACTTTATTCGGAAGTTCGTTGCCGGAAAAAATAAAGGCAAGTAAAGCCATTGAAAAGTAGGGAGCCCTAATTAAAAAAGGCCCAGCCAAAACAGTCTCCTCTCAAATATCAACGGTCAACCGGTCGTCTCAGCAGGGAAACTGGACAGGACCTCCTCGTTACCCGTCGTTCAGGGGGGGCGGGGAGGTCAGAGGAAACCGATAGCAGCTCAAACACAGCGGCGCCCTCAATCGAACTCTGCGTTCAACGCCAAGTTCCAGCCGAAGACTTAGTCCAGGACGCGTGCTCCGACCCAACATTAATCAAGGTACATGCAGGTCGAAGTAATTTATTTTATGATTGTTGGACAAAAGTAACTAAAAACGAAGTTATATTGAAGTGGATAAATTATGGATTTAGAATACCATTTGATACTCAAATTTGTCAGTATTCTATTCCTAAAAATAATTTGTCATCATGTGAAAAAAGAGACATGAAAATAGCTATAAATAAATTATTAGACTTAGGGGCTATAAAGCCTTGTTCTCCTTCAAATGATTAATTTATTTCAAATATATTTTTAGCTCCGAAACCTAACGGAGAAAAAAGGTTTATACTAAATTTAAAATCTTTAAACAAGTTCGTAACAAAAGTACATTTTAAAATGGAATCTTATAAAACAGCCTCGAAATTAATTCCTCGTAATGGATACTTAGCCAACATAGATATGAAAGAATCATATCTACTTATGCCGTTTTTTGTTAGTGACAGAAAGTACCTACGATTCGAATTCCAAGAAAATGATTCGTCTGAGCCGATCACTTACGAGTTCACAGCAATGCCGTATGGATTATCGGTAGCTCCGTGGGTATTTACAAAAATTATGCGTGAAGTAATGAGTCATTTGAGAAAAGAAGGTTTTAAGTCTACTACCTATTAAGACGATCTTCTTATTGGAGATACATATGAAGAATGCATGATTAATGTAAGAGAAACTTTGAAGTTATTACATTGTCTAGGTTTTATTGTAAATTTCGATAAAAGTCACATTGTACCAAAAAAGTCAATCAAATTCTTAGGTTTTATGTTCAACACAGAACAGATGTCTATAACGTTACCTGGCGATAAGCGGCATAACATTGCACAGTTAATAAATAGGTACATTAATCTTAAAACTTGTTCATTACGAAATTTCGCTAAACTTATAGGTGTATTGATCGCAGCCTGTCCAACCACAAAATATAGATTCTTATATACAAAAATATTAGAGAGACAAAAGTTTTTAGCCTTAAATAAGTTCGGAGGAAACTATGAGGTGAAAATGAATCTTAATAAGATATTACTAAAAGATTTAGGTATGGTAGTGGAAAAATAATATTAATATTATTTCTTGTCCAATCATTACTCAAAATTATAAGTCAGAAATTTACACCGACGCATCTAGGACAGGCTGGGGAGCAGTATGCAAAAATAATAAATATAGTGGTTCATGGACGAACATTGAAAAAGAAAATCACATGAACTTTTTAGAATTACTCGCGGTTTTGTTAGGTCTCAAAAGTATAGCTAGTGAAGGAAAAGATTGCGCGACAGTTTCGGGCCCATTAAGATCGACTCGTTCTCAAGTCGAGCCAATGCCAAATGTTAATTATTTGTCACCTGGAAGCCTGAACCTGATGCAGTCGCAGTTGATGCATTTACAATAAGCTGGGCTGACTTGGATTTTTATGCATTTCCTCCCTTTTCTCTTGTATTAAAATGTATACGAAAAATCATTGATGATAAAGCCGAAGGGGTACTTGTATTCCCCTTCTGGCCTTCCCAGCCATGGAGTCAGCACCCACTGCACTCCAGCCTTACCCTGGGTGCCACGAGGCTCTCCGGGCGTCGTTCAGCCGGCGCAGCTGCCCACCAGAGGCTCTCACGTTGATGCTCGCCTCGCTCGCAGACACTACTGTTCGCCAGTACAACGTCTCATTGAAGTTATGGTTTCAAGAAGTGTGGTTATGAATTAATAGTTTCGAAAAATCCATTCCATTATTTCTTTGATTCTTAAACGAGCAATTTAATAAGGGATGTTCTTACGGTTCATTAAATACACATCGATCTGCATTATCTCTTTTATTAGGAGAAGAGATAAGTGATAATAGTTGTGTTAAACGCCTCTTAATAGGAGCCTATAAAACTAAACATATTAAGCCTAAATATTCATTTACTTGGGATCCAAATTTAGTACTAAATCAACTGTCTTCTTGGTATCCAAATATTAATTTATCATTAGAAAATATTACAAAAAAACTCGTTACATTATTAGCTTTATGTACCGGTCAAAGAGTACAGACATTGTCTTTACTTAAATTAGAAAATATTGTTTTTCAATCTGATAAAGTAAATATTATTATAACAGATATAATCAAGACTTCCGCTCCAAATCTTGAACAGCCCTTATTATCTCTCACAAACTTTCAAAGCAATATCAACATATGCCCAGTATCAACTTTAAAAGAATATATTTTTATTACAAAAAATACCTGAGGTTCAAACTCCGGGAATCTCTTCGTAACATTCAAAGCTCCCCACAGAACTGCATCAAGTCAGACGCTAAGTCGATGGATTAAGCAAACGCTCGCCACGAGCGGCATTGACATGAGCGTTTTAGTGCGCACAGCACACGAGACGCGTCGACCTCAGCCGCGCGCGCGGCCGTTATCAGTGTCGATGTCATTCGAAAAACGGCCGGGTGGACACAAAACTCACAGGTGTTCGCAAAGTTTTACCATCGGCCTTTAGATGATCAACAAAATAACTTTGCTTTGTCGATACTTAATCGAGACATGAACAATACTTAACCTAATATTAAAAATAGTTATTGAATATTATTTTTTTTGATTTTAAGTAAATTACTACATTAAAAATTATGTGTCTATAAATAGACTATCACTAAGTTTCATTAATTTAAGCTGATTATAATTTCTAGCGACTCAAATAAAGTAAGATTATTTGAAGCTCATTATGTAATAATACTAATTATTAAGTACTATAATAATAAAATATGTAATTACATATTTATATCTTTACTTATTTCAATTCTAAGTATATACCTAAACAAAACTTTCTATCTCTGAAAATCTACCTGTTATATAATATCTGAAGAATGAAGCGACGAAAAATAATAGATGATTTAACGAACTTCTAAGTGAAGTTCTATCGCTATTATATGAGTCGCTTCATTCGAAGATATGACGTACCCACCCACCCCAGAACCCATTTAAAAGTTTCGTTTAGGGTCTCTAAAGAATGAGGGCTTGGCGCGAACCGGGTGGATCATGCCACGCGGCGCCCCACCACAGTGTTTTTTTTATGATACTTTAAATTATGCGAAGTTACCTAGTACCTAAAAAGGACTACCTGTTATATAATATCTTCGAATGAAGCGACTCATATAATAGCGATAGAACTTCACTTAGAAGTTCGTTTAATCATCTATTATACGTACTGATAAATTGAAATTTCTCTAAAACGAGAACGTAGAAATAACTGTGGTATTTGCTACTAAGCTAAACGGTATGTGAAACTATATTCTCCATATAAAGCTTTTGAAATATACTTATTATCTTATCAAATATAAACCTCACTAAAATAAATACGAAACTCACTTTTGTCATTAAAATTTTTGTGAATATTTTTTTTCAGTCACAACATGTACATATTACTGGGTTTAAAATCGTTCAAAAGTTTAAAAATACTCTGCATTACCTCTACATCACTTGTTACTATATTTCTACATACATATTTCTAAACTTTATTTATTTTTTGTACTAAGATACTTAAAAGACCACGTGGCGTTGAGGTAAATAACTGGCTGATGTGCAAAATGTAGTTCGTTCACAACACAACACAACTTCGAGTTATGTGCCCACTGCAGGGCTATGAGTCTCTCCTCTGGGTGGGAGGATGTCTCTAAAACGAGAACGTAGAAATAACTGTGGTATTCGCTTCTAAGCTAAACTGTAAGTGAAACTATATCCTCCATATAAAGCTTTTGAAATATACTTATTATCTTATTAACCTCACTAAAATAAATACGAAACTCACTTTTGTCAATTAATCTTAATTAAAATTCTCTCATTAGAAATTAATATTATTCAGAGAAATCTTCAAGTTCAGCTGCTTCTTAACTCACAGGAACAATAAAACCTGGATACTATATTTTTTTTTTTTAATTTATTTATTTAAAGTCGCTTTACAACAGCAAAGGTCATTAGCGACCACAGTGGTTTACATACATTTATATAATTTGATAACTTTAAGGAAATTAAGTGTTCTTTCACAACCAAAATCGTTCAAACATTGTGTCAAATTATTCGGGAGATTACACAGTTTTTTCTCAGTCTCATAAACTTGACATTCCTCAAACAGATGATATACAGTTAAATCCAACCCACATTTGCATTTTGTTTTATTATTTTTTGTGATTAAATATATATGAGTTAAGTTGGTGTGTCCAATACGAAGTCTTGTGATGGTAACTTGATCTTTTCTACAGTTAAACGACAATGGAGTTTTATCAAATATAGACTTTCTCACTTTATACAATTTACTTGTGTTATTTATCTTCCATTTAGAATCCCACAGCAATTTAATCTTAAATTTAATGAACTTTTTTAAATCGGCAAAACTGGAACGCAAAGAATCATCTACGGTGGTAATAGTTGTTGCTTTTTTTGCTTCACTATCAGCTTTTTCGTTACCTGCTATACCCTGGTGACTTGGAATCCATATTATCTCAAAATTTATTCCATTTTTTAGAAGATCAACCATTTTTTCTTTTATTGTCATGATAATAGGATCAATATTTCTATCATTTTGTAGAGCTTGAAGACATGATTTGGAATCGGTATAAATTGCAATGTTTTTTGGTTTAGAGTCTCTGTATCCAAGTTCTAAAGCTTTGAGAATAGCGATAGCTTCACAACTAAATATTGTACTATAATCGAACAACCTAAAACGATAACTATCATTACCAGATATTATTGCGCATCCAGATTTGCCATTCAAAACTGATCCATCTGTATAATTAGACTATATTTTTTTATCCAAATATTGCATAGACATAAAACATTTTAATGAAGTCTTTGATTATACATCAATAACTGTCAATATGTGTACAAGTTTAATACAGCAATATACAATGGGATAATAAAATATAACAATGGATCCACTAACATTTTTCCAAAATTCCGTTCATAAAACAATTTCAATTCCTCGGTATAACCTGAAACCCACTTCATCCCTAATTACTGAAATAGAAATTCCCTGTAAATTATGTCTAATTGGTTTTATATTACGGCAATTAATTAGGGAAATATGTCACCGCATAGTTTGCGGGGCTTTTGTGTTTCAACGGATACTCATGAAAGGAAATTTTCGGGATGTCCCTAATGTCTACACAATAGCTTGGATCTTGGACCTTTGGGGCCCAATGATACTTAATGTTCATGTTATTATTTAGTACCACAACGTGTGCTGTTTCCAAGTGAGAGTTTGTAACTATGTAGGTATTTGTAACTATGGCTTAAACTATGACTTTCAAAATCATTATTTTCAAAGGCCCAATTCTCTTAACAAAACTGCAACTGCACTGCAACGTCGCGTCGAAAATACGTCAAAAATATATCAAATCGGTATTTGCTTAAATTATATTTGAGTAACCGCGTCAACTGCGTGTCAACGTCGACTCAACTGCGAGAAAACCAAAAAATGGTAGTCGCTTAAATTAGTTCGCAGTTACGTCGCAGTGATTCCGTATTCCCATTTTTTTTTACTGACGTGAAATGTGAAATCTCGCAGTGTTTTCGACGTAAACAAGACGCAGTTTTTGTGAAGGAACTTTCAGCATCTTTTCTCTAAATTTTGTGTATTAAAAATGAGTTTTCATTTGGCTTGGCACATTTTAGAAATAAGCCACGCTGATGATGCAAGTCGAGCGAGACTAAGACGGGGACGAGATAATAAGTATTTGAGTTTGAATCCTTGTCTCATGTCTGATGCACTATTTATAAAAAATATAGACTAGATAAAGGGTAAGCGATATTAAACACATTTTAAATCCTGCTAATTTAAGACTGTAAAACTAAGACCGTTTTATTTCCAGATTCAGTCCAAATGCTTATAAGCCTCTTGCATGGTGTAGCAAGGAGTCGTCGTTGTAGGAGAGATGGAATTCCTTTTTACAACAAAGTAACTAATTGATGATAACTAAAATCACTTGGGTACTTTATCGTAATAAGAAAACATATAGAACTGTTTGAAAAGGGCATCTCAAGGAAAAGAAGGGCAGTTGTTGTCGGGAAGTACAGTGGAAAAAAGCGATATAAATCGTTACAGAGCGATGTAGGGAATCAATCTCATCGTTATCGCCTTTGCCAAGTAGCGTGGGTAGAATTCTACTAAATAGACTTGAGTTAGTTAGTTTCTGGTTTTCGGTCTAAAATCCTTACTACCTAATATAGACACCCATGGCTTTGCAGTTAACTCAATACTTATTAGTTAAGGAGGTATTCAAATGCACCGTACTCCGCGCTCTGAAAGCGCAATCGAACTTCGCCGACGCCAAATAAGTTTAATTGGTTTATTTTAAAAAATTATAACTATTTAAAGTTTTTCTTTAATGTAACTCTTACATGAAGGCATGATGGCATTTCGTAGCAATTTCCGTTTGAAATTGTAAGTTAGTGTTATGTTCGTGACTTTTTTGTAGAGCCAAATTTAATAAATCATGTTTCTGTCTTTACACGCATCGGTCGGTTATAAGTAAATTTTTTGTGAATATTTTTTTTCCGTCACAACATGTAGATATTACTGGGTTTATAATCGTTCAAAAAGTGTAAAAATACTGTATTCTCGCCTTAAGCTTGTTAAGTGCATTACCTCTACATCACTTATTACTATATTTACATACATACATACATAACCTCACGCCTGTCCCCCTTTGGGGTAGGCAGAGACAAGGGAACACCAATTGCTTCAATCCAGACATACCTCGTTCGCTTCCTCCACGTTCATTAATCTTTTCATACATGATCGCCGGTTACGGGTACTTTTAACTAGGCCCTTTTTAAGAACGTCGCCAATTTGATCGGCGTACGTTCGCCTAGGGCGGCCCCTTCCGTCAGCACCATCTATTCTTGGTCTGTGCACCTCTTTCGTAAATCTACTTTCACTCATCCTTTCCAAATTTCCAAACCAACGTAGCATACCCTTTTTAATCTTATTCACTACATCTTCTTTCAATCGGCATCTCTTTTTTATTTCACTATTGCGCACCCTATCACTCAATTTCACTCCACACATGCTTCTCAACGCTCTCATCTCCACAGCATTTATCTTGCTTTCATGTCTCTACTACTATATTTCTACATAAATATTTCTACATTTTATTTATTTTGTCAAGGGACCATTTGAACTAAGATACTTAAAAAGCCACGTGGCGTAGAGGTATATAACTGACTGATATGCGAAATGTAGTTCGTTCACAACACAACACAACTTCGTGTTATGATACCACTGCAGGGCTATGAGTCTCTCCTCTGGGTGGGAGGATGTCAGATTTCTCAGGCTTGCGAAATGGCTTCTGACAAACCCAACGACTACTGTATACAAGTATACAGCAACCGGGACTGACTGCTTAACGTGCCCTCCGAAGCACGGAAGTCATCGTGAGAAATAAATGATCGGCGGTCACCCATCCTAATACCGGCCGCGCCGAGTGCGCTTAACTTGGGATATCGTCTAATATGCACAGTAACCACGGCACCACAACGACTTCCATGCCGTATTAAAAATACTTAAATACTTATATTATTCATACAACATTTCGTGACTTACATTAAATTTGATTGTACCCAGCACATCTGGCACGAAAGGTAAAGTAATTACTCCTACACCTAGACTTGCACTAGGCGGCCTTCAACTTTTGTGAGATCTATGTTATGAGTTTTATTTGTGTGTTTTACGTTTACTACTAAAAACAATATGAAAGTATTCATCAGTTTTCCGGTACTCAACGGTAATAAAAAATAATATTAAAAAATAAAAATCATTTATTCAGACCATTAAAATCCATTCTTTTGTTAATAACATTTTTACTTATACCTATATAAGTTTTAAGTTACATGAAAGTTTTAAAAACAGCAAACAACATTAGAGATTTGGTTAAAATAAAAATATAAATCAATAAATTCTCGCAATATAATTTGAATGTCAAAATAAAAAACCGAAATCTAAAGTACAGTCAAAGACAAAGTAATAATCAAATATCCAAATCTAAATTAATGTCACAATTAAGCATAAACAAAAATTAAAATAAGATATTGGAACTACATATCAGATAAGTTAAATTTTATAAGTTAAATTAAATAAGTCAAAACAAGTTAAATTTTTAAATTAAAATTTGAGATCAGAATAACATTGATTAAATTAAGGTTAAAGTTGTCTATTACTTAGTACATCTATCCTGCAACAATGGTTCATGTATTGTTAGTACAAGGTTCGTAATATGGACCTTATGAAGAAGAAACTTAGAGATCGAACTGGAGTAAAACTATTCAGAGGATATTATAAAAGCGAACTATCCACGTGGGTTGTTCCTATTGCAACAGAGTCAACTAGAGAACACTCTCATTCAATTCAATTGCTTTGGAATCTTTTTCAAGTGGCTTCTAACAAGAGTTTACAATCATTAGTAAGAAATAATGGAATTTAAATGCTCTTCTGTTGGCAATTTTATACAAAAATTAGTTGTTATTGTCTTTGCAATTCAATACAGAAAACTGAAACTAACGGTGCATTTTGTTTATCGTCGTAATAAAATTATCAATGCCTTAAAATGTACTTTTAGCATCAGAAGCAGGAATAAAATTAAAAAAAAGAACCCTCCGGACTTTTAGGTCTATTTCCTTGAATGTCCAGTGTGTCCACTAGGTCCACTTCCTTGAACGTCCACTTCCTCGAACGTCCAATTTCTCGAACGTCCACTAAATAACATTAAAAAACATTAAAAAAGTATATGGGCTAAGGTAACAACCGGATGGACTCCACGCCACAGCACCAAAAGGAAAAGAGAGGAAGACAGTTGAAGAGGTGATCAGATGGGAAATGCTTCCTGACGAAAAAATAAAAAGCAATTAGTCAATTAAAAAAACAAAAGAACTTTATTACTTCAACAAAACAAATTCTTGAAATTAACACTTAACCCTTAAAAATTAAAGAAACAAAAGACCTTTATTTTTTGTACAAAAAATACACTTAAAATTCCCCGATTTAACCCTTAAAAAATAAATTCCCTAACATGTCTTTAGCTTCGACTTGCAAGCCATCCGTAAAAAAATTATTTTTTTGAGAAATTCTGTCGACCCTAAAACGCCATTGGATAGGTTTTTCAACAGTCTTTTGTACTTTTTATCAAATAATATGTCATGGCTTTTCCTGTTCTTTTTTTTAATGTCTCGAAATAACTTCTTTTGATTTTGCAATCATAGTGGGCAGCTTCATTTTTCAAGGAATATATACATAAGTATAAATTCGGCGATTTAGGGATCCTGGAATTTAAACGGCGATGCCAGCCTTCTAGGGAGTTGGTAGTGCGGTGTTCATCTAAAGCACAACTCAACATTTCCGTATTTTTGTTTGCCCATTGACGACGGTAATATTTTTTGAATTTCATCATTTCAAAAGACAATGGAGCGACATCCCATATCTCATTTGACGTATCAACAATTCTATTAGCGGGTAAGAGCGGTAGCAGGGCAATCATCCGAATGATGTTCCTACCTTCTTTTGTTTTTTTGATTCCAAATTCTTTGGCTTTTCGCCAAATTGCTTTATTATAATGGTAGAAACATCCTCGTACCTGCACATCTGGAAATATTGTACGTACTGCGTTTATGGGGGCCACTTCGTAATCACATTTAAAACGGTGTATTTCCAGACCCAGTTTAATTTTGATTAATTCAAACACTCTGCAATACGTCTCTTCTGATTTATTCGGCATTAAGACGAAAATTACCGGCACGACATTTGTTGAAGAAATCGATGACCCTAGATCAATATGTAACGTATATATTTGATAAAATGGCGGTGGTGCACTCTGAAAAGTACCATCAGCATAATAAACTCCTTTGTAGATTTTTAAGAACTTTATAGCGGTTGGTGAGGCAAAAATTAAAATTTTTTCGTCTGTGCCGTCTTCACATATTAAAAAACGATCATTCAAAGTTTCTGATAATTTTACGTCATTCAATGAATTGAAACTCAGCTTATCCACTTTTAAGTAATCCTTCCTAGCTTTATAACATCCATTCTTTTTTGAAACAAACAATGGTATCGCTTCCATGTATTCCTCGCCTTTCTTTTTCAATTCTTCGAAATTTTTGTCGAAGATTTTTTCGACGGGTCCAAATTCCTTACATACGTCCATTTTGCATTTATCCATTGCCATATCCACATCGTTTTGTATTATATCCGGTTTACAAGTGTGTGTCTTTTCTCTTATTACCCTTTTGTCCTTACATGTGATCGTTGCTGAACAGACTTCCCGATTCCAGCACCTCCATAGTATCGTTCCCATTTTGTTCTTTCTGCTAACGTTATATTTGAATCCATTTCTTAACAGCGTTGTTTTTCCCTTTCTACTTTTAATGAATACTATATTATCGTCCATGTCACCAACGAAAAATAATTAAATTATAATTTTAATACAACAGAAACCAAAATCAAGTGATGACAGAATATGACATCTATCAGGTATAATTTATTATAATCAATAACTTTCAAGTGGCCAGTTACTTAGTAAAAAGATTATAATACACGAGAGTTATTAAACCTACTTCATAATTGTGCCAAGTGTTGTGCAATTTATTAGACTAGTAGAGGAGTAGACTTTCCATGAAGTGGTCGTTCGGGGAATGGACGTTCCAGGAGTGGACTTTCGGGGAATGGACGTTCCAGGAGTGGACTTTCGGGGAATGGACGTTCAAGGAAGTGGACCTAGTGGACACACTGGACATTCAAGGAAATAGACCTAAAAGTCCGGAGGGAAAAAGAACAACTTTTACAAACTTAAATTATTTACTTCAAAAATAATCAAATAACCTCTAAAATACAATAATTCACAAACAGCCATTAATTTAAATCACATATCATCAAACACATTATGAATCACTTTGAAATTACAAGTAAAGGACTTACTGCAAATCGCACCGACCACCAACAACCTTACAGCTCGAGAGACAATGAACAAAATACCCGTGGCGCGGTGCGCGCGCGCTATTTATGCAGGTTGTCGGGCGGTCGCTGCGACTCACAACATAAGTAAGTTGTTTTCTGCTTATACGGCCACTCCTGAATGTGCACCGTCCTCGGCTGCACCCAAGATGTCTTCTCCTCCAACTTGAGCTGTCGCGACAGAGGCGTCCTTATCGCAACTGTCATCCGAGTCACTTTTGCCTCTAATAGAAGCATTAGCAGGGCCAGCGGAAACACCTGAGAGCTCACAATATATTTATGAAAACATTATGTATATTTATAAGAATAGTAATAAATTTAAAACTAGGAAAGATAATCATGATACAAATTACTCTGTAAGAACTAGGAACGACCATAAGTTAGCGTTTCCTAAATTAAGGCTGGCTAAAAGCAGCAAATCATTTATTGGAATGTCAATACGTATATATAACAGAATTCCGAAGTCAATTCAATCCCTGCCATTCAATAAATTTAAATCAATCATTAAAAACACTCTATCTCGAAAAGCTTATTATAAAACTAAAGATTACTTAGATGATAAAAAGGCATGGGATTAAGCACAACAGGATATTTCTAAAAGTTTCCAATTACTTAATAATTTTGTTTACGGCTTGGCTGTGCGGTATATATGACATGCTGGTGACTGTCCCACTCACTTATTTTCTTGTCAAGACAACAGCAAGAACGTCATGCTCCCTCAGACGGCATGGCTAGTGGTCACAATTAGCTGTCTTGTGTTTGTTGTTTTGTCATGTCATGGTCAATTTGTACTGTACCAATTTGTATTAATTTGATAATTCTGACTGAAAAAGAGTGCCAAGAGTTTTTTCCGCCGGCTTTTTTTGTCTCTTGGTCTACTGTAATATCTTATTCAACAACTATCAACAACTAGTTAAAGCCGAAGTATGTTGCCGCGCTTAGCCGGCAGACTAGGTGGGTTCGTAGGTTAAACCAAATAAAAAAATAACTTCGGTTTAACAGTTATTTAATTACCTTCCGCGGCTAGGTTATAAGGTAACAATGTTAGTGGAGCACTGGCCTGTTGTTTGAAGTTGTGGTCCTCGTGCCGGTGTTCTGCTCCAGGCGCGTCCCTTTTTAATCAAATTCCAACAATGCAGGTTCTTCTCGGTAGTATTCTGCACGTAGGACTTTTAGGGTAGTAGTTGTTCCTCACGTGCTTGTTAGGATTATATATATGCCGGATTATATATTCCGCTTTAGATTTTAGTCCTCTCCTTGAACCTTACAACTTAGTCCTCTCCTTGAACCTGGAATGCACGGCGAATAGAAAGGGCGTTAGTCGCGTTAACAAAATGGCCGACACGACGCTCACGGCACAAAGGTCGCAGTGTCTCCATAAGGAAGTTAGGAAGGGTATTCTAGGGTTACACATAGTGACTTTATAATTTAAGTTAGAACACCATAAAAATAAACGTTATAGAACAGTAAGGCAACTCACCCGGTAGGCGGGATAACTTCAAGATATATAAGTTGAGTTAAATTGTTTTTTTAAGCGCGTCCGCTCTCAGTTGAACACGAAACGAAATGGCCGAGGCTGAGGCGCCCGCAGGGAGGGAAAAGAACGAGTTGGTTCTCAGGCAGCGTTGCGTTCATTCACCATAGTGAATGTTATGTATTTTAAAGTTATTCAACAGGCAAAGAATTAAGCTATTAAGTATGCAGATTGCTACAGTACCCCCCGACAAAGCGAAGGATTTGGCGTACTTGTATGCAAAATCCGACTAATACTACTATTTGGACCTACTATTGTTTCTCTCATACATCTTTCATACTTCACGCAACATTCATTCATAGCCATACTGTCATCATATCATATTAGGATGATTTGAGACCCTTTCAGACAGAGAACAATCCTTTTAGAACAAGATTGTGCTCAAACAGCAAGTCTTTATTTGGTAGATTTAAATAGTCATTTAACAAATCATTATTCTTTTAGGGAATAGTTATTGAAAAAGAACAATCCTTTTAGGTCAGATTGAGCTCAAACAGCAAGACTCTGTTTTAGTAGATTTAAATGTGTAGGCATTTAAAAAATTATTACTCTTTAAGAGAATAATATTTAATAGAGAACAATCCTTTTAGGTCAGATTGTGCTCGAACAGCAAGTCTTTAGTTTAGTAGATTTCAATGTTTAGTCCTTAAAAAAAATGTATTCTATAGGGAACAATGATTTAATAGTTAATAAGATCAGATAGATAGCTAAGTCTTTACTTTAGGAGGTTTAAATTGAGTAGTTAATAAAATTCATTATTCTTTATAATTAGTGAGTTTGAAATCTTTGATGTGGTATGATCCTAGTGGTTTCCCAGACATGTCGGCTAGTTCATAAACAAGTGGAGATAGTTTTTTAATGATTTTACATTTAATAAATTTTGGTGCGAGTTTTTTGTTAAAATATTTGTCCTTATCGCTTTGGTAAAATGTTTTTCTCCAAATCACATCACCAATATTAAATTCTGCAGGTCTCCTACGTAGGTTATATTGTTGACAGTTTCTGCTGTGAGCGTGCAATAAGGAAGCTTGCACCTTATTGAAGATGCTAGATAGTACACCTATGTTATCAGCATAACAATCGCGCGGTTGAAAAACAGGATGGTCATCGCTTTCCTTGCCAAGGTAGTATGATCCACATGTTACTAACTCACGTCCATAGACTAAGAATGAAGGAGTGTAGCCAGTAACCTCATTCACCGAACTATTAATAGCAAATTGTATTTTGGGTACTAGTTGATCCCAGATACGCTGATCATTTGATATAAATGACGATATAGCAGTCATAATAGTTTTATTATATCTCTCAACTGTGTTCACATGCGGAGAGTATTTAGGGGTGAAGTGGAGTTTTGGAACCTTATATTTTTCAAACATTTGTTTTAACGTAGCACTAATGAACTGTTTTCCGTTATCGAGAATCACGGTAGAGGGAATCCCATGTATGAGGAATACATGTTCTTCTATAATTCTAGTGACTATTTCAGCTGTTGCACGCTTGATTGCAAACAGCAGACAATATTTACTGAAACAACATGTAACTACCAGGATGTAGGAATTCTGCTTTCTGGTAGTCGGTAGAGGTCCTACTAGGTCGACGCTAATAGTTTCGAAGGGTCTAGAACATTGTTTCGGCCTACCCATTTCACCCAGCGGTGCATGGTTCTGGTGCTTGTGTGCAATGCATGTGTCACAAGACGTTATAAATTTTACGACGTCAGCATGCATTCCCGGCCAAAAGTATTTTAGGCTAAGGCGTTTGAAGGTTTTAAATATGCCTAGGTGACCGGCTGTTGCCTCCGAATGATTTTCAGTAATAATGTTGTGTCTTGACTCTACAGGAATCACTTCTTTCCACTCGAATTCTCTGTGTAGGACAGATTTAGTCTGCATAAAGCGAAATAAGCGATTGTCTCTAATAGCATAGTTAGGAAAAGACGTAGGCGAGTTCTGACAACCTTGATAGATATTCAGATACCATTGATCTGTAGTAGTTGGCATTATGAAGTTAGTAGAACTAGCAGGTGTGGTTGGTACGTTATTGATAGCTGATATCTGACAAGCCCGAGACAAAGCATCAGGTATGACATTATCAATACCACGGCGGTGTTTTATTTCAAAGTTAAACATAGAAAACCTAACGCCCCAACGAGCTAAACGACCAGTAGGGTTGTTTAAATTAAGAAACCACTTAAGGGCTGAATGGTCAGTATAGACTATGAATTTTTTACCATTGTCCAAGTAGCATCTCCAGTGTTCTAGTGCTACTAACACTGCTAAAGCCTCTCGCTCAGTGATGCTGTAGTTCCTTTCTGGTCTTGTTAATGTACGACTAGTGTAGGCAATTGGATGCTCAATGCCATCTATGGTTTGGGTTAATAGACCTCCAACACCATAGTCGCTAGCGTCTGTGTGAACCTCGAATGGAAGATCAAAATTTGGGCAAGAAAGTATAGGAGCGGACACTAATAGCTCTTTTAGCTTGGTAAACGACTCGTCAGCTTCTGTAGTCCATACAAAGGGATTAGTTCTTTTGTTGGTAGACGTTAGTTTATTTAAAGGACCAGCTATTGTACTAAATTGTGGAACAAATTTACGATACCAAGAGGCTATACCTAGAAATCTTTTCACCTCTTTTTTATTTTTTGGTGTCGGGTAATTAACAATAGTGTTGATTTTTTCTGGGTCGACATGAAGGCCGCTAGAATCGACGATATATCCTAAGTATTTAAGTTCCCTACGGAAAAACACAGATTTTTCAAAATTTATAGATAAATTTGCCAAGGTTAGTTTTTTAAGTACTTTTAATAATAGAGAAATGTGGCTGTCAAAGTCAGAGCTAGCAATTACTATATCATCTATGAACACGAAGACAGAGTTCTCGAATTCAGGACCATAGAACAGCGTATCGACTAGTCTTTGTTGAGTAGCGGGTGAATTTGTTAATCCGAAAGGCATAGTAACAAATCTGAAGGTTCCCCGACGTGGAATATAGAAAGCAGTCTTATTTCTATCATTCTCAACTATAGGTATTTGCCAAAACGCTCTAGATAAATCTATACTACTTAGGTATTTGGCGTTTTTTAAGTTGTCTAAGATGTCGGCTATGTAGGGTAACTTATATGCGTCTTTCTTAGTAACTGAATTAAGCTTACGGCTATCTAGACAAAACCTTAGTTTACCGTCTTTTTTAGGTGTGAGTAAGACCGGTGAAGACCAAGGGCTTTCACATTCTTCAACCACTCCCAGTGCTAACATCTCATCTAATTGTTCCGATAGGATACGCTGTTTTTCAGGAGAAACACGATAGTAGCGTTGTCTAATGGGTGGTGAATCGCCAGTGTCGATTTGGTGACTAACTAACTGTGTTCTACCTAAACCACGTTTTTCAGTAGAAATGTCTTGAAACTGGGCAATAACGTTGTCGGCGACTGTACGTTGGGTCTCGGATAGTTCTTGATAAGATTGTAGAAATAGCGATGGTTCTTCCTTTATTGTCACTTCATTTAAATTAGTACAAGATTGAAGTGAAATAGAATTACAAAATTTAGGGAATAGTTTAAATTTTTTCCAAAAATCTATACCTAGTATTAAGTTTGTTTTTACAGAAGGTACCACATAAACCTTCAGTATGTGAAACTGATTTTCAAAGGAAATTGGTAGATAAATACAACCAGTAGCAGGCAGTCGCTCACCTCCAGCGGAAGTAAACGTTATAGAGGCGTTGGTGTGTAGCACCAAACCCAAGAAGCTAAGTTTTTCATGGCAATTGTTACCTAAGATGCTAACTGAAGAACCAGAGTCCAACAGACCAGTAAGTTTAGTACTACCTACTCCAATAGTTGCATATGGACGCATGTCATGATTAGATTTATTGTTATTTACTGTTGTAATGTAGTAACTAGTAAAGAAAATTTTTAGAGTTGTTAGCCAGTTTTTCCAGTCAATTTCATTAAAGTTTTTTGACTTTTTAGTACAAGGTAGGATAGCACTACCATTACAACAGGAAGAAATTAGTTTTTTGACTTATTATGAGGGTGGCATTTAGTGCAATTCGGATATTTAACATCTTTGTTACCGCATTTAAAACAAATTAGAAACCTTTCAACTTTGCACCGTCCTAAGGAATGTTCTGTAGTTCTACAGCGTGGACAGTAGATTTTCCTAGTGTGGGGTTCCGTATAGTTAATCGAAGCTACATTTACTTTGTTTTCCGAATATTTATTATGAGAATTATTGTCTTTATAGAAATTAGGTTTAGGATAATTATAATTAGATTTGTAGTTGCTATTATTATTTTTAAATTGATAATGAGTTTTAGCTTTGGAAGTGCTAGGTTCGTTAATTGATAAAAATGCCAGATCAGGGGCTAAAGTTTCAGATGAAATCCTAGGTGGTTCTTTAAATTGTGTAGTGAGTGATTGCATTCTTTCAAAGTTCCTACAGACTTGTTTAAGATTCGAAATGCTATCAATTGATGAGGAATTTGCAGCTAGTACACTTGCATAACAAGGTCTAATATTGTGCATTAGGATGTTTAGTTGTTCACTCTCAGGAACTTTGGTTTTGAGTCTTGAAAACAATTCAGTCATTTTAGAAAAATAAATTATAATATTCTCAGTTTCACCTTGTGTTCGGTTACGAATTTCCGCTAGGAGACGATAGTCGAAATCGAACTGGCTAAAATCCTCAATTAGTAAAGCTATTAATTCATCCCAAGTGCAAACAGTATCCCTAACGCTACGATACCAATGTAAGGCATCGCCAGTAAATATCTCAGTTGCATAAGATAACAATTTAGATGGATGGATATTTCTAGTGGTGCTATACTCGTTCACTCTCTGTCTAAAGGCGTGTACACAAGATTTACCGTCAAATTTAATTTTTTGAAGGTCATTAATGTGAGAACGATCACAGTTAACAGACATCACAGGTGTAGGGTTATCAGAAGTTGTTTGTTCGCTCTCTATTGCAGGATCACAGCTAGAACTTGCCAATTTATTTAAATTATTTAATTTGTTCCTAATCTTATTTAAGTTATTTGATAATAAATTTACTTTTTCTGTATGTTTAGGTTCAGAACAATCTATACGTTTTAAGCGATAATATAAATGATTGCACAATGCTGTAGTGCGGTTGAACAAACTCTGTTCAAATTTATCCTCAAGTAGTTTTAATTTGTTCACAAGTTCAGTAAAAGAAATGTTAGCGCCTGTAATATCTATCTCCGGTTCGATGCCTGACTCGACTATGTCAGATGTAGGTATTAATGGTGTTAATTTATTTATCTGCCTGCGTAGTTCAAGCACAGTATTTGCAGGTTCCTCGCCTCTAATAAGCACTTCGTAGGTTAATTCATTTTTGTTTAGCAAAAAAAATTTAATAGGGTGAGTTCCCATGTTCCAAGATGTTTATACTACTAAGTTAAACAATATTTATAGTTAAAAGGAATTAGATGGTGTTCTTTACAATTAATTCAAGCAAGAAACTACGCTTAGGTGATATTATTTGTAGAAAATTTAGTTAATTAGAGAGAAAAATTAAAGTTAGCAATTTGGGGACGTTAAATTAATGCAAAATTACAAGTAGTTTTAGTAGAAAATAAACAATATTAGTGTACAAACTGTTATGTATTACAAATGGTAATGATTTAGATGTACTGGTTAGAACAGTATAAAAGTTATTTATATATACTGGTTAAAACAGTATAAAAGTTTTAAGTTTGTCTAAACCCGCGTTTGACGTTAATTTTACAAATTGATAGTTAGGAATTAATATACTGTAGGTTAAAAATTAGAGCAACAATTAGAATTAAACAAGAATTTAAATTAAAACACAAATTAGAGTTTCAACAAAAGCATACGGGTTTAGTAGAGGTGTTATGAAGATGGAGAGAAAACCTCTGTCCCTTAACTGACTTTTACAGTATGCCCGGGAAGAAAAGCAGCTGGCACACTCTACGTTTTTCTTTCACTCCCAGTCCAGCATGGAAGTAATTGTTAACAATTTTGCATTTGCACAAAAAAACTATATAAAAACGACGTTAAGCAATTATTTAGAATTTACAAAGAAAGAAGTTAATTAATTTAGACTAGTACGTAACAGTTTGCACACTCACCCACGCGTTCACACGTTTAGGTTATGTGAACCCGTAGAATTTAGGAAATGACGAGCTTTGGAAGGTAATTAAACCACGTTGTAGGCGCCACTGCCGCGCTTAGCCGGCAGACTAGGTGGGTTCGTAGGTTAAACCAAATAAAAAAATAACTTCGGTTTAACAGTTATTTAATTACCTTCCGCGGCTAGGTTATAAGGTAACAATGTTAGTGGAGCACTGGCCTGTTGTTTGAAGTTGTGGTCCTCGTGCCGGTGTTCTGCTCCAGGCGCGTCCCTTTTTAATCAAATTCCAACAATGCAGGTTCTTCTCGGTAGTATTCTGCACGTAGGACTTTTAGGGTAGTAGTTGTTCCTCACGTGCTTGTTAGGATTATATATATGCCGGATTATATATTCCGCTTTAGATTTTAGTCCTCTCCTTGAACCTTACAACTTAGTCCTCTCCTTGAACCTGGAATGCACGGCGAATAGAAAGGGCGTTAGTCGCGTTAACAAAATGGCCGACACGACGCTCACGGCACAAAGGTCGCAGTGTCTCCATAAGGAAGTTAGGAAGGGTATTCTAGGGTTACACATAGTGACTTTATAATTTAAGTTAGAACACCATAAAAATAAACGTTATAGAACAGTAAGGCAACTCACCCGGTAGGCGGGATAACTTCAAGATATATAAGTTGAGTTAAATTGTTTTTTTAAGCGCGTCCGCTCTCAGTTGAACACGAAACGAAATGGCCGAGGCTGAGGCGCCCGCAGGGAGGGAAAAGAACGAGTTGGTTCTCAGGCAGCGTTGCGTTCATTCACCATAGTGAATGTTATGTATTTTAAAGTTATTCAACAGGCAAAGAATTAAGCTATTAAGTATGCAGATTGCTACAATGTGATGACTGACTTCATCAAGTGTTTTGTGAAATTCCTAAGATGAATAAAACTTTTTGAATTTTTGAATTTTTTTTTTTCATCTACATCATCGGAGATGTTTTCGTCGCAACCTTAAATGAAAATAGACAGTTAATTAATCAAATCAACAGACACCGTTGCCTATTCTGTCATTCATCTCACATTCAAGGCCCTCAAACAAAATCACACTTTCACAACATGAGATAATTCACTTCGCTTTCAGATGAATTCACACGTCTTCAAACTGACATCTCTAACATGCTCATAATCGAGCTCGTATACGAGCTCTACAGGTTTTGAACCCGTTAAAAAAAAACCAGGACAGCATCTGCCAGGACAACACCTGATACGCATCTGAAAGATACGTCTGCCAGGACAACACCTGATACGTGTACACAAGACACGTCTCCCAGGACAACACCTGATACGCATCTAACAGATACGTCTGCCAGGACAACACCTGATACGTGTACACAAGACACGTCTCCCAGGATAACACCTGATACGCATCTAACAGATACGTCTGCCAGGACAACACCTGATACGTGTATACAACACACGTCTGCCAAGCCAGGAACACTAGGTTGCTGGTCTTGAAGGGCATTGCCATTGGTCCTCACAGTTCTCCATTGTTGAACAGCAAATCAAACGCCCGTCTCGCGCTCATACGCACGCAAGAACCAAACGTTCCACTGAAACATAAATAACATTAAAAACTTTCGAGAGTAACTTACTTTCGAAAAATGCTGCGCAACTCTCGGGCCACCACTCGCTCGTCCTACCTGACTTATGCCCTAACGATTTACTACACACGTTAGGAACGCGTCTATGGGGTGAGGGCCCCTTCCTACGGAGCTAGGGCCCCGAGAGCTCTATCACGCTAAAAGCGTCCACGAGGCAGGGCCTCCACGCATCAGAGACACGTTACGAGGCAGGGCCTCCACGCGTCAAAGACACGTCACGAGGCAGAGCCTCCGCACGTCAGAGACACGTCTGCGAGGCAGGTTTCTCAGTCGCAGTGCGTGCGCATCGGATAGCTCACATATAGACCTGCATACTCGCACACACAGTTACGCAAAGCCAGTAACTATCTTCTGAAACACAAGCAAAACATTAGACTCACATTCAAAGAGTTTCCGCCGTGAGCTCGTTGCACAGATTCACCCTCTGAACAGAATCCTTTTCTGTTTAAAACATCGGTACCTATAATCATTGGGGTATTTAAATATTTACCGACCGCAATAAAAAAGTCAACTTCTAAAGTGATATCACATAATTCAATATGTAACGTAACGAAGAATTTACTTTGTACTTCCATGCCGCCTAATCCACGCAACAATAGGTGCGTAGGTTTTAATTTACAAGGACAGTGTTTTAATAAATCGGAAGACAATAACGAAATACAAGATCCGCTATCTATCAAAACATCGACAGGAATTCCAGAAATAACACCTGTTATTACGTAACTGTTTCTAAGGTTCATAATTTCACGACAAAAATTAACACCTGTAGTATTCCTAGAATTCGAACGTTCTTTAGCAAAACAATCAGTTTCTAAATGACCTACTTTTTTTTTACAAAAGGCACAACTTTTTATTTGCGGTCCCGACGATGACAAGTTTTTATCGCTATATTGTGTCCGCGAACGCTTCGGACAATCGACACTTTTATGCCCGAACTGAGTACACTGATAGCATTTAACTTTTGAGCTACTTGAATCAAAATTTCGTTTGTTGTAAGGATAATAATTAAATTGACTATTAGCATAAGGAACTATTCTTTTTGTAAGATTCAAATTCGGTTTAACAAAAATTTGACAAAAACTTCACAATTGTCAGGCGTCATTTTAGAATTCATGGCAATAGCGCGAATTTGAGGATCAGTAATGCCTCTTATAATGATACTTGTTAGTAATTCGTTACTGAGGCTAGTCACTATTCTGAGCCTTAAAAGAGATTTACGCGCGTACTCCGCATAAGTGGAGTATTTGTCAGATTCCGTATGCATCACATCATATAGAATGTTCGCGACGTCGATATTGCGTGGGCACAATGCCTTGAGTTCTAACTTGAACGCAGACCAAGTACGGAGGGTACTTGTCCATTGGCTCAGCCAGGTGCGAGCTTCGCCTTTTAGATAGTTTCCAACGCGAGCAAGACACTCCATATCGTCCCAAAGGTTTACACTTCGCGCTTTATCCACTTCTCACTAAGCCACGTATCGACGTCATGAACACTGGGATCAAAATCAGACACAAAATATTGGTTTGATCTCACCGGGACACAATTTATGGCTGCCAGCAGGCGCTCTGCAGCGTTTGTAACCAAGGACTCCTCTTCTTTTTGCGGCGTACTTGGCGGTGCTGTGAGGGAGGAGGTCGTGACGGTGAGTGTACGCCACTCCGACCACTATTGATACTACCCTCGATAGCGTTTAATCGCGCCACTATAGAGCCTTACGCGTTCTTGACGGAACCTTCGCGAGACCGAGACCCTGATTTGTGGGTACGACGACGGTATCGCGAGCGTGGTGTATGATGGGATCGGCGCGATTTGCTTCTGTTACGAGATCGCCTAGCCTCTCGGCGGTGCGACTCCTTTGTTCTGCTACGCGAACGAGACGGTCGCGGCATGGTTTAAATTAACGGCTGTTTTTCGGCTTTTTATCACGTGTGGGCAATGAATTACGAATCCCACTTCTGATTTTAGCATCAGAAGCAGGAATAAAATAAAAAAAAGAACAACTTTTACAAACTTAAATTATTTACTTCAAAAATAATCAAATAACCTCTAAAATACAATAATTCACAAACAGCCATTAATTTAAATCACATATCATCAAACACATTATAAATCACTTTGAAATTACAAGTAAAGGACTTACTGCAAATCGCACCGACCACCAACAACCTTACAGCTCGAGAGACAACGAACAAAATACCCGTGGCGCGGTGCGCGCGCGCTATTTATGCAGGTTGTCGGGCGGTCGCTGCGACTCACAACATAACTAAGTTGTTTTCTGCTTATAGTACTTTATATTATATTATATCTCCATTTACCATATAAAATCAAAATTACTATAGCAGACAATCTAATTTTTTTAAAGTTTCTGGAAATGAGACATTTAAAAAAGAGAGAAATGTTTACAAACACAGCAGTTTATTTTTGTAACACTAAAGTTAGGTAAACAGGGTAGGTATCTACCTAATTTGTTATTAGTAAGTAATTGGACCGCAATCTTTTGAGGCGAAGAAAGTGGAGGTCATTTACAATCATTTGAACTCAAATTGTGTAGTCCGAAGGTGAACCGTTTTTAAAATATCTATTTCGGAGTTTCCTTTATTTTTGAAAAACCAGTTTTAATCCTGCAAACATCGAAAAAAACGAACGGTCCGATTTTCATTTTTATTTTTCAGTTCTTGTTAGGTGATTATTTTATAATTGATAAATAACAATAAAGTCGTGTAAATGCGATTCTAAAGAACTTATTTTCTGTTTTTACGTATTCAATATTTTTTGTCAGTTTCTAGGTATCTGCTTCTGATAATAACCGGGTTTTTGGAATCCACCAGCTAAACAGTTTTTTTGTAAAGAGAAAAATATTCTGATAAATGTCCATCAATGACCAGTGTAACTCAAGTGTACTTTTGAAAGCCTATCGTATTTCTTATAAAATACGGTTACAAAACCTTTTTGTTGTTGTGTTTGTTACTAACTGATTTAGATATAAAATTAAGATACGGCATTTAATACAAGTATATAAATAAAGAAATCAAATTGATTCCCACTACTCTTCATTTATTTATTCATATATTTCATAATGCAAAAATAATTTATCCCAGCGAAGAAAAAATAAGCTATCTACGGTCTCAAAAACCTTTCTCTCTAGCGACAACCTTAAACTTCAATCAAATCTTTTTCATAAAGAAAAACATCCGATCTTATTAGAATATCGCTTTCAATTTGCTTCAACATGTTGTTAAAAGTTAAAAATCAACTTAAAACAATGGCAACACTTAAAGAAGCTATAGAAGCAGAAAAACTGCGAACTTTTTACAAAAGATTTAAGACGGCAATAGCACAAAAGACTGGAAGATCAGAAGCAATTGTTCTAGAAAGTTCAAGTAGCAGCAGTTAGTCATAAGCGGCTTTTTATAAGCTTCCCTTTGAACTTAAAATAATAACAATCATCCAACTCATAATAACGATTAACTTCGTTGTTTCTCATTCTGAAAATTCTCTTTCTAAGAATTTTATAAAGTTTTTAAGTGAAAATATGCTTAGTTAATGTTTTTTTAAATGGAATAAATAAACATATTGGGAATAAATAAACAGGGTTGTTTTCTGGTCACCAGCTAAATTTGAATGTTGGTTTCTTTGATACAATATAAACTTACCTGCATATTTATTTTAGCGTCTCTCAGTACAAGAAAGTAGAAATATGGAACCCCAAAGTTTTTTTAAAATAGTCGTTGTTGATGAACTTAGCTACTACGACGTGGCATTTCATTGATAATACTACGACGTAGTACTACGAGAATTTTGTTGTAGCGCGTATTCGACTTTATTTTAATGGTAATTTAGAGTTACCATGCTTTGCTTAATATGTTAGCGGATATATTAATTTCCTTGTAAAAAAAATATACTTTTTTTTTTGCATAAATCGTTTCTATAAATAATACTCATTTTGTAAGAAAAATTTGGCGGTTGACGACAAATCAACCCTGTATAATGTCTAGGAATTGATTTATATTTATAGTGTTAATATATTTTATGGCAAAACTAGATACTTTTGTGGTGTATTGATTTATAATTGACGAAAAGGTTTAGCTCTTTAGAACCCGTATCTGTACTAATATAATAAAGAGGAAAGATTATTTGTTTGTTTGAATTGAATAGGCTACAAAACTACTGATCAAATTTTAAAAAAATTCACCGTTTGTAAGTTTCACTGTCATCGGTGAACATAGGCTATATAACATCACGCTGTGACTAATATGAGCAAAGTTGTAAAATATTAAATTTTAAGAGCTTTTGTTGCATGCGCTGCGTAAACGTACATAATATGTCGGATTTGTTCCTCTTCAAAAGTTCTTTTAAAAATTCGCGACAAATAACAGTTTTTGCAATAATTCTGTTCCGTCTATCAGTACTTAACGCTTTCACAACTAAACTACGGAATCGATTTTGACGAAAGTTAGAATAAAGGAAGGTTTGACTTCAAGGAGGATATAGTAATCTTATTTATCCAACTGTATTAGCCGATATTCATAGGAATAAAGTTGCAGACAATAGCTATTTCATAATAATTTATAACAGTCATTCATATAAATGAAGATATGAAAAACTAGGGACATGACATTTTAAAAAGCACATTTTATCATTACGTTATTACATAACTTCACGCCTGTATCCCTTATGGGGTAGGCAGAACACCAATGGTTACAAGACCGTCTGATATCACGTTTGACAAATGAGGTATTATAATGATGAAGAGAGGCTATTACAGCGACAGGGGGTCAGCCTATCGCCCACAAAAATTCCAATAAAACCAATAAAACCTCTGTCCCTTAACTGACTTTTACAGTATGCCCGGAAGGTACATACCGGTAGCTGGTACATTCTATGTTTTTCTTTCGCTCACAGTCTAGCATGAAAGCTCATTACGTTATTAATTTGTTAAAAATTTCGGTTGAATTTTGGAAAGATGTAACTAAGTTTTCTTGCTTTAAAACTATGGTTGTTGGTCTTACCTGGCCTTACAGACGAAAATTAATAACAAGAAAAGAGATAATAACAAGAAAATATTAAGAAGAGTAAGTTCATTGAAAAGTATAAATTTTAAGATTCCAGTCACACATTTATTCTAGAAATAATGTTTGTCATTCTAGTACTTGTACTAGTTTCTACCACTGACGTGGATCATCATCATTTTTAAATAAATGAAAAATGTGATAAATAAAAAAAATCATTTTACATGAATGAACATCGAGTATCTTATAATTGATTGAATCAGGCGTTACTTTGCGGAAATCCATGACAACTACTTTAACAAAGTTAGGTACCTTGCTAATTCCGTGACTTGTACTTGCACTAGTGATGCAGGATTTTCGTGCGTTGGTTCACCGCCCTCCCTCCCTCAAACATCGAGTACCTTAATTATAATGAAAGAAGTAAAGAACTACGGATGTAGCTTGCTGCTACGAGTTGTAACACTACAGAAAAACCGTAGTCGATGAAATAGACACAGCCACATATCAAATTGATAGTGTTAGAGTAAAGCCTGTTTTTAAAAAAAGTAGGGATGGGACTTTTGAAAATGAAAATGAATGAAAATGAAAACTTTTTATTCGTAGTAGGTAATTTTATACACTTTACGAACGTCAAATGCTGGATGAGGGCGGCGCGGGTCCGGACGACATGAAGAATCCAGGGGAAGGCCTCCGTCGAGAAGTGTGCGTCTCTCAGCTTATAAAGATAACGATCGCCCATTATCCACCAATGTCTTGGTGATGTCTACTACTACTTCTTCTTCGGCTTTAAAAAACGAAATGAAAGTAGAACCCTAGGTAGACCGAGAGGAAAAAAGCCGGCGGAAAAAAAACTCTCGGCACTCTTTTGTAAAAAGTGCTTATTATAGGTACAATTTGGCAGAAATACAGCTCTGCTATGACATGAACAAACAAACAGAAGACAGCTATTCGTGCTTGCCAATATCATGTCGCAGCCAAGCTGCTTACATAGTGATTAATGTTTAATATTTGGAAATAACCTGTGGAGACATCAATCCCACGCTCTTTTGTCATCTAAATAATCTTTGAGTTTATAGTAGCCTTTTTTACATAATGTTTCTTTGATAGTTCTTTTAAATTTATTAAACGTTAGAGATTGAATTGACTGTGGTATTTTATTATAAATACGTATTGACATTCCCATGAATGATTTGGTGCTTTTAGCCAGCCTTAATTTGGGAAACGCTAATTTATGGTCGTTCCTTGTCATTACAGAATAATTTTTATCATGCTTATCTTTCATGGTTTTAAATTTACTACTATTCTTATAAATATACATAATGTTTTCATATATATATTGTGATGCAAAGGTCAAGATACCAATCTCTTTAAACTTTTCTCTTAGAGATTCTCTACTTCCAAGTTTATACATTCCACGAATAGCCCTTTTCTGCAGTGTAAATATCGTGTCAATGTCTGCGGCATTGCCCCAAAGTAGGATGCCGTAGGACATTATACTATGAAAATAACTAAAATAAACCAGCTTCGCCGTATTAACATCAGTCAATGAGCGAATTTTCTTTACCGCGAACGCTGCAGAACTAAGTCTACTCGCTAGCTGTGAGATATGGGCGCCCCATTGCAATTTAGAATCTAAAGTAATTCCAAGAAAAACAGTGTTATCTACTAGATTCAACCTGTTCCCATTAAGCCGCAGATCAGACTCAACTTGTTTTACATTTGGTGCGGAGAATTTTATACATTTAGTTTTTTTATCATTGAAAGCTAGATTATTTACATTAAACCACTGTACTACATTAGAGAGAGCATTGTTTACATCGTCGTAGTTGGTTTTCTGCCTTATCATTTTAAAAATTAATGATGTGTCATCAGCAAACAATACAATATCGTGATTATTGCCTACCATATAGGGTAGATCATTTATGTAGACTAAAAATAAAAATGGGCCCAGAATTGAACCTTGAGGCACTCCCATTCTCACAACCGACCCAGCTGACCTTTTCCGGTTAACCTCAACCTTCTGGATTCTATCACTCAGGTAAGAATTCAAAAGTTTGAGGTCAGTGCCTTTGATGCCGTAGTGGTGGAGTTTCCTGATGAGAGTGTCATGCTGAACACAGTCAAATGCCTTGGATAGGTCACAAAATACACCTAGAGCATCCTGTGACCCCTCCCAGGCACCAGCTATTACTTCAAACAGTTCAACACCAGCATCAGTTGTCGAACGACCCCTTGTGAATCCAAATTGTTTGTTATGAAGTAAATTGTTTTTTGTGAAGTGAGCTAATAGCTGGTTGAGAATAATTTTTTCATAAATTTTGCTACATGTTGGTAAAATCGAAATTGGTCTAAAATTAGTAGGGTCCGTAGAGCTACCCGATTTAAATAAAGGAATAACCTTACTATGCTTCATTAAATCAGGAAACTCCCCACTTATAATACAGTTGTTAAATATTTCAACAAGGCAAGGAGCTATGACATCTATGATAGAACTTAAGATTTCAACAGATATGCCCCACAAATCAGTTGTCTTTTTAACATCAATTGTCTTAAATGTTTTAAAAATGTCCCCGGTGTCTATGGGTTGGAACTTGAAAGACTCCTTGCACTCACTTACATGATTTTTCAGCAATGATTCAGCCACTACAGGTGAAGAATTTAACAATTTAGTAGTTGAAACTGGAATGTCAGCAAAACAATTTTCGAATGCTGTCGCAACATTTTCATCTACATTAATGGTTTTATTGTCAATTACAAGTTTAAACTCAGTATTGCGATCCTTAACTTTTCCAGTTTCCTTATTTATTATGTTCCATGTTGTTTTAGTCTTATTAGAACTATTTTTTATCTTATTACTTAGATATATAGATTTGGCTGCGGCACATACTCTTTTAAATAATTTTGAGTAAATTCTAACGTAGTTGCAAAAAATTTCACTTTTGTTATATGATTTCTCATGATAGAGATCATATAGGTGCTTTCTACTTATATGTATACCTGTGGTAGCCCAATCACTGAAGGATTTACAATTGTTTGGAGAGACTTTTTTCGGAATAAATACACTCTCATGTTGTTTATTTATTATACTACTTAAATTACTGTATTGTAAATTTACATTGTTGGAGTGGGCTATATGGGGCATATTTTTAATAATACTACATCTAAATCTCTCCAAACGCTTTTTATTGACCGGAACAACCATTATATTCTTATTAACCTGTATTTTCTTTGAGTATTTTAAAGTAACCAACTGACCGCTGTGATCAGAACTTAGTTTATTTATAACTGATGAACTTACCGGAGTAACATTAGAAAACACATTATCTAGGCAAGTTGCACTGGTCCTTGTTATTCTAGTTGGTTCTAGGAACAGGTTACTAAGATTATTACATTTAAACAAATTTATTAGTTTTTTACTCAAAGATGAATTTTCTAATAAATTAACATTAAAGTCCCCGCAAACAAATATTTTCTTATTTTTATTACATAATTTATCCAATACTTGTTCTAAAACAAGTTCAAAACTATCATAGTGTGATTTAGGGGGTCTATATATACAAACAATTATGCAGTTTGTCAATTCTACACAGGATATTTCAATAGTTTGTTCAATAGATAGGCTCACTATGTCGGTACGTTCTCTAAATTTTAAAGATTTATTTAATATTATTAAAGAGCCCCCATGTATTGCTGTCTGTCTATTGAACGAACTAGCAACTTGGTGCTGAGAAAAATTTACAATTAACTGGTGGTCTAACAAAAAATGTTCAGTTATACAAAGAATGTCTATATGTTCGGCATTCAAAAACAATTCAATTTCAAAGACTTTCTCTGAGATGCCTTGTATATTTTGATGTACCAGGTTTAAACAATTTTTATTATATAAAGCACTTGAAATATTGCTAGATGGTTTAGCATCTGTTGTCTTATTTACTAATTTAAAGAATTTGGACAACCCAAACTTGTCAGCGTAGTGGAACAACATGTTTCACTATGACATGTTAATATACAAGACTGCTCAATAAAAGCAGAATCAGTAGCTAAATACTTAGCTGGTTTAAAAAATAAAAAGTTTAATAGCACTTGTGCTATCTGTTTTAAAAAATAAGTAGATATATTATATATATCTTTTGTCAAGTTAAATTTAAAATTACAAATTGAGTTAATGTCAATGACATTAATCAACATGCTTGAGGTTTCACTTAAACATATGTTATTAGACCCCATGTAGCCATGCATTAATAAATTCAATTTATATCTTATTCTATTCTCTCTGGCGGCCCCTCCTATGTAAGGAAATGTAAACAAAACAATTTTTTTTACCGTAAGGGCCTGTAACTTATCTAAATATATTAATAATTGACTTTGTCTCACATTTCCCCTTCTCCCAAATAATAATATTAAAGTTGTATCAGGACTGTACCTGCCCTTCAGAGCCTTTTCAATTATACATTCTGGCGATGCTCTAGGCATACAATAATTTAGTACATCCTCTTGGTTGTTCAACAATTTACTGCCCATGTTTTTACCTATTTCATCACAATACATGATTATTGGGCTTTTACTACTTACATGCTTACTAACTATGGAACTGACATTTGATTTCTCACTTAATGAATTTAATGAAGAAGAGCCTTTATAATTGCAATACATGGTATTGGTCAAAGATTGAAAGCGCTCCTCATTATATTTAGACAGTTGCAATAGCTCATCCATGTCCAGTACATGTTGATTTATTTGTTCCTGTGCAGTATTATACTGCTGTGTTATGTCCTGTAAGGACTGTTGCAGAGAACCAATTTTATTCTGTAGTAAATTGATGTCAGTTTCATACTTTTGTTGCATGATATTCACCTCTTGACTATAATTTTTACATTCCTCAACCACAGAACTGTGCTTTTTGGATAAATTTACATAATTTCTCGATAAATTCTGCTTTTTTATAATTTTATTAGATTTCTTAATAAATCTTTGTAAATTTAAATACTTTTTTAACTTATTATGACTAATATTACTATTTTCCTTGTAAGACAAGTTTGAAATAGACTCATCACCAGTCAAGTCAATAGTGACTGTTGGTGAGTCCGACGTGGAACAAGTGTTAGGGACTAATTCTTCAAAAAGTTTTTGCGTTTGGTTTGAGTTAACTTTGAGTGCCTCTTTTTCAAGTTTAATTATGCGTAGTTGGGCACTTGAGAGTTGAGATTTCAATGAGTTTATGCTTTTCAAATTACTATCAAATTCAACATAACAGGAATCAAAATCTCTTGTCTGTTTTCTTAAGCAATCTCTAGCCTCTCTAGTCTCCAAGTAAAGCTTTTGCAAATTGACTAATTCTGCTTTAAGGTTACTATTTCTGTTTATAACTTTCAAAGTTTCCAGTTCATTGTCCTCTCTTTCCTTTAATAACTGTTCACATTGCTTCCTGAACTTGCTTAGCTCTTGGAGCGCGAGTTGGAGTTGGCTTTCCAACTGGCGGGCAGAAGCACTGCGAGTATTCATGTTTGAAATAAGGTGAAACAAAAGTTGTAGTTCAAAGTTCGAAAGTTTGAAAAAGAACTATAAGGCAATGTGAACTATGTTGTTAATACGGAGCCTATTATTAATAATAAGATGTAATAAATATTAGATAGTGGTGGTATTAAATTAAATTCAGAGGAGTAGAACAATGAATTTGAAACAATGAATTGAACTAATATAAAGTTCGTTACCTGTCACTTTTAGGCAAGTTTAGAAATTGCACTTTAAATTCACAATTCACTAACCACAACAAAATTACTGCTTTAGGATACTAAATGGTTGAATTTGAGGTGGATATTTACAAAAAAATGCACAAATTTTACAATAATTAAATAAATTTTGGGAGAAGATACAAAAATTTGTTTTGACAGCTAGGGATGCCAACCAAAAAAAAAAAAAAATCTTCTGTCTTCTATTACGCCTTCTGTGATGGTCTTATTGTGTTACGTACCAATTCATATGAATAGGTAGCCCGCGCTGCTAATTTCCAGTGCCAAAATGTATTCCAGAGAGAAGGGCAAGATAGGCAGTGTCTTTTACTAGTACCAAGATTAAATTGAATTTAACACTATTTTGGAGTAATAGTGTTTACATATTTGAAAAGTTCTTTTATTTGATACCCCACACGAAACAGTCAAGATTTTTTTTAGTTCTATACTATTACTATTATTTCACTTAAATTCGAGCAATATTTTTTACATATTTCAGCTGTACTAACAAAGTTCTTTTATTTGATACCCCACACAAAACTATAAAAAATTTTTTTTTAAGTTTTTTACTTTAAGTCCCCTAGGCAGCGTTGTAGACAATATAACGTAATTTTATATAGTCTATAACCAGCGGACGGTAAAGAGGCTTCCAACGACATTTCATTTGTCAAATTAAGATTTAGAAGTTTAGAAGTTTTGAGGGAACAGATGAACATCTATACCCACACACATACTTACATACATACAGGTCAAAATCATGACCCACCTTTTTGCTTCGCCGTAGTCGGGTACAACATTAATAAGAAAAGTAAGAATAATTTGTTTACAATTTAAAGGAATAATCTCAGGGAAAATATATACAGGGTTAGATCTAATTAGCGCATCTCTTGCAGGCAGCCTCTCCACATCAATCCCAACAACATTTGTTCTACAACTTATTAAAATTAATAGTTTTTAAAATTTTAGTTTTCCTATACATAACATAGGAAAATGTTATGTATAGGAAAATGAAGCGGAATATGTTACCGCTACGACTGGCTGGTGTAGCGGTAACATAAATTGCCTTCTATGCCAGAGGTCATGGGTTCGAATCCCGGCGGCGGCGGATATTTGTGTGATGAACATAGATATTAGTCGTTAAGTCATGGATGTTTATATGTATTTTTAACTTTATTCTAATAAAAAATATGTATTTATTCAATATGTATGTTTATATATTTCTTAAGTATATCAGTTATCTAGTATCCATAACACAAGTTCTTTAAGAAACTTAATTTGGGCTAGATAATGTTGTGTGAGTGTCAGAAATATTTATTATTTATTATAACATATAATAGCCTCGGTTTAGAGGCGTAACTCTAATTACTTTGAGCATAGGTATGCCACGCACCTTGCGCAGTAAAATATCGCTTGAAAAAAAATAGTAGACACTTCTTAAAAAATAGGAGAAAACGCTTTTTTTTTGTGTTATTTAACAAGATCTGTAAAAAGTCGTAGAACAAATGTTGTTGAAATTGATGTGGAATAGCTGTCTGCAAGAGGTTATGACTTTATTAAAATTAACCCTGTATAAAACCAAGAAATATATTATGCAATAAATATTAATCTTAGCTGCGGGTCGGATTAGAATAGATAACGTCCCTGAATTCTGACGACCACTTGGCGATGGGTTAAACGCCAGTGGTTGCGGGTTCGATTGGCGCACGGTCAAGAAAAAAAAATGTTCCGTGTCTGGGTGTTTATCTATTTATGTATTTATATTCTAGGTTCCCCCTACATCACTAAATGGTATCCCATAACACAAGCTATGCTTACTTTGGGGCCATGTAGTTGGTGTGATTGTCTGGGGATTTTTTTTTTGAATAAAGCATAGGCGTGGCAGGATCATCGACGGTAGGATAGATCATGGGATTCAAGGTTCATCTGTAGGAAGTAGCAAGTCCCATGATTCATCCTACCGTCGATGGTCCTGCCACGCCTATCCTAAGGAAGTAGCGAGTCATTCCCACTACGAGTGTCATTCGACTACTCACTGGGAAGTCTCTGTAATTATCTATCTATCTATCTATACTTATAATAAATCTGTAGAGAGGTCAATTCTGTACATGAAATATTTTTTCAAAATAACTATCAGGTGGTGATTAGTGATCGATACTGATGCCAAAAATGCAATCAGTAAAATTTTTGTCTGTCTGTCTGTCTGTCTGTATGTTAATTATAGAAACAAAAACTACTCTACGGACTTAAACGAAACTTATTAAAATTATTCTTCATACTCCTGGGCAGGTTATAATATACTTATTATCACGCTATAAACAATAAGAGCAGAGCAGTGAAGGGAAATGTTGGAAAAACGGGAGAAGTTACTTCATTTGTTAAGCTTCCGTCGCGTGTGCAGCCGTAATGGTTAAAGCTACATAGAAATCATGTATGACAGAAATATTCTTCATAAAATTATATAAAAAATATCCCACAACAGTATATGTCTATATTTTATGGTTGACTCACTATAACACGTGTAAATCCCGATAGCTTAGCAGTTCGGAGCTTTCTGATTATATTTGTTTACTCCTACGTTTATAATACTCTCACTCATCCCTAATTAAAAAAAATAACATTATTCCCTATTCAATAAAAATAAAATCATAGAAATCGGTATAGAAATACCAAACTTATACATGAAATACCTACGCTAATAACCCATCGCGCGTGATTACTGAATGGTATAGGGATTATTATTGCGTAACGGTTGCCGCGCTCGACGCGGCTCGCGGCGGTAGGGTATAAAAAGGCGGGAGGCGAGCGCAAGCTTTTGCGCGATTTAATATAGGTAGGTACAGAAGGAACAAGCGTTACATTACCTGTCAAATTTCCCCAAACAAGTTCAAATCCAAGTAAAAAAAATTGACAGATTTGTAACGCTTGATGTACTGCCTTCTGTACATACAGAGATAAAATGGAAATCAAGGTTTTGTTTATTTCATGATCGTTTCTGCCTCTTGAAAATCAGAAACCGTAGATTTCTTCGGAATAAAAAGTAACGTATGTGTTAACTACTATACCAAATTACATTAATATTGGCTTAGCCGTTTGGCAGTGAAAAGCAGCCATACATAACTGTAGGTAGAATTGTATGTACACTGATAATGGCTGGATGGATGGATTTCTGCTATTCTTTCACGCAAAAACTACTTAGCTTTACCTAGAATAACAATAAGCTAAGTATAATTAATGAAGATATTGCATGAATTAAGTAAAATTGAAGGCATTAAATAAAACACTTTTTAACAGGATTAATGGCGTATAATTTATATTTTACATTTTAACTCGACGTTTCGTTGTCTTTGCAGACCCCGTGGTCACGAGCGACTGTCAAAATTTAAAATGTAAATATACGCGATAAATCCGGTTAAAAAGTGTTTTATTTAATAGTCATACATTATAGTTATCGCGAAAACTTAAGACAATATTAAAATTTAAGGCACTTTGGCACCCGATTTCTTTATAACGCTATGTGCCTTTGTAATGTACCTAATAGATAGTTACCTACCTATGTTTTTGGTTAGGAGTTATACATATTATATGGGCGAAGATTCTTTATTTTTATTTTTGTTATTAAAGATAGTTAGGACCTTGGAGAAGAAAATAACCTACTCGAAATACTAATTCAATACAGACGAATTCGCGGGCATCATCTATGTAGTATACCTACCTACCTATATTCCTTTATTCACAAAAACTAGGTGAAACTGCGGATCACTGCTTTGTTGTAACAGTTTTTGAAGTAATTCTGTCTGTTTATCTATCAGTAACGCTTTGACAGCTAAACTACTGAGTCGATTTTGACGAAATTTAGAATAAGGTAAGTTTTAACTTCAAGGAGGATTTAATAATAGTATTTATCCAACTCTAATAAACGGTATCCACGCGGACGAAGTCGCGGGTCACAGCTAGTTAGTTATAAGATTACTGGAAATAAAAGCCGTTTTATTTATTTATTTATCTGGCTAGAGAGCACCCTTTATACAAACTCTACCATGTAGGGTCGGCTTAAAATAGCCCTACCGCCTCTGGATAAGTGTGTCCAAAATAGTGACAAATCTGAGTGATCCTCGCTTGGTGGTAGGATCCCATCAGGGTCTGACTGGCTAGCAGCCACCCTTCATTTAATATCGACCGCCAAATATGAATACTCAGTTCTTTCCTTAGCCCGGGTGCTTTCATCTTCGACCTCATCTTCACTTACCATCTGGTAATATTGAGGTCAAATGTGGACTTAGTCTATAATAATAAATATCGTCGCTTATGCGGTGCTGTGTTCCAGTTTGGAAACATGGTATTCATTTCCAATTCCTAGAAAAGTGATGGCAGGCCGCGGCCCACAGCCCGACGGTTGATGTCGTGATGTCCTATATACAGAGTGTCCCAGTAATGGTGGTCTTGGTAGGAGGTCTTGATCCACTTGATTTGTTTTTTTATCCCGTTTAGTTTGTGCTCTACGCAATGTTTTGTAAAATTTCTAACTTCCAAAAATTCCTACTTTTCTTCACATTCGTAGGCATCACGTCCGCAGTTTAAGTCCTACACTAATATTTTTTTGGTTTATGAGTTCCATGATAATGGTTCTACTGTTCAAAGCTCTCAACTACTATGACTGGTAATTTACAAACCATCACTGAACATAAATTTTATTTTTAAACTTTATTAAACTTGAAAGTTTGAGCACTTGTGGTGTAAAAAATGTAAAGAATCTGTGTGCCTAATCACCTAGAAAGTTTGCTTACATCATGAGGATTCTAGAATAGTGGTATACCATGAACTTAATTTTATTGTTTACTAAGCTATGGCAACTAATGTGCCATAGTAGCCATTTTATTACAAAATTTCAAAATAATATGCAGTTTTTTTAGCATATTATGTAATTTTAAGACAAAGATAAAACATCTGGTTTTATGAAGAGCCAGTCTTCATTAACCCTTGAGCCATTTTATCATCTTATCGTCACTTACCATCAGTTGAGATTGAAGTCTAAAATGGGTTAAGTATCCGTTATACAAAGTAAAACACGTGCTTGTTTCGATCTGTTATCATATTTAAAAAAAAACTAATGCAAGTGATGCTCAGATATACAGGGTGTCCCGAAAACCCTATATTTATATATTAGAATACATCCGTGAAGGTATTATATAGGGTCTGCGGGACACCCTGTATAATGCCTAACTAATTATTCGTCGACTTATGTTTTGAGACGCTTGAAAAAATTGCTGATAGTATATTTATAAGATAACATAAAAAAATAAACATTATTTTCCATATTACCTTGTTTTTCTTTTAAATTCTGATCACGTATCAAGCTTATCAGAATCATAAATCATTCGATGAATAACTAAGTGGAAAATACGGCCCTGCTCACAGCAGGGATCCAATTAAAAATACTGATTTGGTGATTCAAAAAAATATAATAATTAAGTAAAGGACATTTTATTTTGCTGATTGAAAAGTTTTCAAGGTTTATATTGGGTTTATCTACCTCAAAAAAATGTGAAAGAGAGAGGAAGCGATGTAAATATAAAAAAAAACATTTTGTTGCTCACATGAATAGCAACAAAATAAAAAAGGTGATTTTCATAAGGTGACTTTTGTGACGATAGATATATATACGAGGTGTTCCTGTTGATTTCCCATAACTTAAGGGTTTTGTTCCTTACTAAAAATCAATACTTTTTGCCAGAATATGTGGTTCAAAAGTGCATACTTTCCAAGATATCATCAATCTTAATATAATGAGTTCATAAATTATCAACCTTGTTAAATCTCTTTATCATTAACTCAATAGAGGCGTGACTATGAAGCCATACAATAAACAACAAAAACATTTTAAACGTTGAGGAACATTGCATACAATATACAACGCAAAGCGTTGCGAATTGCACCTGTCTATGGACAAAAGATGGATGGAAAATGCCACGTTGTCATACTTTGCATAAAGGTGTTTTACATAAGATCTTTTGACTTAATTGAACTATTATAGAACTTATAAACACGAAAAAAAAATTGAAAAATTATTCACATTATTTGATTCTATTACATGGTCCCTAAGGTTATGGGAAATCAACAGGAACACCTTGTATAAAAGTAAAGAGGATACATTATACATATAAGAGCCGAGTTATCACCAACAAAAAATGTAGAAAAATATTTAAAGATATCAAGACTTCGTTATGGAAGTTTTCAGATATGAGTTTCAAAAACTGGAGTGTAGATACAGAGGCTAATCGAAGGCTAACTTTAAAAGTCTAAGTGTTCACATACATGTATGTCTGTGGAAGTGTCACTGTCGTATATATTTTTCTTATATCTTCAACCGACATCCAAAAAAGGAGGAAGTTCTCAATTCGTTTGTATGTTTTTATTTTGTGTATTTGTTACCAAAATGAATTGAGATTAAACAATTACGAATCGATTTTAAAAATTCTTAATTCATATGATACAAGATACTTCGGAGTTCATTCCATATACATTTCATAGAAATTGGTTGGGTATTTCATTGAAAATTTAAAATTTTTGAATATTTTGTATGATTTCGGAGAATGTTTACGTCGATGACATTATTAGTCGGCCAAAGTGTTGACGTGAAGTCGGTTTTTTTAATGCTCTGCATTCGTTGATTATTCATAATTGTTGACATAGCGCCATCTAAAGTGAATAAACAAACTATTTTATTTTTAAATCTTAAAATGAATTGCAAAGACAGTAACAGTTTAAAGCGAAAGGCCACACAATAATCGAAGTTCATTCGCACCCGCCCTGTGCCCCACACGCGCCACACGGCACACGCGATTTGAGATCTATTAGCGATTAGCGATGTTAAATAAGACTCAAATTATACACAAAAATTTTGCCGGAATTAGTGTATGTATTGATGTTATGTTTACAGTAAAATAGTTTGCAATTCACAAACTGCCTGATACAGGCGTGCAAATATTAATGGTTACCTACTATCACTACAAATTCATTTCACTTAAGTAAATTTCAAATAATATAATAAAGATTTACCAAGAAGTCGAACAAAACGCTTCGATAGTTCCTTTTTAGTACGGATTGCCAAGGTGTGGAACAATCTGCCTGCGACTGTTTTACTGACCTGACCACTACAGTCCCGGAACTTTTAAGTGTCGAGTGAATAGGTTTCTCGTGGATGGACGTGTAACACCATAGTCTTCATGCGCACTTCCCATCAGGTGCCATGGAAGACAAACGTCCTATCCTTATAATATAAAAAAAGGTAAAGAAAGGAGTTACATTAGGAATTCTAGTGTGTCAACATTAGGTTCGAGTTAGTGGACGATTCGCCCGAATTTTATATTAGTGAAAATAAAATAAAAAGCACAGACGTGCTTGAGAATCATATTGAAAATAATATGAAGCAAAGTTACAAGGTAAGATATCATAGTTAAAACTGGGATCGCAATGCGTTTAATATGTGATATTTTAAAATCAAGTTAGTACCAAGTAAGTGTCTAGTACCAATATGTCTTCCTCATTTATATTGTCTTTAGTTTTGAGGATTAATTGTTATAGATCAAATAACTTGACGGCCGCTGTAGCGATGGGAGTACAGTGGCCGCCTCCAAAGTCCCAGTGGGCGCAAGTTCTATCCCCGCAAAATGCAAATATTTTTGTGCATGGATATGAATCATCAAAATTATTGTGATGAAAAGCAATTTTTGAAATATTTAATATTTGAGCTATTTCTAAAATATTTTTTTTATTGCGTGGCCAAAAAATTATATGTAAGCGTTATTGTTATGTGATTTGAATACATCAATTGTCATTAAATTTATTGTTCTTTAAGTTTTTATTTAAGGAAAAACTTAAACAACTGTTCATTCAAAAATTTTGTATAATGTTTACATTTTACAGTACTTTTTTTATTTTGTGAAACATATTTACTTTTGTTTATATTTAAACGTTATTGTGAAGGTTGTTAAGGTTAACTTTAAGTGAACCTATATTGATTACCTAAACTATATGTATTTGATTTTTATTTCTCTTTTTTAATAACAAAATCTTTTACCTATTTTAATAAAAATATTGTGGATTATTTTGTGTCTCATTTATGTCAATAAGAGGGTATACTTTTAAAAATATATTAACCCTTAAGACTTCTCTGCTTGAGCGTACTTAACCATAACTCTATTGAATGAAACACAATGCGTTTATAATATTCGGCCGAGTTGACTACTTTAAAATTTCTGGAAGGACAATTCGTCCGCGAACAAATGACATTCGGACGAATTGCCTGCAGAAAATAATATATTTTTTAAAGGGGACAATCCGATTCAGACGAGTAAAATTCGGTTTGTAAATTTCGGCTCTTAGGTCGAAACTCGAAAGCTTGTAAGGGCGCGGACCCATGTCTGCGGTGCGGCGCCGCACCGCCACGCGACGCGGCGGCGGCGCGGTTCCGCGGAGCCGCAGACGGCGCCGCGGATAGTGCGCGGTGAGGTGAGAAATGAAACTAGCCTGAATGGATTAGGATATGTTTGTTTGTTGTTTGTAGAATATTTTTTTAATTCTGTGACAGATGCCTGACGAAATTTTAATTGAACATAGTAGTGAATAAATTCCGACACAAACATTTTTCAGTGCCGAGGAGCATTGGGACTGCCCTTTTTTGTGGCACACACACATCTGGTTTGGTGGCTCCCTTTTGTAAATTATGTAGAGTCTTATAAAAGTTTCACTGTACCTAGTGAACCTAGTTTGCCATGTTTGCATTGCACATATATAGTTGTTCTCCACAGGCTGTTTCTTTAAAATTGAGTATATATTTTTTTTATTTGATGATATTAGCCACAAAGCAGATACATAGTAGAGCTGCTGTAAGCAAAGTTGCACAGCTTCAATTTGGGTTGTCCTGACGTCACAGCCTTTAGTGCAAGCTATTCCTCGCTAGAGGCACTGGCGTCAGTTCGTCGCTGACTTCTGTGAAGTATGTACACGCGTACATATTAAAAAAAATTAAATCCTCCATTTGTTTCTCGATGTAAAATTTAGTTTTCTATACTTTTATAAAGGAATTACATTGACAATCCAAATAAAATTAACTTACCACGAAGATAATTTCATTCATAATTTTTTTTTACAAATTGTTTGTTTTCCAATTATTTGTGTCCAAAATTTCAGATTGTTATTTGTTGCCTAGGTGATTTTTATGCCGCGAAAAAAGGTTGCGTTATCTGCCGTCAAGTAGAAATACTTTTATTTCGCGGTTTTTTCTGACAGATTTGGAACGTATGAAATTTCGTTAAAAAACTAGAGCCATCTAGTAAAGTATAGCTGAACTTTTTTGAAGATCATGTGAATATTTTAACCTTATGTTTCAACCGGTTTTTACTACTCGCTACTAGGTGACTAATGCCATCGCCTGTTTGGCTATGATTGGCCATAACCCACCGCTTACCCCTCCCGCATCCCGCGCGTAGGCTTCACTTGAGTCCATAGAAAAAACCGGATAGGGCAGCTCCTCTATATATTTCCTCCGTGATATTAGCTGTCTTGTGTTTGTTTCTTTTATGCACTTATTAATGTAAAAATTTGAAATAAAGTTGAAAAAGACGATTGCTGTTGAGTTTCTTACCACTTCTTCTCAACAGATCGACTTTCCGAAGTGGTGGTAGATTCAGTTTAATTTGAAAACATTCTGACGCGATTTAAGCGTATGTACACATACCTATAAATAATAGTTATTTTGTTTTTTATTACTGTCACAAAGTCACTGTCACAATAAAATATATAAAACAAAAGAGTGTTTACCAGAAAGTGGTCAAACGCACATTTATTCACTACTATGTTCAATTAAAATTTCGTCAGGCATCTGTCACAGAAATAAAAAAATATTCTACAAATAATAAACAAACATATCCTAATCCATTCAGGCTAGTTTCATTTCTCACCTCACCGCGCACTGTCCGCGGCGCCGTCTGCAGACATGGGTCCGCGCCCTAATGGTGCGTACAGATTGCTGTAATGGAACTTGTAATGTAACATTCTGCGCACCACTCGTTTAAATACGCAACGTGCGCAGAATGTTACATTACTAGTTGCATTACTAGCAATCTGTACGCATCATAAGACGCAGGTGACGCGTTTTTCGTGCGTTTGTCGAGCGCGTGTGTTCGAAACATGGCTGAACTGCACTCGAGTGGTGCTGGATACCACAGTTCAATGTAACATAAATAAATGACTGAATGACTTTATTAAGTACTAAAATAAATTCAAATGAAACCGTAAACGAAGCTTTCATAAAAAGTTTTCGTGAAATAAAATGTTACATTTCTAATTTTCATTTATGTAGGTATTCACTGGTTTGAATCATAAATGCTTGACAATTAAACTTAATTTCGATAGAAAAATGTTTAAGGCTTTTCTTTAAGCAATATACTTTTTAGATATATTTTAGGGACAGTTTTCTGTTCAAAGGATAATTAAAAACAGGACATTGAGTTTCTATTATCTTACTATACAAAAAAAAATACAAAAAAAAGATTAAAAAACTTATGATTAAGCCTGAACAAGACAACCATGAAATAATTTGACAACCACTTTGGCGATGGGGTAAACCTGCCTGCCTCAGACGCCAGTGGTTGCGGGTTCGATTTCCGCACGTAACAAGAAAAAAAAAGTTCCTTTTATGGGTCTTTATTTATTTATGTGTTTATATTCTAGGTTCCCCCCTAGTTCACAACATGGTATCCCATAACATAGGATAAATGCTTCTTTGGAACCATGTAGTTGGTGTGACTGTCTGGGGATTAAAAAAAAATACTTTTATTAAGAGCAACTGCGGATTACAGACAAAGAAAGAATGACCAACAACTGTCGTTTCTAACCTTTCTTTTTTCTAATAATTTCATCCCTTAAACAAGAGTTGAATAGATTGAGTTTACAATTTAACGGCCTATACTCATCGTATCGGTCTCGGTCATTTAAATAATAAATAAATACTGTTTTAACTAGGAAATATAGTCTAGTTAAAACATTATTTAGTATTGTTCTAGAAATTAACATCCCATCCTTTTTATGATAAAATCTTACGAATGTCGGAAATAGTTGATGCTATAACTTATCGTCCTTAGAGTACTTGTGTAATAAGCCACCAGAAGTCTAGTTCTTATAAAGAAAGTTTAAGAACAGTCTTAATTGAGACAGTCGACGAACTTGGAAAAATGGAAAAAGAATTTCGTAAAAGGTGATTTAGTGTTCCCTTTAGGGAACGACTATTTAATAATTAAATCCAGCTGTCCATTTACCGAATTTTGTCGGGGCGTTACTTTTACGCAGATTTTTATGAATAATAAGTCTCTTTTTATAAGATTGTAGAAATTATAAATTGCGTCACATTATTTAAAAACAGACAGTTGCGCCGTGTGATCAATCATTAGCTTAAGTTTATTTATGGTAAGCTTGATAATTGCTACGTAAATTTTATAAGGTAAGTTTGATTGAGGAAAGTGAACGTTGTTTACGTGTAAAATTATTTAAACCCTCTGTAAAATGTACCGTATAAAACTACCACTAATCGGGCAGACCATAGATGGCGCTATAAGAATGTCTAAAATTATTGATGAACTTTTATCCTCGCCTTCGAGTTATAATACTCCATGACATTATCTGTCAATGCCATTTAAAATAAAAATGAAATCTTGGTTTGAATTTAATTTCAAACGTAAACAAGTAAAAATGATTACATTTTTATTATTAATTTGCACATTTGGTCTTGTTTTGGCTGAAGAGCCGATAGTTGACAGACCGATAGGTAAGTTACTTTCCATCTCTTGATCATATATTGGGAATTTACTCATTTCTTTTACGTTTTCTTAGGTTGTAATAGATTGTAATATTGTAGGCGCTATTTAGCTACGACAACTGCTTGGTAGTAAAATTGTGAAAAACAGCCTCAATCACTAAATCTAATCACTGATAAGAAAACCAGACCTCACCTTATGAATCTTATTTTTTTACACAGACACATCTGATGCTCCTGAAAGTGATTACAATATGCTATCACTAGTCAGATCTTTTGAAGAGGCAACCGAAATGTCATTAGGACCTCATGAAGTGTATTTGCAAGACAGTGTAGAATTTAACCCCAATGTTATTGAAGTACTTGATAATATGAATAATGAATTAAAAACACCTTCTGATGCCCATGACTTTATCCAGGCCAACGGCATAGACAAGATTGTTATACCCTTATTGATGAATATCGATCCTGAGAATAGCGAACCAGTGCTATTAATTGTGAAAAGGTTATTCGAATTAGTTCCTCAAACCGTCAGCACCGTGATTCCATATAGTTTTCTCGAAAAGATGCTTTTTGTGTTTGAATCTCACATGAGTCCGAAGATAACCAGACATGCAGTGGATATAATAACGTTATGGCTACTGAAAAATCCAGGAGCGCAGACTCATGTCATCAAGGTTAGAGGTTTGCAGCAATTTTACTCACAGCTAGCTTACCTTGATATGGAAAATGTTCGCAAAATGCTTAATTTATTTGTAAAATTGATTCAAGAACACTTAGAGATCCGGGAGAAAGCCACAGAAGATAAAAATGAGAAAATTATACAAAATATGTATATAAGAACTGGACTTCTCGAATTAGTTGCAACGTATGAATCCTGTACAACTTTTGTCACTTTATATGACGCATACCTGCCGGTAGGTGACCAATTGATCGTAGAAATTATTGACCTGATAAAGATTACGAAGCAGTTTTGTTCGGATGAATATCATGAAAGGCTGAATGTCATTAACACTTTCAAAAATATTTTGGAGTACGTCTCAGATGATACAAAATATACAGATTTTGAGACTATGGGGTTAAATGTGACCGACACACAACGGTTTTTGCACGATTACATTGCAGAAATGCAACAAAGGCATGAACTCTGAGAATGCTATGCAGTTTATCATGATATTAAATATCAATATACATATTTTCTACCCAAAATGGGTACTCATGTTAAAACACGAATTTACTATCCGATTTGAAATATATTTGTGTGTATTGAGCCAAGTAGTGGAGGTGAAAATTTTACCGTTTCGCATGAAATTATGTTGCTTCAACAGTTATTTAATACAATCCAAGCAAAGAAATGGCCGTTGAACAGAAATATTTAAATATATAATATATGACGGTCTATGGATTCTTTTAAGTTTATATCGGCCCAGTTAAAAAACGCTGAATGAGTTGAATATTTAACAATTATGTTTCTGCGTAATATACATACCAATAAATTGGTCGTTGTATGTTTTATTCATTATTCATTTAGAATTATTTCTTTTCTAAGATTTAAATAGCATTAAATTGTTATCTAATATATAAAATTCTCGTGTCACAGTTTTCGTTGCCATACTCCTCCGAACAGGTTGACCGATTTCGATGAAATTTTTTGTGCTTATCCGGTATCTATGAGAATCGGCCAACATCTATTTTTTTTTATTTATATGGCAAAACAACGTTTGCCGAGTCAGCTAGTAGAAAGTATAATTAAATTAGATTTTTGTTGGAACAGCTGTTTTTACTCTCACGACCAGATTCGGATATGTCTGACTAGTTTCGGTCGGTAGTTTCTTATGGAGCATGCACATCTATACTAATATATAAAGCTGAAGAATTTGTTTGTTTGTTTGAATGCGCTAATCTCAGAAACTACAAGTGGGATTTGAAAATTATTTCGCATTTGATAGCCCAACTCTTGAGGAGGGTTCTATGCTATATTTTATCCCGAAATTCCCACGGGATCAAAAGTTACGCGGGTAAAACCACGCGCGGTGGCTAGTTCTACATATACGCTGAAGCCATTGCGACGCCGTAGAATTCTAACATACAACAACCGAATAGCACTACGCAAGCTGCCTAAATCTTGCCACCCAAGAAGGAGACTCATAAGGGCTAAAATGATAAAATAAGTTTGACCTAATTCAAATAATGAAGCGACATTTGCAAAAAAAATCGTTTTGTAAATTTCAAAAAGCTCTAAGATTTGTTCTTCAAGAGCCTTGTTGTGAAACTTTGTTAGTAAAATAAATTTTGGTTTTGCAAAGAAATATTTCCAATCTTTGAAGATTTGCTGAATAATTGTGATAAAAGTTACATATGAAAATAATAAATAGTATTAACACCACATTATCTTGCCCAAATTAAGTTTCTGAACTGTTGATATGGATACTTGACAGACAATGGATATAACATCCCCAGACAATCACACCAACTACATGGCCCCAAAGTAAGCATAGCTTGTGTTATGGGATACCATGTAGCGAACTAGGGGGGAACCTAGAATATAAATACATAAATAGATAAACACCCAGACACGGGACATTTTTTTTTCTTGGCGTCTGAGGCAGATAGGTTTACCCCAACGCCAAAGTGGTCATGTTATGAACCACGTGTGTTTTTCCGCCAAGGAAAATATTTGGTACCCACTAAAGCAAGCTCTAGTAGGAGGAGGATGAATCCTGTTACGGTCGAAAGGGAATTCTAAAGTGCTGTTAGCCCCAGTGGCTAACAGCTGGTATAGAGTACCTACCCAGACAGTGTGGGGACCACGAGCGTCCACGAGACCATGGACCAAGTGATTAATGCGGGCATTATACATAATGTTCGGGCATTATGTATAATTATGTAATTATTTATCATAATGTTTAAAAACTAGCATGTTACAAACATTGTCGCGATAGTATGGTATGTTGAGGACCCCACTGATCGTGATAGAACTTAAGCTTCACAAACGGTGGCACCAGCCGGCTGTGCTACAGTTCACAAACGTCATTAATACTGAAGAGCAAAATACAGGTCAGTCTTATTCTACTATCTCTTAGAAATTAAACGTACTCCTAATAAAACTTATTTCTGATATACACGGTTAATTTTAATTAGTGCATAACCTCTTGCTGGCAGCCTTTCCAACTCCAGCAATTTTACAGCACTACTGAAAATGTTGCAATAACTAGAATATTATCTATAGTTTATAAATCAGTATTCATATAAAAATCTTATTGAGACGACTAAGTTATCTTTGAGACCGTCTATTGGCGTTGACGACTGGCTGGTGTAGGGGTAACGTACATTGCCTTCTATGCCAGAGGTCCTGGGTTCGAATCCCGGCGGCGGCGGATATTTGTGTGATGAACACAGATATTAGTCGTCAAGTCGTGGATGTTTATATGTTTATTTAAGTTTATTCTAATAAAAATATGTAATTTATTCAATATGTATGTTTATATATTTCTTAAGTAAGTATATTAGTTATCTAGTATCCATAGCACAAGTTCTTTAAGAAACTTAATTTGGGCTAGATAATGTTGTGTGAGTGTCAGAAATATTTATTTATTAAATAGATGATGATGATGATGAGGGCAGATCGGGACTAGACGAGAGTCTTGAGGGAAACCTTTGCCCAGAAGTGGACGTCTCCAGGATGGTGATGATGGTGCTACGAAATTAAATCAGCCAAGTCAGTAAAGTGCGTCTTCTAAAATATTTGGCAAAGGAATAAATAAAATATTAGATAGATTAAAAGAGTTTATTTTCCGAGAACAATAACAAGTATCACAATTTATAAAATAAAACAGAATTACATATCACTTAAACCTAGACAAAATATTGATATTGAATGGATAGCTTTTGATGTTTGCAGATATATAAACATATTTCAATTGCTCCGTAACTTTATCATAGCTTTATAGCAGGTTTATTCAGAAATAACAAACAAACTAAGTCTTTGTTTTGGAATAATTATACTGTCAGGGACACGCTCGATAAAACTTTAGGTGATAAAATTCATTTTCTAAGATAAATTATTTTCATACTGTCTTAAGGTTTTACGATTAATTATTTATATAAAAAGGCTTTCTATCCGGTTTGCGCCATACTCAGGAGTCGCACACATTATCTGTACAAAAGTTGCGATGTCATGTTAAATATTTCGAGTTAAATATTAATAAGTACCTACAGATTCATACAGGGCAATGCAAAAAACCCAGATATATCCAAAATCTGTTCGGTAATGTTCTCCGGCGAGCTCTTTGAAACCCTCCATCTTCAACTTCTATTAGATGAGATTAAGATCGAAAACATGTATAGTATCAATAAAAAACGTTAGCGTAAACGGTTCTGAGCTTAACGCAGCATTGTTATAGCCTATCCAGGGAAACTTACACAGCGCTATTTCCGTCACACTATTGAAATAAAAATCTGTTTTAAAAGTATACACAAAAGTAATCAATCACGGCGATACACAAGCCAGGTTACAATGTAAATATCAGAAATCCAATATTGGAGTGATTACTTTAAAAATGTGTACCTGTTTTCATTGAAGAGATCTAGTAGCTGAAAAATAATCCATTCCTATATAAAATGCCATAATACGAGTCTTGGGCGTATGGCGTCGCCTTGAGAATAGCTCTACCCCATCTCTTCCCGTAGGTTTCGTAAGAGGCGAGTAAGGGATAACAAAACCAGGCCAGGAGACGGTCAGCAGCGTCCTTCTGATGATGGGCGTTCGAAGTTTCACTAATATGCGTAGCCAACTCGAATTTAACTCACGTATTTGGGCGCCTTGTAAAGCAAAATATAAGTTGATGGTAGAAAGGGTCCAAAATCTTCTTGGGACTTATTCTGGTCCCTGCATAACCCGGCTATATGGCGTGTACTCTTTGTACCATTTATGTACCCGAAGCTGTTTAACTAAAAAACCGATTACACAGATAAGGAGTGAATTATCTCTAGCTACGTATCTGTTTAAGTTTTAATTGTCAAAATTGAGCAATCTAACTTATTGAGACTTGTGCCTGTGCGTGCCGGATCGGTACGTGCACCGGCAGCTATGGCGGCCGCGGCTGCTGGCGGGGGCGCGGGCGCGGAAAAATCTGCAGCGCAATCGCTGAGCTCAACGTGATATCCGAAAAAGAAATATTGCACTCTGGATCAAAGTCAAAACTATCTTTATTTAAATAAATATGAATTCACAAAAGTTGGATAATATTCATTGTAATTGAGGGTTAAAACGTGTAAAGATAGTTGTAAGTTGGTGTGAATAAATAAATTGGTAATTAAAAAAACCATGAACAAAAAGTGATTTGATTTAGCTGGCCCAATGCTCGTTGGTGGATATTAGAACTTTCAGAGGCCGAAAATGGGTTCTAGCAAACCTTAACGACAACTGTATACAAGTTTACAGCACCCGGAACCGACTGCCTAACGCGCCCTCCGAAGCACAATTTAATGCTATTTACTACAAATAAATATTAAAACGTTACATAAAAGGGCTATAAAATCCCTACGCTTATCTCTTAAAAACTTTTATGTACATTTTATTAAAATCTTTTCTACTCTTGCATTTTCAAAGGTAATGGGTGAAATTTACGAGGCAATAAATATAAATATTGGAAAAATAGTTTAGATATGGAATATGGTGAACACGATAAAGGACAGCTAGAAATAGATCAGATTGTTTCTCTATTCGTGAAATAATATATTACCGTATCGAGAATGTTTAGTTTGTTATACAAGCTTAGACTTATACAACGTTATTTTTCGTTCACGCGAAACTTAATACCCGTGTATCAAGAACTTTCGTTAAAACAATTGGTAAACAAAAAAAATAATATTATCTAAAAATCTTAACAAGTTTCAAGCCTTTTCTGTTGTCAGGCTTTTGTCGTGCTTCATGCGACGTAATAAATAAAATCCCCAGAAAATCACACCAACTACATGACCTCAAAGTAAGCGCAGCTTGCATTATGAGATACCATGTAACATACTAGGGGAGACCCTACAATATAAATACGTATTTAGATAAACACCCATACGGAACAGTTTTTATCTTGTTACCCCATCGCCCACGTAGTCGTCAAAACGCAGGTAACTACTTCCATCTTGCGGTAACGTACGATGCGCGCGCGAGTGTGTACATCATTTAAGGTTCTGTAAAGATTGTTGCGTTAAAATACAACAATTGCAGTTACCGATGCGGAACAAACCGTTTGTAGGTTTCGTATAAACAAAAAATACCGTTGTATAAGTATGCAAGATTCCATGCTGGACTGGGAGTGAAAGAAAAACGTAGAATGTGCCAGATGCTTCTCTTCCCGGGCATACTGTAAGTCAGTTAAGGGATGGAGGTTTTAAAGGCGTTTTTGTGGGCGATAGACTGACCCCCTGTCACTGCAATAGTCTTTGTCCATCTTTATAATACCTTCAAATTTGTTAAACGTGACATCAGATGGTCCTATAACCTCTAGTGTTCTGCCTACCTCATTAAGGATACAGTTCGACACATACTTATATGTATGTATAAGTATGTGTCGAACTGTGCTTTGCATCAAAGCTGCTATTGTAGTATGCCTTTGTAGGATTTCTTTTCACTTCAATCCGCATTCACCTCAATCTCACCTGATGATATGTATGTGAAGATTACGTGGGTCAAAGATGGTAGCACCCATAGTAGAGCTTACCGATTTTCGCTTACGGGTGAGTAGCATTCGCTCAAACACTTATATTTAAACTACTAGTTTTTAGTATTTAGCTTTGGTTTATGAATAAAAGACAAATATTTAAATTTATTGTTTTTTAATCCATTACAACTCATGCATTCATAATAATTCTTGATACTGTTAGGTCCCATTTATAGTAGAAGCAGAGACTAGTATAGAAGTTAAGCGACCCTGTAACGCAAAATTTACAAAACGCTGTGTGTGTGTTGTATTTATGCATATTTATTATATCGCTCTATTTTTATGTAGTAATTGCCCGCGCCAACAGAGCATCGCGCTGCACGACACGACAGGCACAAGCGGCTCAATACGTCAGGGTGCGCAATTTTGCCAATTAAAGTTTAAATAGATACGTAGCTAGAGATAATTCACTCCTTACCTTGAGTTCTGTGTATCCGGTTATTTTTAGTATAAAGAGCGTCGGGTACATAAGTGTGTAAAAAGGGTACCCGCCATATAGCAGGATTCTTATACAGGAATGATAATATTATACAGGAATCTTAGGTAGGTACTTATTTTGGATGCTATCTACCATAAACCTATATTTTGCTTAAGAGGTAACTTGGCGCCAGCAGCGCGTTGTATAAGGAGGCATTGAGATATTATGAAACGTGGATATAACCTCGAACGCTCTTTATCACAAATCCGAAGTTTCTGTAAGCTCTCCTGCATCTCTGGCATTTTACTACGTAGACAATATTTACACATAGGGACACATTTTCAGGCGTTCAATTGCAAGCGATTTTCTTTACTCCAAGCCACAACTCTATCGATATCTTTCTGCAGCCTTGAGCAGTCTTCTTTTGTTTTTATTGCTTGATATAGCTGATTTGAGTCCCAAGCGAAATAATTTACGGATCAAACTTCAATTTTTTACTTGGGTAAATCCTCATGGGTACCCGGCGCTCGGCGGAGTAGCTAGGTTATGTTGGACTTAAAGCGACTAAAACCCCAAAGGTATTCCACCAAGCACCAAATGTCGGGAGCACGGAAACGCTTGCGCATTCTTCCGCGAACCCAGCAGTGCGAGAGTTTTCTTCCACGCAGCTGTTAGGCTACCGTTACTGCCACTACGGACGAAAAGTATTATGCGTTGACCGACGACTCGGATGTAGAATCGATCCATGCCCACCGCCCCTCAGAGCATCTGGTGGCTCAAACCAGAGCTCGCCACCACTGTGCAAATGAGAGAAGTACCGAGAGGGCTCACCCACGCCGGTTTTGGTCCGCGCCGTCGAAACGGTACACCCATATCTGAAGTGCGTTCCCCTATCCGCCACCCGGGGACGCGCTCGGTTTTACACCAGCAACTCCACACGGGACGGATCAAAGTCAACATTTCTTAGTCGGCTGCATTATACCAAAAATTAATCAAATACACCCAGATCGCTATATAAATTTAAATACAGACATTTAGCATATGAACCACGAAAATTTGACTCGCATACTGTAAAAGTTCTCAAGACTCCACACTACCAAATGATTCATATAAAATGACCAAATAAATCAGATTTTCCAGGATTTGCTTGATTGTAAAACACAATTTATATTTTTACGATTTCTCGTCACGTATCGGTTCGGGGTGGTACTAAACATGTCCATTCATTGAAATGGATTTTTCGAGAGCTCGGTTGACCGAAACTTTTAGTACCTTTATATGAAAATTTTCGTTTTCTTTAGTGAGATAGGTCAATAATTAGTAATAAATCAAAAAGATATCTTTAAGGATAAGGCACTTTTATGTTAATATTATTATCTATACTAATATTATAAAGAGGAAACCTTTGTATTTTTGTATTGAATAGGCTCAAAAACTACTGGACCGATTTCAAAATTTCTTTTACCATTACTTAGAGGGATTCTTCCGAATCCGTTAAGGCTACTTTTTATCCCGAAAATCCCGCGGGAATCGAAATTGCGCGGGTAAAACCGCGCGCAACAGCTAGTATCTTTATAAATACGATTACATATTTAAAAATAAATGCGCTATGTTTTTTCAACCGAGTTCCAAAAGGAGGAGATACTTAATTCGTGTGTACCTATATCTTTGTTACACGATATTACGGACATTGTGAATCAATTTTGAATATTCTTATTTCACATGATATAAGATACTACAGAGGTGATTCAGTATACATTTTATAGAGACCGATTGAGAACTTTTTGAAAAATTTATATGTATCAATAAGGTGAATTGTACCTTGATGACCTAATACTTCAGCCAAAGTATTAGTGAAGTCGGTTTTTTTAATGCTCTGCATTCGTTGATTATTTGATCCTTTTTAATCCTCCATAATTGACCCCATTGACCACTTTGACGATGGGTTAAACCTATCTGCCTCAGACGCCAGTGGTTGCGGGTTCGACTCCCGCACGGAACAAGAAAAAAAAATACAATTGTTCCGTGTCTGGGTGTTTATCTATTTATGTATTTATATTCTAGGTTCTCCCCCTAGTTCGCTACATGGTATCCCATACCTACCACAAGCTATGCTTACTTTGGGGCCTAGTTGGTGTGATTGTCTGGGGATTTTATTATTTATTATTATCCTATCAGTTGGATATATATTAAATTATGGATGGGACGTTTGTCTTCCATATACAAATAAAACAAACAAATATATAAAACAAATATGCAAACTCTTGAGAAATGCTATAAATTACCAAAAAAATCGAACTATATCAGAATTTATGTGGATAAAATACTCTAATTACATTATGTTTTATACTTCCCATTCCTAAAACTGCTGAAAAACTGTAGACATAAACTGTTTTGGTGCTTGCGCCTATTTGATTGTAGGTACTTTACTCAATATTGTGTAGGTAACTTTTGACCAGCAATTGTAATTAAATCATGTATAAATGAAATGTGATAAAATTGGACCTAGAATGAAATAATTACACTTTTTGTAAACGCATTAAAGCTTACAATAAAGTTACATTTCCGCCAAAAATCAAAAAAACATAGATGGTTGTTATCAAATCAACCAAATAATAAACAACACCATTATTTAATGTTTGAAACAAAACTCTGGTATCTTTAGAAAAGTGTCCCTCTGCAAAACGTTTACGCTATCGCTACCCACACACTAAAAGGTCCTTAAAAATGTAGTTTATTATTTAAAAACAACGTAGTACTTAGTCGTCGAGACAAGACATCTCAAACCCGTCTGCTCTATTCCAGAATATTCTTTCTATTTAAACATTGAACATTGAACATTCATCTTGATTGGCTAAAGAGTACGTGCCTGAAAAAGAGACGTGATAGCGAAGAAAATACTAAACATTGGTTAAATAATGAAGATTCGAATTCGAATTTTAATTTATGAAAATGTTTTCGAATTTTTCGAATTTTTTTAAATTTTTTACTATAAATTTTGTCAACATAAGGCAATAACCGTGCATCATTATTACAACAAATAGTGGGATTGCCCGTTGGTGAATTGCAAAGGTACTATTGGTTCCCCGCAGACAGGGTTTGATTCCCTTCTGATTTATAGTATTGCTATTTCATCATCATCATCATCACAACTCTTTGAGCCCACTGCAGGGCATGAGTCTGTCCCCTGGGTGACGAGGAGGTATAGGCCATAATCCACCAAGCTGGCCCAGTGCTGGGTGGTGGATGCCAGAATTTTCAGGGTGCCAAAATGGCTTCTGACAAACCCTAACGACTACTGTATACAAGTATACAGCACCCGGGACGCGAATATACAAAGGCTATACTATTTGAGTCACGAGTCAGACTCTAATAGAGGAGCTTTTGTTTATGCATATTACTTGACAATACCTAATCGAACTCAGTAAAAAAATTGACTGAAATGGATTAGCTTTTGCTCTTGTAATTTTCAAAGAAATGCAATGACAAAACCTAGTACTGTATAATACATATTCACTCAAATAGATAAGCTTTTGTCAAGATGAAAAGTAGGTATATCTTTGTTTGATATACGTTGCGATGAAAGAGATAAGCTACGACAAGGGCTCCCGCACCGGAAGGCGGAATCAGTACGGTTAGGTGCGACGACGAGCGCAGCGAGGAGGAGCATGTTAGGTTGCATATAGTTATACACGTGCGCGAGCCGAGCGAGCGAAGCGAGCGGTGCCGCGGTAGCGGCCGGCGAAGAGCCATAAACCTGGTCAGCTATTATAGTCAACCCTGGACAATCCCGACATGGTCAAAAGTCAAACGTTAAGTCATCAAAATAACGATGGTCATAATGCATGCACATTTTATTTCTATCTTTGAAAATCAGAACAATTGCCATTTAAGTATCAAATTGAAGCCAACGATCGGTAAATATCGATATCAAATGAGATAGCTTTTGTTGCTGCAATGTTCAATTGAAGTTATCTCACAAAGTCTACACGACTTCGGTCAATTTCTGTACTAGAATGGATTAGGGTTTGGGCAAGTTTTTGTCATACAAAAGCTAAGCCAGTTCAGTTTGCACTTTCACTCTAATGGTATAGCTTTTGTAAATACGCACCCGGGACCGACTGCATTACGTGCCCTCCGAAGCAAGGAAGTCGTCGTGAGAATTGAATGGTCGGCGGTCACCCATCCAAGTACCGGTCGCGCCGAACGTTGCTTACCCTGTGATATCGTATGATACACACAGTAACCACGGCGCCACGACGAATTCTCATTGTATTGTTATTTATAAGTACTTTAACCTCGTGAAACTGGTTATAATTGACGATGAGGTTAAAGATATAACAACTTTAAGGACTGAATCTTCAAAAAAGATATTTTATAAGGCCGCTGGAGCTTAAACGTTCCATGGCGAATTCTATATGCCTTGTCATAGTCAGGTACATATTGAAGAGGTATTACACCATGTAGGTTGCACTCGGATTAGTCGCCTCATACACATACATACATACATAACTTCACGCCTGTCTCCCTTATTGGGTAGGCAGAACACCAGAGGTTTATAACCATCTGATGTCACGTTTGACATTGGAGGTATTAATGATGAACAGAGACTATTGCAGTGACAGGGGGTCAGCCAATCGCCCACTAAAACGCCAATAAAACCTCTGTCCCTTAACTGGCTTTTACAGTATGCCCGGGAAGAGAAGCAGCTGGTACATTCTTTGTTTTTCTATTGATCCCAGTCCAGAATTGAAAGCTTAATCGCCTCCTACATGCTTATATAAAATCCTAAAAGCTATTCTGAACCAACCTTGCAAAAGCAACTCCTCAAACAAACAAATACATTTTTAGAAAATACAGCAATACCTGATTTATTTTTAGACTATGTATGAGAAATTCGGATTTCTATTCATTCAATTTCAAAGGAATTTATGCGGTTGTTTCAATCAAGCGAAGTAAAGGGGACTAGTAGAAAATATTCGATAAATCCATACCTAGTTTAGAAACTGATACATGTCTTGTAGAAGACAGAGACTCGTAAAAGAAAGGAATCATTGAAACATTTAACATAATTGTTAAAATAAATAGAATGAAAGGCAAAGAAAAAGATCGTACTTTTTAGTTTCATTCATAAAAATATATTGAATGGGAAATGTAGTGTCAAAAATTTTGATTAAATTGTTTACGAAAACCACACACTTTTATGCAAGTAAGCTAAAATAAAATAAAGCAGTTGTTAAAGCATCCTTTTAAATTCGCGCAGTTTGGTGGTATCAAGCGCAAATAACATTTTCAACGGTATCAATTAATTTTGTATTGATCGGCAAAAAGTGTTATTTTCATTTCATTTGACCAACGGAACTTCAGTCTGAATCATTCAATTTACTTTTCTGATGCACTAACTTTTTTGTGAAATTTCTACTGTACGAAAAATGTATTCAAGCAATGTGCAGTTTTATAACCTACCTAAAATATGTAGGCCTTTGACAGGGTCTGGCATGATGGTCTCTTAAGCAAGCTTCCAGCATATGGCATACCGACCGGGCTCTGCGACTGGATATCTGATTTTCTGAGGGAACGGTCGATTCGAGTAGTCTTAGACGGCTATTCTTCTGACCTAATGGCGATTAATGCCGGGGTACCTCAGGGATCTGTTCTCTCTGCAACTTTATTCTTGCTGCACATTAATGACCTCCTAACACCAGGCATTATTGGATATGCTGATGACAGCACTGTTGTTGAGAGATATATATCCAATGCGCGAACGAGCGCCCATGAAATCCAGATTTTGAGAGAGTCTATGATTGAGCGCGTTGATTCGACCTTGCGGAATGTGTCCGATTGGGGCGAATCTAACCTGGTCAAATTCAACGCCTCCAAAACACAAGCGTGTCTATTCTCCGCAAAAAAGAGCACCTTTACTCTTACGCCCACTTTCCAGAATGTATCTGTTCCCATCACCGACCAACTAGGGCTTTTGGGCGTCACTATAACGTCCAAATTAAACTTCGGACAACAAATTGAGTCTATGGCAAAAACGGCTTCCAAAAAATTGGGTATCATCTCGAAGGTCCGGCGGTACTTCAGCCCTGAACGGCTCCTCAACTTATACACAGCCCAAGTGAGGTCTTGCATGGAGTACTGTAGTCACCTTTGGGATGGTTCTGCCAAATACCAGCTCGAAGCGCTAGACTCTGTTGACCGAAGAGCCCGAAAACTCATAAATAACAACAACCTTACAAATAAAAAATTGCAGACGCTGGAGCATCGTCGTAAGGTTGCTTGTTTGACAGTATTTTATCGGCTACATTTTGGTGAGTGTGCGAGTGCTCTTTTTGACCAAATTGAACCCACCCCTTTTTACCACCGGACTACCAGACGCAGACAGAACTTCCATCCGTATATAGTGGATATACCAAGAAGTCGAACAAAACGCTTCGATAGTTCCTTTTTGGTACGGATTGCCAAGGTGTGGAACAATCTGCCTGCGTCTGTTTTTCCTGACCACTACAGTCCTGGAACTTTTAAGTGTCGAGTGAATAGGTTTCTCGTGGATGGACGTGTAACACCATAGTCTTCATGCGCACTTTCCATCAGGTGGCATGGAAGACAAACGTCCTATCCTTACAATATAAAAAAAAAAAAAAAAAAAAAAGGTATTCAAAAATAATAGAACTGTTCTTAGTAGTCCCTACGTGACCTAAAACAAGATATAATAAAAAATAATTAGAAGTTGTAACTAATTTATTTTAAAGCTATGTGATTAAGGACAAAGACTTAAGACAGCCTTCAAAGTTTTCAAAAGAGCTAATTAGTATTTTATTTTGGCCAAGAATAAAATGTCGACTTCGTAGAATATCTAATTGTATTTTTTTGTTTGAACCGTAAGTAATAGGATGTTGATAATACTAACATTTTACCATAAATTAAAACGTTAATTAAATCAATTATCTCAATATGAAGCCTAATAGTACTTGAGAGAGATGCCATCGTTCTGTCCTTTTTTCGCACGTTCTCATCGGAGTTGAATTTTTCCCCTGCAAAAAGCAGCAGTCGCCTTGCGCGAATGACCAATCTCGGTTGTTTAGCGACTAGTTTATCCATCATCATTTGGAGCTGACCATGGTAGATATCTGCTCTAATCGTCTGGCCAGATTTAAGGAAGCTGTAGTGTACCACATCGGTACTAGTCCACCAACCGTTGACCAATAACTTTTTTCTAGTTAATTTTCTCTTGGGGCAGAATTTTGATGGTTCACCGGGGTTCAGCCATTGCAATCTGCGCTTCCTATGTAGAGTATCCACTTTACATCACAGGTAATGATTCGATTTCAAATCCCTTCATTATTGTACCGGTTCAGTAATGTAACGCAGCAATCGACGCGCGTTTGTCGGTTTGCTTCACTCAATTCATGAGGTACCCACCTTTCGAGATTTCTTATCTTCCCAATTTGTTTCAAGTGGATTAAAACAGTTTTATCACTAACACCGCAGCCTGCAGCTAACTCGGACGTAGTTTGCGATGGATCGGCTTCCACAATAGCCTTTAATTCTTCATTGTCGACTTTGGTCTCCGGCCGTCCACGGGGATTGTTCTGTAGGTTGAAATTTCCAGAAAGAAAACGTTGGAACCAAAAACGCACTGTGCTTTCTCTTGCGACACCACTGCCATACACATAATTAATTCTTCGAGGCGGAACTCATATTCTTAAATAACGCGAAATTTTAAATTTTCCATTTTCTAAACTCAATGACGCAGAGAAAAAACCAAAAGAAAAAAAAAGGAAATAGGGTTTTCGAGACACAAATTGATTAGTAAATATACAAATTTATAAATTTGAATTTGGAATTCTAAAAACACCATTCTTTCAACACCAACTTCATATGTAAGGACCTAATACTTTCTTTTTATTACTATTTTTCATCATCACCTCTTGCAGGCAGCCTCTCCACATCAATCCCAACAAAATTTGTTTAATTATTACTACTGTTCCGGTGACTCTGAAACTATGTTCATTCAGATGTTTCAAACTCATTTTTTCACCACAATGTCTCGCTCGTTCAAATTAATTTATTCAACCGTTAGAGCTTAAGCAATTCAGGCTAATTGTTAAATGACACGAAGCTTCTTGATTTCAGTTAGATTTGTTGTGGAATAATTCCAACCAAGGTTATGTCCTACTTATCTACATAAGTAAATCGTGTTAAAGCTTAATAGTACTTGACCGAATTCTATAGATGGCAATCATTAATACCTTAATTTGAAGATTAAAGCTATGATCTTTGATCTATGAAACTTGATCTAGATAGCTATGACTGTTGATGAGACCTTTGATCTTTAAATTTATATATACTTTACACTGTATCATGTGAGTATGGATAAATTTTCATGTTGATAAAAAAATAGGCTTTTGTAGCTTAGTGGACATCTGGCCAACTTGAACACGAGAAGTTGCAATTATAGCCGAATAAAAAATGTTTGTAAGATCTCTAGGTAATAATTATTTATTTATGTAGTTTATACTATATAATAAAGTATATATCGTTATCTGTACCTCCTCCCCCTCTATGTGGCGTCGCTCTATAAATAAATTAATGTTTCTGAAATACGCACAACGTTATCCATCCCAAATTGAGTTTCTTAAAGAACTTAAATTATGGATACAAGATACCGGATAATAAACTTTAGTTTATAAACGTACATGTTGAATTGTTTACTTTTTAGAGAAGAATCTAAAATAACATGTTAACATCCATAAAATAAAACACGCGGTCAGTCGCTCGTGACCACGGGGTCTGCAAAGACACCGAAACGTCGAGTCAAAATTTAAAATGTAAATATACGCGATAAATCCGGTTAAAAAGTATTTTATTTAATAGTATGAATCGCGAAAACTTAAGACAATATAACATCCATAACTTGACGGCTAATATCTGTATTCATCGCTACATATCCACTGCCATCTGGATTCTAGTCCACAACTTCTGGCATAGAAGGCAACCAATACATTAGCTGGTCGTCAAAAGATATTGTTTCAAACGCCAAATAGTATGTTTTACTATTACAAAATACTATACTACAAAATACTAAGTACTTGGCATTTCAATCAATTCATTCCAGAATGTTTTTCGGTGTTACTTAAGTAGAAGCTAAAAGCATTTAGATTGTTGGAAGGTAAATAATAAAACGGAAATCCCACCAAACACTAGCTACTACCTACATTGAGATCATAAAAGGGCGTTCAGAGCTATTAAAGTTATTTGGGCTTTACCAAAAGGTTAAACTACAGCAGGGTTGTCAAAAATAGATTAATGCATTTGATTTACTACTTGAATTTCATATAGAAACTTTTAACGTTTGAAAAGAAAAGCATATTAAGTTATTCAATTTGGAAAAAATATTTCTTTAAAAAAACTAAGCGGTCAAACTCAAATATTCTTTATTTCGTAAGTATTTAAATACATTTGAAATAAGTCAAACGACGGTTTTGTTGTGATCCCTGGGCACCAATTAAGATTGATTTATATTGGAATACCTTTATACTGGTAATATGCTGATTTAATCTACAATATGTATTTACATTTTCATGTAGTTGGGTTGCCTGGTAGAAATAGCATTCTAGCGTTAAGCCGCCCTTTGTGCATAGTGTTTTCTTTTTGTTTGTAACCTTATTTTTTGACTTGCTTTAGTGTACACCAAAAAGTAGATAAATATGTCTTTTTCATGCTTAATGTAATTAGGTCTATTCAAACTTGAGCATCGCACAAATTCAATATTGTTTTAAAAACTTCACATGTCCTTAACACAATAACAGCCCGTTCACACATGGTCTCCGTTTTACTGTTCCGTTTACTGGATACGTTTTTTTCATCGATGGCGCATGGAGTTGTGTGAGTGACTTCACATATGGCACAGTATTCAGTATACATTAACGGTACAAAGCATTGAAGCGATTTTCATTTTGGTACAAATTTGACAAAAATCTTGTAAAGGGTTCCAGAGTACTTTTTATTGCAAAAAAAGAGGTTAAAAGGATAGGAAGGGGGGTGAACTTAATTTTTAAAATCCTCAGAACCGATTTAATGTCGATTTAATGAAACTTTGTACTGATATAGGCTTTGTCCTCAAAAAGGGTTCACAAAATGCTGTGTAGGGCAGCTTTTTGTTATTTTTTTTAAAGTAAATCCTCAATCGGTAAAGCACGCTGTTTCTGCACGTAAAGCTGCGTTATTAAATGCTAGTTATTAATATATAATATAAGTTCTTTCTCAAACAAACTGTTGACATCCTGTTATTCCAACTTTATTAACTTTCTACAGTACTTACTTCGAACATGTGGCAGCCCTAGATAAACCTTGGCAGTAAATTTACCCGGCGGCCTATCCAGAAACTTCTGTGATTTACTATCCTTGTTACGATAGAAGTTGTCCAACTCCATGAATCTGTTTGCTTAGTATAAACAATATTGCACTTTGCAGTGTGGTGTCCGCAAGTTTTTATACTGATAAAGTTCAGCTTTTATTGAAAGAGTCGTAAATATGTAAGCCTATGTGTACAAAATTTGTTTTGTGCCAAAATTTTACTTAATTTTTTGATAAATATTCGGTTTTAATAAAGGGTAAGTAAATAAGTAATAATATCATGTTTTGTTATTTTTGCTTGTTTTTTTAATGATCCCACTCCAAACTGAGCTGGTTGGAAAGTGTTAGTATTCTTAGAGTCCGAAGTGGCTTCTGATAAACCCTAACGACTACTGTCTTTTAGTTACAAAAATAAAAATGTTCTCTTGAAAAACATTTCATTCATCAGTTGAAACAGTTAAAACAGCGCGCAACTTCTCGTATAAATAAGAAATTTGGTAAGAATGTAAAGAAACTGAACATTATTTTTACTGTAAGAGTATTCATTGAGTATTTTTATTATAGACGAGCTTTTTCAGCAACTTCGTATGCGCTTAATTACCTCCTTGTGAGACTTTTGGGAGTTCCTTCCATATTACAACCAGACACTCATTTTAGAAACTTTTTACCAAATATCACATCCGTGCACTCAATAATTAAGATTTTTCATACAAACTAATTTCCAGTCCAAAAAGTCATTTTTTCCCGTTCCCTTAGGAATTTTGGGAATTCATTCCTTGGTGCTCTCCTATACCTACCCTCTAAATAATATACCAACCTATTTCCCAAATTTCAGGTCTTTACGACCAATAGCTATGATGGCTGTACGTTGTCTGTCAGTCACTCAGTCAGTAACGAAACACTTTTATATTATTATTAAGATAGAAATAACTACATATGGCCTCTTTACATACTTTTAAATTTATAGAAAGTAATCATGGCACAAACCTTAAAAAACCCTAGAAATTGAATACCTAATTAAATATAAATTTTGTATTAATTTTAAGCATGCATTTTGTTTGAATGTGTCATGGACTTTAAAGAAAATCAACATCTAAGTACCTTTAAGGACTAAGCTATGACAACTATGGGTTAATGATCTTTGACTTTGAAGCAAAGTTTAAAGTCATTGCATCAGTAAATCCTAGTATGGAATAGTAGTGGAATCTATCCACGGCTCAGTTTAAAAATGCAATTCATTACCGGCTGAGTTCTGGTTGAAATAAAGAACATTCCGAGTTCCGCGATGTGATCTCCATGGCAGGTATCTATAGGCGGTAATTATAACACAACATCAGAAATCCTATAGAGGAAAAAGTCGGACCAAACCAATATAAAAGCATACTGATAGTTTGTCGATATTGGAGCTTTGTTAAATAAAACCCTTACCTGATTTTTTCTGAAGGACACGTTGCGTAATTAATTATGCCTCTAATCAATCATTCAGTCACCTGATCTCTATCAGTTAGTTAGAACGTGAGTAATGTTCGTTAAACCTAGTGGGAACATTTGGTGATATTCGGCAAAAGAGTAAGTAGAAAGCTTAATTGATTTACAAATAAACCCTAAATATTTTGACCGAATTTTGACATTTCATTTTTATTTTTAATTTATTTATTCTTCATTGTACACATGGAGTAAGACATAACTTTGTTAAAAATACAGGGTGTCCCGCTTACCCTATATAATACCTTCTCGGAGGTATTCTAGTACCCATAAGGATAACAGAAAAAATATGACAAAAGAAAAATTCAAAATTTATTTTTCAATTTTTCTATGAAAGTATATGTCGAAATTTATTGCTGACATACAAAAATTTTGAAATAAATTTCGAATTTTTCTTTTTTTCATATTTTTTTCTGTAATCCTTATAGGTAATAGAATGCCTCCGAGGAGGTATTATATAGGGTAAGCGGGACACCCTGTATAATAGGCACAGTGTACAATAGGCGGCCTTATCATCTACAGACAATCTTTGCAAGACAACCCTGTTGATTTATGATTGATATGATGTTTCGGCTTGCTGGTGATGCAATATTAACATTTTCTTCTTTGCTAGAGGGATTTGCATCCTGTGGATATTTGTGTGATTAACATTAGCCGACCAGCCGGTGTTTTGTTTAGGATAAGGTAAGGTAAGATGTTTTATTTAAGATAAGGTTTAATATGTAGGTATGTATATCTTAAGTTTATTTAACCGTAATTATCATAACCGTTAGTATCCTTTAGACAAGTACGCTATGAACTTAATTTATCTGAATTAATTATTAGTGAATGATATGAATATTTATCTATATAAAGATTAATTCTGATTAACGATTAACTTCCTAAAGATATAAAATTTAAAGACGTTACATCGAAATAAGCGTTAAAAAATTAACACTTTATATCTCGTTTTTTAAATTACAAGAAAAGCATTTTAATATCAACAAGACACTCTCTGTTGAACATTTCGTTATAAAAATCTATGCCTTTTTCAACAACGCCCTGAAGATATGAATTTCAAAGTAATTTGAATGAAAGACTGAACCGAAAATTTTTCGAAATAATTGTTTTACTTGAAAGCTTTTGAAGAATTAAGTTGTTTTTATGAGACGTTAGGTCGGTAATATGATTAAGTGAAGCATTGTTATTTGAGCTGTTTTTGTGCTACAAACCTAGATTTAAATACCTATGTCTTATTTGATAAATATTTTTTGAAAGTGAATTTAATAGACAGGTATTTTATAGGACATTTTACTGCATGTATTTAGACAAAACATATTAAAATACCTAAGGACACAAGCCTAAGAATAGCCCTGAAAGAAAGGATCGTTAATTGTATCGGTAACTAAAATTGCTGTAAGTACCAAGCATCGCCTTACTTTTGTGGTTTTTTCAAAGGTTTTTCTCAATATTTTTATGAATATTATGTAGGTAGTATATTTAAGGCTGTAACTTGCGTCTTGATAACCAGGTACGCGGATTTTTGTTTACAAAATTAAGTTAAGTAAAAAACAGTTTTGCGTTCACCTCAGAAAGCTATGATACCTTCAGAAAACTTCTTCTTGAAGATTTCAAAAACAAGAATAAGTCTAGTTTTTGATGTTATTAGAAACAACATTGGAGACAGCCCATATTTTAACAAGTCCTCATAAGTGCTGGCGTGCGGTGCGGTCGGTGCGATCCGTGCACACATTTCTATATGAATTCATACAAATAAATAATAATAAATAAAATCCCCAGACAATCACACCAACTACATGGCCCCAAAGTAAGCATAGCTTGTATTATGGGATACTATATAACGAACTAGGAGGGAACCTAGAATATAAATACATAAATAGATAAACACCCAGACACGGAACATTTTTTTTCTTGTTCCGTGCGGGAATCGAACCCGCAACCACTGGCGTCTGAGGCAGACAGGTTTACCCTATCGCCAAAGTGGTCGTTAAATATAATCTTCTATATTTTCATTAGTTATTCTAGAAGATTATATAGTTATAGGTATATATATATATAGATTATATAGTTATAGGTATATATATATATATACCTATAACTATATAATCTTCTAGAATAAGACTATCAATGGCGAAAAGAGCAGAGCGCTAGTTACAGAGTTTAGCACGTTCAACCAAACGAATTCTTCAGCATTATTATATTTCTTCTTTCTATAGGTATTATGAATGTGAATTGGATGTATGGATGTTTGTTCCTCAATCACGACAGAACGGATCGACGAATTTGAATGAAATTGGCATGGCATAGTGATTCTAAATCGCGCGAGTAAAACTACGAAAAACAGCTAGTAAGTACTTAATTATGTGGTTAATGGTTAATGGCAGCTTATGTGCTGATGCTGGACTGGGAGCAAAGAAAAAAAATAGAATGTGCCAGCTTCTTCCCGGGCAAACTGCAAAAATCAGTTAAGGGACAGAGGTTTTATTAGATATTTTTTGTGGGCGATAGACTGACCTCCTGTCACTGCAATAGTCTCTATTCACCATTATAATACCTCCAAATTTGTCGAACGTGACGTCAGATGTTTTATAAACCTCTGGTTTTCTGCCTACCCCATAAGGGATACAGGCGTGAAGTTACGTATGTATGTACTAAAGATAGCTAGACAGATAAAGGAAACTTTTACAAAAAAGCGAATTTTTGAAGAACCTTCTAGAATATAATTTAGCTAGAGACCAAAATTTATGGTGGAAAGGAGAGTATAAGTAAAGTAATTTCCATAAAAACACCTCCCACACATAAAATTTCACGTATATTACTTTGTAATCTGTTGAATAAACAATAAAAGTAGAATCCCATTAAAACTTGGACAAATTTTGAAAACACAATTTAGATGACGTAAATACTGGTTTATGCTGGTTTATAGGCTATAATTTTAGATTTAATGAAACCTGTGGATTTCGAAGTTTAAGTTCTGGTACGAAACCATTGTATAGTTTACTTAAGATATTAAAGTTTAGAGAGTTTAAGTTTAGAGAGTTTATAGGGTAATTGGAAGTTGAAAAGTTATGAGACGAATATATTGTTGAAACGGTTTAATTAAGCAATGTAACAATGTTTTAAAAGGTGATTACCCAAACGTAAGTTTAATCTCAATCTCACCTAATCTATCTTACATATACTAATATATAAAGCTGAAGAGTTTGTTTTTTTGTTTGTTTGAACGCGCTAATCTCAGAAACCACAAGTGTGATTTAAAAAATTATTTTTGCATTTGATAGCCCAACTCTTGAGGAAGGTTATAAGCTTTATTTTATCCCGAAATTCTCACGTGATCAAAAGTTACACGGGTAACACCGCGCGCGGTGGCTAGTAGTTAATATGAGTTCGGAGATGAAAGCATACGGATGCACGAAGGAAGTTGTCTTCATATAACATTACCAGATCATAAAAAGTGTTCCTTTTGATATTCCATAACTCTAGGGTATTAATATAATTATAAATATAATTTTTTTAGGTAAGGTTTTAGGTAAGGTTTTAGGTAAGGTTTTAGGTAAGGTTTTAGGTAAGGTTTTAGGTAAGGTTTTAGGTAAGGTTTTAGGTTAGATTTTAGATAAGGTTTTACGTTAGGTTTTTAGGTTAGGTTTAATAGGTTAGTTTAGGCTGGGCGGAGGGTGGGACGGAGAAGGAGACGCCTTCTCCCTCCCGATAGCCAGCCGTGGTGGGTGAGGGGACCTACTGCGGCTATACAGGCTATGAGTGGGGAAATGGCCGCGTGTACTGGGCCATTTCCTACGTGGGGGGGCGCACGGCTCAGGCTGAGCGCAATCCGCCGGGGCTCGCGGGCAATGCTACTGGCGATACCGTGGGCTCCAACTATGGCCGGGGAGGTACACCTGGAGGTTTTTAGTGGGTCGGTTCGGCCTTCCGCCGGATCATCCCCACATACCCCACCGTTCCCCCTTGGGCGGTCGGGGACATGACAGCATGTTTTCCTCCAGACAAAAAAAAAAAAAAAAAAAAAAGGGTATTAATGGGACCATGTAATAGAATCAAATAACGTGTGAATAATTTTTCAATTGTTTTTGTTTTTATTTTTCATACAAAATAATTCAATTAAGTAAAAACATCTTATGAAAAAACACCTTTATGCGAAGTATGACAACGTCGCATTTTCTATCCCTTTTTCTTCGCTAGGCACCGGTACATTTTGCAACGTTTTGCGTTGTACATTGTATGCAATGTTCCTTAAAGTTTAAAATGTTTTGTGTTGTTTATTGAATGGCTCCAGTGACACGCGTCTATTGAATGAATGTTAAAGAGATTTTACAAGGGTGATAATTTATGAACTCATTATATTTAAATTTATGATATCTATCTCGAAATCATGCACTTTTGAACTAAATATTCTTTGGCAAAAAGTAATATTTTTTTAGTAAGGAACAAAACCCCAAAGTTATGGGATATCAATAAAAAATAAATAGAAAAAGTCATAAAACCAAAACCAAAGCAAACTAATTATTTCTTTTTAAGAAAAAGTGAACCGCATTCAAAAAACCAACCCACCAAAAATGTTTAAATAATTTTTATAAACGCCATCCTATTCCTGTTTCTACATAAATACATACATACCGTCACGCCTGTATCCCTTATGGGGTAGGCAGAACACCAGAGGTTACAAGGCCATCTGATGTCATGTTTGACAAATTTGGAGGTATTATAAAGATGGAGAGAGACTATTGTAGTGACAGGGGGTCAGCGTAACAACCACAAAAACGCCTTTAAAACCTCTGTCCCTTAACTGACTTTTACAGTATGCCCGGGACATTCTACGTTTTTCTTTCGCTCCCAGTCCAGCCTGTTCAGTCCCAAGCAGTCATGTTTCTATTTCATCCATATTACTACCCGTAGAGTAAATTTTGCCAAAAATTAATTAATATTAATGATACATTCATTTAATAAGAAAATTAACAATTTATCTAGGTCGGTATTTACATAGTTTTTAAAGTCAGCTAAGGACTTATCCAAAACTTATCACTAAAAAATCTATAAGTAACGAATATCTATCTACAAATATGGAAACTAACTTACTATGAAAAAACTAAAAGCTAGCCCAAAATTGAAAGTAAGTAAAAGGTAAAAGTTTCTCCTAAATGGGACAAATATCCTTTTAAAAACCGCATCAACATCGGTTCATACAAACGCAAGATAATCAATGACAAACATAATTAACATACAAGTTAAACTTCTCTTTGTAAATTGACTACTTTTAATCAGAAGTTGCGCATGTAAATCTACGGGAAACTGTTAGTATTCGGTGATTATTCGGCAAATCAATCAAACGTTCGGCTGAATACAAATGTGGAACGAAATACTAATGTTCGGCCGAACACTCGGCTCATCTCTGATACAAAATAAACAGATACATTGAGAACCTTATTTTTTTAAAGTTGGTCAATATACTAAAACTTTCTCCTAAACATGACAAATCTTTTTCTGAAAACCGCATCCAAATCAGTTCAGCCAAACGCGAGAAAATCGCGGCCAAACATACATACATACATACTTACAGGTCAAACTGAGAACCTCCTTTTTTTGAATTCGGTTGGCAGTTATATTTGGCGGCAGACATTCTAGGAATGGTGTTCGCTAGCAAGGCGGATCTTGAAGGGGTCTTAGTATAAGTGGATGTCGCTCGGATTCTTTACTTTTATCAACCGACTTTCAAAAAGAGGAGGTTCTCAATTCATTTGCATCTTTATTACACAGGTTTTTGGACAATTATGAATCCATTTTGATAATTAGTTTTTCATATGATAGAGACTTCAGAGGTGGTGCTTAATATTTTTAGTGCTATAATATTTTTAGTTTATTAAAGCATACGTGCCCACTCCTTGGAATTATACGGTGTGACTCACTGTCACTTTGAAATTCAAGAACGTGATAGTTTTAGATCATACATGAAGAGGAAAAATATAATTAAAAGTAATATTAATTATTTACTGACTTAACTTAACCAAAAGTTAAAGAATTAATGACTCAACGCATGATTACGCTAGCATTGGCAGCAATCACATGCCGCTATAGATTCAGTTGTATGTAAAGTAAATAGTAGCATTGTAGTATTGATTTATAGGAAATTCTAGTGAAAAATTAAGTATCTGCTTTTGTTACATAATTATGATCAGAATCGAGTACAGAGTGCTCTCCTTGAGTATCTAAAATTTGTCACCAGTCACCCTGTATAATATATTCATTTAGGGTCAATTTAAATAACTCAAAAGTTTTAAAAATATAATTAAAGAAAATGCCTTTAAAATTGATGTATTTAATATCGAATATTAATCATGCAGACTTAGTTATAGTAGATTCTTTAATGTTGATTATCTTAGAGTAGGAGGCCAGGTTTTTCAATTGTCAGATAAAATCTCTCTGATAAATATGTAATCAGTGTGTAATATTGTTTTGGGATTTTAATAATTGTTTAAACAGTAACATAGAATAACAATGAGCTTGAGATAAACTCAAAACCGTCGAGTAGGTAAGTAATTATTTTTTCAAATAACAAATTATCTGACTATGGAACAATAATGCCTAAAAACAATACTGCCATAAAATTGCTGCCATGACAACTAAAATCCAGATGGATTTTTTCTATGCAAAAGATCTTGAATAGAAAATTGAGACTTAATATTAAAGTCCACTTCTGATGTGTGTTCCTGACAGGTTTTAATAGAAGTTGTACCGTACAGTAGCGTTGCTATTTTCTTACTCAAGTATTAAAAGTTAGTTAGTTAGTAAGTTTACAGTAAACCACAAAACCAAAAAGTAATAATAATAATACTTTTTTTTGAGAAAAGTAATAATTTTTGTATTATATTTATCATTCTCGAACATAGTTAATTGTAGTCTTGAGCCGAAGGTTCAAAATATATTAATATTAAAATGTAAATGTTAATATTGTCTCAAGTTTTCGCGATTCATACTATTAAATAAAACACTTTTTAACAGCAAGCTGCACGACCTGAAACTCAAGATACTGTCAGCTCGTTTTGTGTCAATCCGGAACGCTACGCTCGAAGACTGAGAAACAGATGACGATGATGATGTATAGCTTTTTCAATCTATCAATCCGACGCTTGACACCTCAGTCGCTCGTGACCACGGGGTCTGCAAAGACACCGAAACGTCGAGTCAAAATTTTAAATGTATATTAAATACGCGATAAAACCGGTTAAAAAGTGTTTTATTTTTATGTTTTATTTAAGTGTAAATGTTCCTTATCGGTTGCTACGTGTCAGGCCTGCGAGCCTAGTGTAGCAGCCACTGTTTTCATTGTTGTTTGTAATTTTCTTTTTGACAATAAACTATTAGTGTTAAAAGAACAAGGCAGAATAAATTGGGCAAATTATACAAATTAGTTGCGTTTGGTTGGCTCAGCCCTACCACCCCTGCAGGCGTAGCACGGCTTTTATAAGAGATAAGTCACACGACAAGACATAATCTTGTCACAGGGCACACGGGCACACGACGTGACAAAAATGCTTGCCGCGACATATCTTTGTCTTGACGTTTATACAAAGAACGAGTTTAACAACTTTAAACCTCCAAATGTAATTTTTGAGTTGGTGAATTTTTAGTTTTAATAATTAATTAAGTAATTTTTAAGTTTTGTGACCATGTCAAGTGCCAAAAAGCAGTAAGTACCTTTACCGTTGAAGTCTTGAAAGAATCTGATTATAATAATTGAAAGACATAATTATTATTCATCATCATCATCATCACAACTCTTTGTAATGAGCCCACTGCAGGGCATGAGTCTCTCCGCTGGGTGACGAGGAGGTTATAGGACATAATCCACCAAGCTGGCCCAGTGCTGGGTAGTGGATGCCAGAATTTTCAGGGCGCCGAAATGGCTTCTGACAAACCCTAACGACTACTGTATACAAGTATACAGCACCCGGGACCGAATGCTTAACGTGCCCTCCGAAGCACGGAAGTCGTCGAGAGAAATGAATCGTCGGCGGTCACCCATCCAAGTACCGACCGCGCCGAACGTTGCTTAACATGTGATATCGTATGATACACACATTAACCATGGCGCCACGACGACTTCATAATTATTATTATGAAAAAATAATCTCACAACCTCCGAACCGCAGTGGTAAAAAATGTTTGGCGATGTGTCAAATTGTGACAAAAATAAACAAAACGATGCCGCCATGCTATTAAATAAGAGGTAGATCTTGAAAGAAGTCTTAAACATTTGTCAAGATGTGTTTGTCATGCATTCTAGATAAATTAAACTTGCCCCGTGCTGCTGTATAAGACTAAGCAATTATATCACTCAAATTGTGATATAAACTTTGACACAAGTCTTGTCTTGACAAGCCGTGCTACGCCTGCTGGATAAGCATCTAGAAAAAGGCGACAAATTCTAGTGACTCCCGCAAGTAGGACCCCTTCTATCTAGTTTAGTTTAGACACCAAAAAAAAGTATGATTTGAATGAAAGAAAGGACATAGTTTTAAAAACTAAGCTACACTATCAATTTAGCTGGCAGGCTATGATCATTATTAAGGTTTTGATAAGTTGTAGAAAATGAAAATGAAAACTTTCTATTCACAGTAAGTATGCTTTTACACTTTGTGAAAGTCAAACGCTGGATGGGGGCGGCGCGGGTCCAGGCGACATGAAGAATCCTGGGGGAGGCCTCCGTCCAGAAGTGTGCATCTCTCGGCTCATGAAGATAATGATCTCCCATTATCCACCAATGTCTTGGTGTTCTTTACTACTTCTTCTTCGGCTATAAAAAAAAAACTAAATGAAAGTAGGACCTTAGGTAGACCGAGAGGAAAAAAGCCGGCGGAAAAAAACTCTCGGCACTCTTTTGTAAAAAGTGCTAATTGGAATTAATTTTCCTTTGAAACCTACTCGTCGTAGTGCGATTCATTGCGATTCATAGCGCAAGCAACTTTGATTATTGTCTGACTGTTATATTAATTGATATCTAAATTAAATAAATGAAAAATGTGATAAATAAAAATTACCCGACCAGGATTCGATCCTGGGACCTCTCGTTTGCCAGACGAGTGCTCTTCCAACTGAGCTACCGGGGCCTGGCGCTAGGCCTCGAAATTACTTACCACATTTTTGTTTTTACGTTATATTGCTAACGTAGCTCCATCTTATGGTATAAGCTTTGCAGCTAAGACCGCCCGAGATCAATTTTCGTCCCAGGTAGGATTACCTGTCGGGTAATTTTTATTCATCACATTTTTCATTTATTTAAGAATAATTGAGCATTTAAAATGCAAAAAACTTAAAACATTATTAGATGTCTAAATTCTTAGACATATTGATAGTATGAGTTAGGTTGAGACTTAATCGCGCTAATACATTGGTTTATTTATTAAACTCAACGTTTCGACCATAAATGAAAATGGTATGGAGCCATTAATAGCTATGCAAGTAAATAAGTACGCGCAAAGATATTACTAACAAATGCACAGTACAAGGATACTTTATTATTAATTAGGTAATTAAACATATAATGTGTGAATGTGAATTTGGATCAGTGTATATGTGAATCAGGTGTACAAATAAATATTGAAACAAACTCTTAGGCGCTTAGCAGACGATAAACTTCATGCGCCTTGTTGCGACAACCGACAACGGACAACTCCCTGTTCATATATTATTCCAATGGAATTGCGTACACAGCAATTCTAGTTAGGAGTTAGTTTCTGATTGCAGCAACTCGCAATTAGCAACTTTGATTAAGTTACCGGTTTTTTCAATTGACAATCGCAGCTAACAAAAGTTTCTAAAATCAGCAATAGCAAGTCGTTCTTTGGGGTATATACTTTCCATCATCACTGTATTCTGTCGTTTTAAATAACTTTCCAGCAACTTATTAAATATGTAAACAGACATTTTAAAATATTGTTTAAACTTGTCATTATGTTTCTGAAGCTCATTTATGTTAATAAATCTAGTCCTATCTTGCAAGAAGGGATGAATCCAAAACTGACGATTGCTGCGAATAATTTGTTGTAGTTGCCACCGTGTCGGAGACGCCGACGTAATAAAATGTAAACGAGTGCTGTCTCTCCGGTGTCCATCGTAATACTGAGTGGACTCACCTTACAAACCAGGTTCACATAAAATTGCGACAACCGTAAAGGCCAATTTGTGGTTGCTGCAACTGGAAACCTTTGGAACATTTACAAAAATTGATAGTTGCTTCAACAAGGTTACCAGTTGCATCAATTGCAGAATCTCTAGTTGTAGCAAGTGGCAATTTCTAAAAAAGTTGATGGTTGCCTCAACTAAGTTGTCAGTTTTGTAAACTTAAGTTGCTACGTGTGCAAAGCGCCTTACTTACTTACTGCAACTTGGTCGCCCAGTGTCAAAACCAGTAGAACTCAATCGCATCTGTTTCCATTGTTTAAATATTATACAGGTATTCAGTATTTTAAATTAACATTGAAACTTTGTATAGAAAAGTTATTTGTAAAGGAAAATAAGATATTTAAATTCAAAGAATAAATTCTATTCCTGGAAATGTGTTATTGAAATACCGAGACATCGCGAAGAAATTTCTTCGTCATTTATAATTGCAAAGGATGTTTCATTAATCTAATAAAACGGCGCGTATATTTAAAGCTCTGGGGAAGATAGCGATATGCCATTGTGTTTAATTAGGCCTTTAATAAAACACTCATTCAAATAAGGGTTAAATTGATTTTCTATTCAGTATATTCGTCTTAAGTTACCATAGAATAGCCCTACTGCCCTTGGATAAGGGTGTCGTAAGAGGCGACTAATTCGAGTGATAAAATCCCGTTCGGGTCCGACTGCCTAGCGACCAACCTTTAGACAGGGTTGATTTGTAGTCACCAGCCAAATTTAAATGATAGTTTCTTTGATACGGTATGAACGGACCTGCATATTTATTTTAGCGTCGCTCATTACAAAAAAGTAGAAACAAGGAACCGCAAACTTTAAAAAAAATAGTCGCTGTTGATGAATATACCACTACGAAGCGGCATTTCATTGATAATACTACGACGTAGTACTACAAAATGTTTTGTAGCAGCGCGTAGTTGCTTTTATTTTAATGGTAATTGAGAGTGACCATAGTTTGTTCTTATGTTAGCGGATAAATTTATTTATTTGTTAAAAAATAAATACTTTTTTTTGCAAAAAAATCAATTCTGTAAAATGATGAAACCCTGTATATAAAATCTGACGCCATATACTACCACTCCGGCGAGGTGGCGGCGGCGGCGCGGTGGCGATGTGTTCCGGAAATATTTAAATAGGAGCCAGTTCTTTTCTAAGCCTGTGTGCTTTCATCTTCGACCTCATCTTCAACCTCCTCTGTTTGTGACAGAAAAAGATGTGGCCGTCCACGTAGTGTTCGTACGAAAAAGATGGTCAAAGCAGCAAGGGAAAGAATTCGAAGAAATCCTGCCCGAAAGCAAAAGATTTTATCTCGGTAGATGGAGGTAGCACCTTGAACCATGTTGCGTATTTTAAAAGATGACTTAGGACTTGTAGCCTATAATAGACGCGCTGTTTTTTTTTTTTTTTTTTTTTTCCGCCAAGGAAAGTCGCTTGGCACCCACTAAAACCAGCTTTAACCAGTAAAGCTAGCTTTAGTGGGAGGAGGATGAATCCTATTACGGACGAATGGGCATTCTATAAGCTGTTAACCCAAGTGGCTAATGGCAAATAGAATGCCCAGACAGTGTGGAGACTCTCTCAGATAGGCTGAGCATACCCACTAAACATCCCCCTTTTGACTCACCTTGATTAAGGTCCTTAGTCATCGTCGGAACGACAGCCAATTGGAGCGAGAGGCTGCGTAGTGAGCGGCATCCAGACGGCTGCCACCAAAAGGAACTGAAAGCGAGAAATTCAGAAGCTAAGACTAGCAGAAATGACAAAGCTGAAACTAAGAGATTATCTAGAGTGATCAGACTCACTCTGAGATAGGAATGCTGGAAAGAAGGACTACGTTTAGAAACGTTGAGCCTGCTGGAGTTTCCTGATGAGGGGAGCGAACTTGGTTAGGACCGGAAGAGCACCGTTGAAACCCTCTGGGCTGGCGTCGAGAGCGGCGCCGAAAGCCAGGATCTCGTCAATGGGAGCGAGCTGGATCCAGAACGCCATGCGGTCTTGAGAACCTTTTGCGTTCTGGCACTGGGAAGCCGATTTGGCGGCCGGTTGCGATTGAGTCGCGTCCCGGCTGCGCTGACCTGAAACGAAAGAGGTGAAGGCCTTGGGGGCCTTTGAACTGACTGGAGGAGCGTCCGAGCTACGCTGCGGTCGCTCTCTCCAGTTCTCGATGGGCTTCATGGTAGCCCTGGCAGCACGCGGTGCCTTGGGGCAGCCGCAAAAGTTTGCTGTGTGGCCAGACTGGCCGCACAAGACGCAGGACGGAGCTGTGGGCGATTCGGGAGTGCTAGAGCACTCCTTAGTCCCATGCGGATCTAGGCACTTGACGCACTTAGGTGAAGCAAAACAGTTTGCCGCCGCATGACCATACAATTGGCAGCGGTGGCACTGACCTGGGAAACCACGCTTGTGTGGTGCTTCGACGCGGATGTTGGAGAGACCGCACACGGAGAGCTTGCCTCTGAAAATGGACTGCCCTTGCGGGCTCTTCGCTAGGATTACTAACGCAAGTGGGAACTGCTTGCCTCGGCGGCTGTGCATTTTGTACACAGATTCGACGGGGAAGCCTTGAGAAGACAAGTCCTCTTGGATTTGCTCGTTCGAGAGCTCAAACGGCACGTTCCTGAGGACGGCACGAATCTTACGCTCCTCAGGGAGGGCGTAAGTGTGGTACTCGAGCTTTTGATCAGCAAGAAGCCGAGTAAGATTCCTGAAATCGGAAATGGAACAGACTAAGACCTTAATAGAGTCACCCACGTTGGATGCCTTACTATATTGGATCTTGGGATTGTGTTTACCGCAGAGAGCTGAGACCTCGGTCCAGCGGCTCTTGTCCCGTAGAAAGTCGGGGGCGGAGACTTGACTTTCGGCGGAGCCGAATCTGATTGCGACGCAGGCTGGGACGCCGGGATCGATGAAACAAAGGGCGCAGGAGCAGACGCCGGTGCGACATTTTGCGGAGCAGGAACAGCGGCTGGAGCAGCTGAAATGGATGGAGATAAAGTCGAAGAAGCATCTTGCTTCTTCTTCTTAGACTTGGACTTTTTGCGAACCTCGGTGAACGGAGCAGGAGATTCTGGAAGTAAAGGAGCGGAGTCGGAATCACTACCCGGCGGGGTAGTTTTCCGTTTGCATGCGGTGGAATCTACTGACATGCAATCTGAAAAAGGATCGACGAACTCAGATGGGTCTGGAGACGCCGGAGAATTGGTTTGGAACCCCTGAGAAGAAGAGGCGACCTGAGGACGAGCTGACAATTGCTCTCGCATGGACTCGATTTGAGCGAGAAGAGCTTCCTTCTCGGCTGCATATTGGGCTTCCAGTGATTGTTTATCGCTGGACATCTGGCTGAAATCTGAAGACAACTGACTGAATTCTGAAGACGAGGGACGAGCAAATAACTGCTCCTGTAAGGAATTGATTTGAGTGAGAAGGGCATCCTTCTCGGAGAGAAAGGTTTCCTTCTCGGCGGCATGTTGACTGAAATCTTTACGCAAGGACTTGACTTGAGCGGAAAGGGTTTTATACTCCTTATCCTTTTGGTTGTATTCATCGACCAACTCATTGAATTGTTTGACCCTCTCATAGTGATCTGAACGTTCTTTGTCGAAGGCGCTCTGAAAATGTTGTTTATCACGATAGATATTATCGCAATGATCGCAATTAATTCCGGTACACTTAGGGTGACGAGGCATAATGCTGGGCTGAAAGGAAGTCTGGCAAAGACAAACTGCGCTGAAAAAGAAAACGACCTAGTACGGACCTATTGCCGGTGAACGGCGGACGATCAGGCTTCGTTGGCACGGTTACGTATCCACCTGACCAGCGATGCTTCGGCCGGCAGCAGTCGGGTCCGCCCTGAAAAGGGCAGATGAATTAGCCCCGACACCACACAGCCTCCACAAGAGAAAACTTTCCGAAAGAGCTTAACTTGGCACCTGATCCGCACGAGTGCGGGGGAGGGAACAAGGGCAGCGCAATACGAACACTCGGGAGCGGCCGCAGACACGACCGTTCGGGAGCGAACGCAAACGGGAAGTGTGTCCCGCGCTGATCATTTCTGAACTGATAGCTTATAAGAGAATAGGGTGGTAAAATCGAAACAACTACTGAAGCGGTACGCAAAGGGAAAAAGAGAGGTCGCAGTAAAACTTTGTTTACGGATGGGAGAATTTTTACAATTGAGCATCATTTTAACAAACAAAATGACCATATTTATGCTCAAAGCTCTAAGTAAGCTTCCCAGTTAGTCAACAAAGTGCAACGTGGGCATTATCCGTTTTGAGTGATGGTTTGGTGGTGTGTTAGCTATGAACGAGTGTCTGAGCCATATTTTTATGAAAAAGGAATCAAAACATCGGCACAAGTGTATCTAGATACCATTCTTAAAAAGTTAGTTAAGCCCCTTAACAACAGCATGTTCTATTGACAACAACAACAACAGCATGTTATTACCAAGAATGGTCCTTCCAGCAAGACTTGGCGCCGGGTCATAAAGCTCGGTCCACGCAAATTCGGTTGAAAACGAACGTTTCCGACTTCATCAGCGCTGAAGACTGGCCATAGTCTAGGCCGCTGGATTATGATTTATGGTTAGTTTTAAAAGGTACGGCTAGCTCTGAACGCCATGATAATTTGGAGTTCCTTATACAATCCATACGATTGGCATTGAATAATTTTACTATGGAAAGAGTGCTTCTATTGTGTATGTGTGGACTGAGGGCCCATTTTTATTTTTGGGGATTTTTGCAGCTTAACTAATATCAGAGTTTAGTAAAAGTTGTGGTAATATTTGTAAAATAAAGCATAGAGTTTGTAAAAGAATAATACAAAAGATATATCGTTTTAAGTGGGTCCCTCAGTTCACACACTTAAGTTCCGAAATCTAGATATATAACGAGTTCACCCACAAATTTTAGTAACAGACCTTTAGTAAAACATGAATAAACATCTACACAACATTAAAAAACCTAATATGAATAGATAATAAACTATTACAAACGTCTTTGTGTGGTCCCTGAGGGCCCGCATAAATTTTGCTCATAATTAATAGATTATAACATGAACATTATCTATTCATAAGCCAGGCTTTAGTAAAAATGACAAGGAAGGTTATAAAACTCAAGAAAGATCATAAATAGTGGTAAATATTGTGCACTGTGCACAATCCTTAAAAAACCCTAGAAATTTAATACCTAATTAAATATACCTTTTGTATTAAATTTAAGCATGCATTTTGTTTGAATGTGTCATGGACTTTAAAGAAAATCAATAAGTATCTAAGGACCTTTAAGGACTAAGCTATGACAACTATGGGTTAATGATCTTTGACTTTCAAGCAAAGTTTAGAGTCATTGCATCAGTAAATCCTAGTATAGATTCCACGGCTCTGTTTAAAAATGCAAATGATTACCGACTTAGTTCTGGTAGAAATAAAGAACATTCCGAGTTCCGCGTTGTGATCTCTATGGCAGGTATCTATAGGCGGTAATTATAACACAACATCAGAAATCCTATAGAGGAAAAAGTCGGACCAAACCAATATAAAAGCATACTGATAGTTTGTCGATATTGGAGCTTTGTTAAATAAAACCCTTACCTGACTTTTTCCGAAGGACACGTTGCGTAATTAATTAATTAATTATATTAGAATCAATCATTCAGATCTCTATCAGTTAGAATGTGAGTAATGTTCGTTAATTGATTTACGAATAAACCCTACATATTGTGACCGAATTGTGAAATGTCACTAACGTCAGTCCTCATTTGTAACTTGCTGTTCATATTGATTATGTTATTTATTTATTCTTCATTGTAAACATGGAGTAAGACATAACTGTATTAAACTATAATAGGTACAGTGTACAATAGGCGGCCTTATTATCTACAGACAATCTCTTCCAGACAACCCTGTTGATTTATGATTGACTAGCCACCGCGCGCGGTTTTACCAGCGTAACTTTTGATCCCGTGGGAATTTGACGATGAAATATAGCCTTTGACCTTCCTCAAGAGTTGGGCTATCAAATGCAAAAAGAATTTTTCAAATCCCACTTGTAGTTTCTGAGATTAGCGCGTTCAAACAAACAAACAAACAAAGAAACAAAAAAACAAACTCTTCAGCTTTATATATTAGTATAGATATGATGCTTCGGCTTGCTGGTGAAGCGATATTAACATTTTCCTTTATGCTAGAGGGATTGGCATCCTGTGGATATTTGTGTGACATTAGCCGACAAGCCGGTGTTTTGTTTACGTCAAGGTAAGATAAGATGTTTTATTTAAGATAAGGTTTAATATGTAGGTATGTATATCTTAAGTTTATTTAACCGTAAATATCATAAACGTTAGTATTCTTTAGACATGTACGCTGTGAACTTAATTTATCTGAATTAATTATTAGTGAATGATATGAATATTTATCTATATAAAGATTAATTCTGATTAACGATTAACTTCCTAAAGATATAAATTTTAAAGACGTTACATCGAAATAAGCGTTAAAAAATTAACACTTTATACCTCGTTTTTTACATTACAAGAAAAGCATTTTAATATCTACAAGACACTCTCTGTTGAACATTTCGTTATAAAAATCTATGCCTTTTTCAACAACGCCCTGAAGATATGAATTTCAAAGTAATTTGAATGAAAGACTGAACCGAAATTTTTTCTTAATAATTGTTTTACTTGAAAGCTTTTGCAGAATTAAGTTGTTTTTATAAGACGTTAGGTCGGTAATATGATTAAGTGAAGCATTGTTATTTGAGCTGTTTTTGTGCTATAAACCTAGATTTAAATACCTATGTCTTATTTGATAAATATTTTTTGATAGTGAATTTAATAGATAGGTATTTTATAGGACATTTTACTGCATGTATTTAGACACAACATATTAAAATACCTAAGAACACAAGCCTAAGAATAGCCCTGAAAGAAAGGATCGTAAATTGAATCAGTAACTAAAATTGCTGTTAGTACCAAGTATCGCCTTAATTTTCTGGTTTTTTAAAAGGTTTTTCAACACACTTTCTCGTGAAGTGAGCCTTATTCTATTGAATTTAGAACTATAAACTGGGCTATAAGTCACGCGTGCATAATGTATTATACCCTAGTGCATAATATAATGAATCCTACAAAGTTGAATTGTACCTTTGTGCAAATTACATGCGAGTAAACAGAGCATATTTTATTGATCCGGGTTATACATTAAATATTTTCAGAAACAACAAAGAGATTTTACACCACTTCAAATCCATATACATTTTTAAATGTTTGCGCCTTATATTAGTAAAACAAATTTGTATATCAAACAAATTATTCACAATTTACAATAATTTGTTATAAAATATTAAAATATTTGCATTTACCACTCCAAATTAAACATTTTCACGTAAAATAGGCTGCATATGCTATACAGACATCGACACATTTGGCGGAAAAAAAAACCTACGGGCATGCGCGAGTTTCGGCGCCATTTTTCAATCACTATTCACAGCTTTGTTATCAAGTGTGTTTGTTATTTTATGACCACGCATGTCTGTTTTTTACTCACAAGTGTGTTGAAAAACGTCGTATGCAACACGTGAGCGTTGCTAATTACAGTCTCGGCTCATTATTAAGCCCTCGCCTGCGGCTCGGGCTCTAATCACAGCCTCGACTGTAATTAGCAACTTGGCTCACTTGTTACATAATATACTATTTCTCAATATTTTTATGAATATTATGTAGGTAGTATATTTTAGGCTTTGACTTGCGCCTTGATGACAAGGTACGCGGATTTTAGTTTATAAAATTAAGTTAAGTAAAAAACAGTTATGCGTTCACCTCAGAAAGCTATGATACCTTCAGAAAACTTCTTCTTGAAGATTTCAAAAACAAGAATAAGTCTATTTTTTGATATTATTAGCAACAATATTGGAGACAGCCCACATTTTAACAAGTGCTCATAAGTGCCGGCGTGCAGTGCGGTCGGTGCGGATCGTGCACGCATTTCTATATGAATTCATACAAATAAATAAAATCCCCAGACAATCACACCAACTACATGGCCCCAGAGTAAGCATAGCTTGTATTATGGGATAATAGATAAACACCCAGACACGGAACATTTTTTTTCTTGTTCCGTGCGGGAATCGAATCCGCAACCACTGGCGTCTGAGGCAGACAGGTTTACCCTATCGCCAAAGTTGTCGTCAAATATAATCTTCTATATATATTTATATATCTATATACCTATAACTATATAATCTTCTAGAATAAGACTATCAAAGGCGAAAAGAGCAGAGCGCTAGTTGCAAAGGTTAGCACGTTCAACTAACGAATTCTTCAGCATTATTATATTTCTTCTTTCTATAGGTATTATAAATGTGAATTGGATGTATGGATGTTTGTTCCTCAATCACGGCAGAACGGATCAACAGATTTGAATGAAATTGGCATTGCATAGTGGAGCGAAATCACGCGAGTAAAACCACGAAAAACAGCTAGTAAGTACTTAATTATGTGGTTAATGGTAGTTTATAAGCTGATACTAAAGACAGCTAGACAGGTAAAGGAAACTTTTACAAAGAAGCGAATTTTTGAACAACCTTCTAGAATATAATTTAGCTAGAGACCAAAATTTACGGCGTAAAGGAGAATATAAGTAAAGTAATTTCCATAAAAACACCTCCCACACATAAAATTTCACGTATATTACTTTGTAATCTGTTGAATAAACAATAAAAGTAGAATCCCATTAAAACTTGGACAAATTTTGAAAACACAATTTAGATGACGTAAATACTGGTTTATGCTGGTTTATAGGCTATAATTTTAGATTTAATGAAACCTGTGGATTTCGAAGTTAAAGTTCTGGTACGAAACCATTGTATAGTTTACTTAAGATATTAAAGTGGCGAGAGTTTATAGGGTAATTGGAAGTTGAAAAGTTATGAGACGAATATATTGTTGAAACGGTTTAATTAAGCAATGTAACAATGTTTTAAACGGTGATTACCCAAACGTAAGTTTGATCTCAATCTCACCTTAATATATCTATACAATCTATACTTAATATATGAAGCTGAAGAGTTTGTTTTTTTGTTTGTTTGAACGCGCTAATATCAGAAATCACAAGTGGGATTTGAAAAATTCTTTTTGCATTTGATAGCTTAACTCTTAAGGAAGGTTATAGGCTTTATTTTATCCCAAAATTCCCACGGGATCAAAAGTTACGCAGGTAAAACCGCGCGCGGTGGCTAGTAGTAAATATGAGTTTGGAGATGAAAAATGAGTTCATATAAACATTACCAGATTATAAAAGGTGTTCCTTTTGATATCCCATTACTCTAGGGTATTAATGGGACCATGTAATAGAATCAAATAACGTGTGAATAATTTTTCAATTTTTTTTTGTGTTTGTTTTTCAAACACAATAATTCAAACATCAGTCAAAACATCTTATGAAATAAAAAATAAATAAAAAAAAGTCATAAAACCAAAACCAAAATGAAAGCAAACTAATTATTTCTTTTTAAGAAAAAGTGAACTGCATTCAAAAAACCAACCCACTAAAAATGTTTAAATATTTTTTATAAACGCCATCCTATTCCTGTTTCTATTCCATCCATATTACCTAGGTACTACCCCGTATAGTAAATTTCTGCCAAAAATTAATTCATATTCATGAATGTAATAAGAACATTAACAGTTTATCTGGGTAGGTATTTACATAGTTTTTGAAGTCGCTTGAAGTTTTACCGCGGCAGTCTCCGAGTGCACACGTCTTTTTTATTTTTTTATTTCATACTTTTTAGTGGTAGTTTTTTGTTTTGGGCTAGTTATTAGTTTTTTCATAGTTAGTTAGGTTCTACAGTTATAGATATTAGTGATAGTTTTTTAGTGACAAGTTTTGGGCTAGTGCTGGTATCAGTAACTACCTACTTCTTCTGGTAATGTGATGTTTTGGTACTGTAAAATCATGACTTTGCCCTACCTACTATTGTTATATACGTTTTACCTGTAGGCCTAGGTAGAAAACTATGGAGAAGGACGCTTTAAGGAATTAAATCCCAACGAAAAATAACGAAGACTTGATGCAGCACGAGATGGTCTTGTCTAGGTATCGCCAGCATGCTAGTGCTGCAGAAACTGACAAACGAAAAGAGATTCGCTTAAAACAATCTTCGTGCGAACAGTCAGCTAAGAACTTATCCAAAACTTATCACAAAAAAATCTATCACGTATATCTAAATTGAAAGTAAGTAAAAGGTAAAAGGTTCTCCTAAATGGGACAAATATCCTTTTAAAAACCACATCAACATCGGTTCAGCCAAACGCAAAATAATCGATGACAAACATAATTAACATACAGGTTAAACTCCTCTTTGTAAGTTGGCTACTTTTAATCAGAAGTTGTGCAGGTAAATCTGCGGGAAACTGCTAGTATTCGATAATTATTCGGCAAATCAATTAAACATTCGGCTGAATACAAATTTTGTACGAAATACGAATGTTCGGCCGAACATTCGGCTCATCTCTGATGCAAAATAAATAGATAAATTGAGAACATTATTTTTTAAAGTTGGTCAATATACTAAGGCCTTCTCCTAAACATGACAAATCTTTTTCTGAAAACCGCATCCAAATCGGTTCAGCCAAACGTGAGAAAATCGCGGACAATCAAACTGAGAACCTCTTTTTTTTGAATTCGGTTAAAAACACTTATAAGCGAAGTATGACAACGTCGCATTTTTTATCCCTTTTTTTTCGCTAGTACTGGTGTGTACCGGTGCCATTTTGCAACGTTTTGCGTTGTACATTGTATGAAACGTTCCTTAACGTTTAAAATGTTTTTGTTGTTTATTGTATGGCTTCAGTGTCACGCGTCTATTGAATGAATGTTAAAGAGATTTTACAAGATTGATAATTTATGAACTCATTATATTTAAATTGTTGATGTATATCTCGAAAGCATGCACTTTTGAACTACATATTCTTTGGCAAAAAGTATTATTTTTTAGTAAGGAACAAAACCTCAAAGTTATATCATATATCAAAACATATATCAAAAATGATTTAATGTATTTACGGGATTCTTACCACGATTTTCGATTTTATTTTCGCGCGTCCGATATTTCGATGCTGTTACAAGCACCATGATCGCATGATCAGTCCGCGATCATGGTGCTTGTAAAAGCATCGAAATATCGGACGCGCGAAAATAAAATCGAAAATCGTGGTAAGAATCCCGTAAATACATTAAATCATAGTGAAAATAACCGCGATAGTTTAAAACAATTATATATCAAAAACAACACCAGTGGCAGTTACATTTGGCGGCAGACATTTTATGAATGGTGTTCGCTAGTAAGGCGAATCTTGAAGGGGTCTTAGTATAAGTGGAGGTCGCTCGGGTTCGTCACTTTTATCAACTGACTTTCAAAAAGCGGAGGTTCATCTGATTTTTTTTTGTTTCTTTATTACAAATTTTTTTGCACAAATATGAATCCTTTTTGATGATTAGTGTTTCATATGATAGAGACTTCAGGGGTGGTGCTTAATATTTTTAGTGCTATAATATTTTTAGTTTATTAAAGCATACTTTATTTTATTATTATTTATTTATTATTTTTACTGGCCCACTCCTTGGAATTATATGGGGTGACTGGTGGGTCACTTTGAAATTCAAGAACGTGAGATAGATTGAGATCATACATGAAGAGGAAAAATATAATTAAAAGTAATATTAATTATTTACTGACTTAACTTAACTAAAAGTTAAAGAATTAATGACTCAACGCATGATTAGGCTAGCATTGGCAGCAATCCGTGTGCCAGGGCACGTGCCGCTATAGATTCAGTTGTATGTATATTAAATAGTAGCATAGTAGTATTGATTTATAGGAAATTGTAGTGAAAAATTAAGTATCTGCTTTTGTTACATAATTATGATCAGAATCGAGTACAGAGTACCCTGTATAATATATTCATTTAGGGTCAATTTAAATAACTCAAAAGTTTTAAAAATATGATTTAAAAAGATGCCTTTAAAATTGATATATTTAATATCGAATATTAATCATGCAGACTTAGTTATAGTAGATTCTTTAATGTTGATTATCTTAGAGTAGGAGGTCAGGTTTTTCAATTGTCAGATATAATCTATCTGACAAATATGTTATCAGTGTGTAAAATTGTTTTGGGATTTTTAATAATTGTTTAAACAGTAACATAGAATAACAATGAGCTTGAGATAAACTCAAAACTGTCGAGTAGGTAAGTAATTATTTTTTCAAATAACAAATTATCTGACTATGGAAAACAATGCCTAAAAACCATACAATTTAATTGCTGCCATGACAACCAAAATCCAGACTGCTTTTTTCTATGCAAAAGATCTTGAATAGCAAATTGAGAGTGAAAAATGTGAATATGAAAGTCCACTTTTGATGTGTGTTCCTGACAGGTTTTAATAGAAGTTGTACCGTACAGTAGCGTTGCTATTTTCTTACTCAAGTATTAAAAGTTATGTATTTGACTTTACAGTAAACCACAAAACTAAAAAGTAATAATAATAATACTTTTTTTTGAGAAAAGTAATAATTTTTGTATTATATTTATCATTCTCGAACATAGTTAATTGTAGTCTTGAGCCGAAGGTTCAAAATATATTAATATTAAAATGTAAATGTTAATATTGTCTCAAGTTTTTGCGATTCATACTATTAAATAAAACACTTTTTAACAGCAAGCTGCACGACCTGAAACTCAAGATACTGTCAGCTCGTTTTGTGTCAATCCGAAACGGTACGCTCGAAGACTGAGAAACAGATGGAGATGATGATGTATAGCTTTTTCAATCTATCAATCCGACGCTTGACACCTCAGTCGCTCGTGACCACGGGGTCTGCAAAGACACCGAAACGTCGAGTCAAAATTTTAAATGTATATTAAATACGCGATAAAACCGGTTAAAAAGTGTTTTATTTTTATGTTTTATTTAAGTGTAAATGTTCCTTATCGGTTGCTACGTGTCAGGCCTGCGAGCCTAGTGTAGCAGCCACTGTTTTCATTGTTGTTTGTAATTTTCTTTTTGACAATAAACTATTAGTGTTAAAAGAACAAGGCAGAATAAATTGGGCGAATTATAGAAATTAGTTGCGTTTGGTCGGCTTACCTCCACCACCCCTGGATAAGCATGTAGAAAAAGGCGACAAATTCTAGTGACGCCCGCAAGTAGGACCCCTTCTATCTAGTTTAGTTTAGTCACCAAAAATAGTATGATTTGAATGAAAGAAAGGACATAGTTTTAAAAACTAAGCTACACTATCAATTTGTCTGGCAGGCAATGATCATTATTAAGGTTTTGATAAGTTGTGGAAAATGAAAATGAAAACTTTTTATTCACAGTAGGTATGCTTTTACACTCTGTGAAAGTCAAACGCTGGATGAGGGCGGTGCGGGTCCAGGCGACATGAAGAATCCTGGGGCGGGGCCTCCGTCCAGAAGTGTGCGTCTCTCGGCTCATGAAGATAATGATCCCCCATTATCCACCAATGTCTTGGTGTTGATTACTACTACTTCTTCGGCTATAAAAAAAAAAATGAAAGTAAAACCTCCTTTACTTTTACAACCGCAAATCAAAGCCAGCACCTTGAATCATTTGGCGAAACTTCCGATAACGCATCCATCTTTTTCTTTTGCCGCTGTGTCGCCAGAGGATGTCAAAAAGTCCATCCTTTCCATCTCCTCTGCAGCAGTTGGTGACGATGACCTTTGTTCAAGAATGATAACTCCCATTTTACCTATCCTATTACCCACTCTTACCCATATATTTAACTGTTCTCTAGCATCCTCTACCTTCCCTGCATCCTGGAAACGTGCATATATCATACCTCTGCCAAAAATTTCCAATCCCACTTCCATTACACATGTCCAGCCTATATCCATCCTTCCCTTCCTCTCCAAAGCTCTTGAGCAAATTGTGCATAAGCAACTTTCCGCATTCCTGTCTTCTAATAACATCATTTCCCAATTCCAGTCCGGTTTCCGCCCAGGCCACAGCACTGTATCTGCACTATTACAAGTCACTGATGACATTCGCTGTGCTATGGAAAAGAAATCCCTTACCCTACTCATCTTGTTAGATTTCAGCGGTGCCTTTAATGCTGTTGATTTTGACATCCTTATTGGCATTCTTAAATCCATCAACGTCTCACCTTCTGCTATATCCTGGTTCAACTCCTACCTCCGGGGCCGCTCGCAGCGGGTCCGCCTTGATGAGTCTTACTCTGACTGGTGCGACCTCGTTGCTGGTGTGCCTCAGGGCGGTGTCCTATCCCCTCTCCTACTCTCCATTATCATAAATTCCGTAACCAAAGTAATTTCTTCCAAATACCATCTTTATGCAGACGATTTGCAATTATACCGCCACTGCACTGTTCCTGACATAGAATCTGCCATTGCTTCTATGAACTTAGATCTGGGTCGAATCAGTGACGGCTAAGTCCTTCGGTTTCCTAGTAAATCCTAAAAAGTCACAAGCCATGATTATAGGTAGTCGCTATATTCGTGGTGGACTCGACTTATCCTCTCTACCTCCTGTTTCCATGGACAATGTTCCGATTGCCTTTACTGATACAGCTAAGAACTTGGGTGTAATTATAGATTCTTTCCTTACTTGGAACGCGAACGTCAGTGAAGTCAGTCGGAAAGTCCACTTTACATTCCATTCATTAAAATCCCTACAAAACTTTTTACCACTACAGACCAAAATTTCCCTTACTCAGACACTGATTCAACCCATTCTGGATTATGGAGACGCATGCTACTTGGATGCCACGGAGGAACTTCTAGATAAATTGGAGCGCTTACAAAATTTATCCATACGCTACATTTTCGGACTCAAAAAGTACGATCATGTATCCGATTATCGTAAGCAACTCCGATGGCTTCCGATTCGGCAACGCCGTGATGCTAGAATTCTATGTCTCCTATATAATATCCTCTATAACCCATCAGCCCCTATCTACCTTCATGAGAGATTTTCCTTTGCTCATTCTCCGAATACGTTATGCAGAGCACATAAACATACGCTTCTAAAAATGCCAATACATAAAACTAATTATTATTCCTACTCTTTTTCTGTCCATGCAGTCAGATTGTGGAATGCACTACCTTACGGTATTCGTGAGTCAAAATCCCTAGCTGTTTTCAAGAAAAAGGTTCGAGAACACTTTTTTTCTCAACAATAATTTAATATAAGATTACCACTGTTCAATTTTCATATGGTTATATATTAACGCATATATTTATATATTTGATTGTTTTCATTTTTATTTTATATATGTATTTATATTTATGTATAAATATTATATATATATATGTATATAAATTTATATATATTATGTTGTTTATATGTATTTTTATTTTTATATCTGTTATTTTTAGTGTACATACTTAAATTGTATTTTTTATGGAATTCTCCATTCATCAGGTCTGCTGGTAGAAATTTCTTTAGAAATAAGCTGTACCTTTGTACCTATTTTTATATACTAAGTTTATATACCTATATTAATCATTACAAGTATGTACATAAATTGTGAAATAAATAAATAAATAAATAAAACCTTAGGTAGACTGAGGGGAAAAAAGGCGGTGAAAAAAAAACTCTCTAAAAAAACTTTGGAAAAAAAACTTTGTAAAAAGTGCTAATTAGAATTAATTTTCCTTTGAAACCTTCTACACGTCGTCGTCAGATTCATTGCGATTCATAGCGCAAGCAACTTTAATTATTGTCTGACTGTTACATTAATAGATATCGAAATTCAAATACATATTGATAGTTTGAGTTAGGTTGAGACTTAATCGCGCTAATACATTGGTTTATTTATTAAACTCAACGTTTCGAACATAAATGAAAGTGGTATGGAGCCATTAATAGCTATGCAAGTAAATAAGTACGCGCAAAGATATTAGTAACAAATGCACAGTAGAAGGATACTTTATTGTTAATTAATTATTAATCAATCAATATCAATATATATAAAACTGTTCCGTTACTGACTGAGTGACTGAGTGACTGAGGTACTGAGTGACTGAGTGACTGACAGACAACGTACAGGCGTAACTACTTGGCGTAGAGGGCTGAAATTTGGAACATACATTCTTTAGGGGATGCAGGGGTGCACTAAGGAAGGAATTCCTGAAATTCCCACGGGAACGGGAAATATAGACCTTTTTAATTTGTATGAAAAATCTTATTCCTTCAGTGCACCAATGTGAAACTTGGTGTAAGGGTTTTTCAATGTGTTTCTGGTTGTGTTATGAAAGGAATTCCCGAAATTCCCACAGGAACGGGAAATATATGATGTTTTAGTTTGTATGAGAAAATCCCATCCCTTGAGTGCACGGATGTGATATTTGATATAAAGGTTCCTCAATAAGTGTCTGTTTGTATTATGGAAGGAATTCCCGAAATTCCCACGGGAAGGGGTTGGACTTTTTAGTTTGTATGAAAAATCTTATTCCTTGAGTGTACGGATGTGATACTTGGCATGAAGGTTCTTCAAAAAGTGACTGGTTGTGCTACGAAAAAATTCCCAAAATTCCCACGGGCACGGAAAATATATGATTTTTAGTTTGTATGAAAAAAACTTATTCCTTGAGTGCATGGGTGTGATACTTGGAATAAAGGTTCTTTCAGTGGGTTTCTGGTTGTATAGTTTCTGAAATTTCCACGAAAAGGGTAGTTAAGCGCATACGAAGTTGCGGGATAAAGCTAGTATATATATAAAACTGTTCCGTTACTGACTGAGTTACTGAGTGACTGACAGACAACATACAGCCGTAACTACTGGGCGCAGAGAGCTAAAATTTGGAACACACATTCTCTAAGGGATGTAGGGGTGCACTAAGGAAGGAATTCCCGAAATTCCCACGGGAACGGGAATTATTGGACTTTTTAGTTAGTATGAAAAATCTTATTCCTTGAGTGCACGGATATGATACTTGGCATAAAAGTTCTTCAAAAAGAGACTGGTTGTGTTATGAAAGGAATTCCCGAAATTCCCACGGGAACGGGAAATACATGATTGTTTAGTTTGTGTGATAAAATCTTATTCTTTGAGTGCACGAATGTGATACTTGCTATAAAGGTTCCTCAATAAGTGTCTTTTTGTATAATGGAAGGAATTCCCGGAATTCCCACGGGAACGGAAAATAGAACTTTTGAGTTTGTGCGTGTACGAAGTCGCGGGCAAACGCTCATTAAACATATAATGTGTGAACGTGAATGTGGATCAGTGTACATGTGAATCAGGTGTACAAATAAATATTGAAACAAACTCTTACTTACCTACTGTTACTTGGTCGCCCAGTGTTAAAACCAGTAGAGCTCAATCGCATCTGTTTCCATTGTTTCATTAGTATACAGGTATTCAGTATTTTAAATTAACATTGAAACTTTGTATATAAAAGTTATTTGTAAAGGAAAATAAGATATTTAAATTCAAAGAATAAATTCTATTCCTGGAAATGTGTTATTGAAATACCGAGACATCGCGAAGAAATTTCTTCGTCATTTATAATTACAAAGGATGTTTCATAAATCTAATAAAACGGCGCGTATATTTAAACTTCTGGGGAAGATAGCGATATGCCATTGTGTTTAATTAGGCCTTTAATAAAATACTCATTTAAACAAAGTTTTTTTTTTTTTTATTTATATTGTAAGGATAGGACGTTTGTCTTCCATGCCACCTGATGGAAAGTGCGCATGAAGACTATGGTGCTACACGTCCATCAACGAGAAACCTATTCACTCGACACTTAAAAGTTCCGGGACTGTAGTGGTCAGGAAAAACAGACGCAGGCAGATTGTTCCACACCTTGGCAATCCGTACCAAAAAGGAACTATCGAAGCGTTTTGTTCGACTTCTTGGTAAATCCACTATATAGGGATGGAAGTTCTGTCTGCGTCTGGTAGTCCGGTGGTAAAAAGGGGTGGCTACAATTTGGTCAAAAAGAGCACTCGCACACTCACCAAAATGTAGCCGATAAAATACTGACAAACAAGCAACCTTACGACGATGCTCCAGCGTCTGCAATTTTTCTATTCAGTATATTCGTGTTAAGTTACCAAAGAATAGCCCTACTGCCCTTAGATAAGGGTGTCGTAAGACGCGACTAATCCGAGTGACCACCGCTTGGTGGTAGAATCCCGTCCGGGTCCGACTGCCTAGCGACCACCCTTTAGACAGGGTTGATTTGTAGTCACCAGCCAAATTTAAATGATAGTTTCTTTGATACGGTATGAACGGACCGCGAATTTCATGTCCCCGTGAGTTTAAAAATACGAATCACATCACAACGAATGCACGCCAACAGACAGTAAATGAAAAAAATAAAAATTGCACTCGTGTGAGTTCTGAGATGCACCAGCCAGGCTAAAATTATTGCACCAGCAGCCTTTTTAAATGATGTTGTATTTAGGGTAGATCAATAAATAATAAAAAAGAATTCTGGTATTTTATTTTTCTCTTCAGTTTGAGCAATTGACTAACTACATATTTACAAAGAAATATTACATTCTTGGATTTATTTAAAAGGTTTTTAAGGATAAGGGGATGATTAGAAAATAGGAAGACCTTCACGCTCGTAGTTCTGGGGAACTGGAGGGGAAGGATGAACGGATCTGCATATTTATTTTAGCGTCGCTCAGTACAAAAAAGTAGAAACAAGGAACCGCAAACTTTAAAAAAAATAGTCGCTGTTGATGAATATACCACTACGAAGCGGCATTTCATTGATAATACTACGACTTAGTACTACAAAATGTTTTGTAGTAGCGCATAGTTGATTTTATTTTAATGGTAATTGAGAGTGACCATAGTTTGCTTAATACGTTAGCGGATATATTTATTTATTTGTTAAAAAATAAATACCTTTTTTGCAAAAAAATCGTTTCTATAAATGATGAAACCCTGTATATAAAATCTACCACTCCGGCGAGGTGGCGGTGGCGGCGCGGTAGCGATGTGTTCCGGAAATATTTAAATAGGAGCCAGTTCTTTTCTAAGCCTGTGTGCTATCATCTTCGACCTCATCTTCATCCTCCTCTGTTTTTGACAGAAAAAGATGTGGACGTCCACGTAGTGTTCGTACGAAAAAGGTGGTCAAAGCAGCAAGGGAAAGAATTCGAAGAAATCCTGTCCGAAAGCAAAAATATAGCACCTTGAACCATGTCGCGTATTTTAAAAGATGACTTAGGACTTGTAGCCTATAAGAGACGCGCTGATCATTTCTGAACTGATAGCTTAAAAGAGAATAGGGTGGTAAAATCGAAACAACTACTGAAGCGGTACGCAAAGGGAAAAAGAGAGGTCGCAGTAAAACTTTGTTTACGGATGAGAGAATTTTTACAATTGAGCATCATTTTAACAAACAATATGAGCATATATTTTATGCTCAAAGCACTAAGTAAGCTTCCCAGTTAGTCAACAAAGTGCAACGTGGGCATTATCCGACTTGAGTGATGGTTTGGTGGTGTGTTAGTGTTAGAATAATTAAGGAACGCAACCAATTCACGAACGCTGCTCTGTGTGGATAGTTAAAAAAAAAACTCTGTAAGCTCTCTCTTGTTTTTGATTAAATAAATGTCGGTCTTGCAAAAATTATAAAGTTCTTTTAATTAATATACTACAACCACGTATTTTCCTTTATGGTAGCAGAGCGTGGTTCAGATGTAGTAAAGTTAATTGGAAAATATCAGAAAGGACGATTAAAACTTTGGTCAGCAGAATACTTGTCAAGTTCGGATTTGAGGTTAGACGCGCAACATGGGCTCAAATAACTTATTCAACATTGAAAAGTTAATTGGAAGAGAAAATTTCGCCACCTGGAAATTCAGTATGAAGACATATTTGCAGCATGAGAATCTATGGTGCTGTATTGAACCGCCTGGCGAAGACACGATTGATGTTAACAAGGACATTAAGGCCAAGGCCAAGTTGATTTTGCTTCTAAATCCTCAAAATTACGTCCATGTACAGGAATGCGCGACGGCTAAAGAGGTATGGGAAAGCCTACACCAGGCCTTTGATGACAATGGACTTACGCGAAGAGTCGGCCTGCTCAAGGACTTAATAAACACATCACTGGAATCTTGCAATAGTGTTGAGGAGTATGTGAGCAAGATAATGAACACTGCTCACAAACTGCGTAGCATTGGATTCGATGTCAATGACGAGTGGCTCGGGACATTAATGCTGGCTGGCCTTCCTGACGAATACAAGCCCATGATTATGGGGCTCGAGAGCTCTGGCATCAAAATTAGTGCAGACTCGGTTAAGTCTAAGCTTATACAAGAAGTTAACACATCAAAGTCAGCTGTATTTTTCACAAAATCGAAGAAAACTAGAAATAATATTCAGACAAGTAAACCAAAGGGGCCAAGATGTTATAATTGCAATAAGTATGGACATCTTGCCAAGTTTTGTAAGCAATCAAAGGTAACATCAAATAAAGAAGAAAGCTCCAGTTATGTAGCTGCCTTTTCAGCAACTGTGGAACAAAAAGCAAGTGATAAATGGCTAATAGACTCCGGTGCATCCATGCATATGATAAGCAGAGAGGATTGGTTGTATAATGTCTCTGAATCATTAGTAAAGAGTGTGACTGTAGCAAATAGAGAGCCTTTAGCAGTAAAAGGAGCCGGGTGTGTTGACATACACATAAACCAAAAGGATAAAATACAAGTGAAGAATGTTTTGTTTGTCCCTGGATTAGCTGCAAACCTTCTTTCAGTTAGTACCATTGTGAAGAGTGGATATAATGTTACATTTAATAACAAGGGATGTGATATCCGGAATTCTAGAGGAGAATTAATAAGTACTGCAACATTGAACAATAACCTATATATCATGAACACAGGAAATGAAATGGTTCATATGACATCAAGTCAAGTGAGTTTTAATGACACTTATTTGTGGCATCTGCGAATGGCGAATGGGACACTTGAATATCTCAGACATAATAAAATTGCCCAAATGTGTAGAAGGTGTGACTCTGACTCCGGATAAAGGTAATGACATTTCATGTATTCATTGTTTTGAAGGTAAACATGCCAGGATGCCATTTAAAAATGTAGGTTCAAGAGCAGTGAAGCCACTCGAACTAATACATTCAGACTTATGCGGCCCAATGGAGAATTTGTCATATGGAGGTATGAAATATTTTATAACTTTCACCGATGACTTTACACGAATGGTTCATGTGTACTTTCTAAAAGATAAAATGAATGTTCTAGAGACTTTTAAAGATTTTAAATGTAAAGTAGAAAATGAATTGAATAGTAAGATCAAAAAACTTCGCACTGATAATGGCACAGAATATTGCAATTACAATTTTAAAAATTTCTTATCTAAGCATGGTATTATTCACCAGACATCCACTCCATACACTCCGGAGCACAATGGCATGGCAGAACGGATGAACAGGACGCTAGTAGAACGTGCAAGATGTATGCTGTTCTATGCCAACCTGGAGAAAAGATTGTGGGCCGAGGCTTTAGCAACCGCAGCATACATTGTTAACAGATCTCCCACAAAGTCCTTGGAAGGTAAAACACCGTACGAGTTATGGAAAGGTAAAAAACCCAATTTAAATCATCTTAAAATATTTGGCTCTGTTGTTATGGTGCATGTACCAAATCAAAAACGTCAAAAATGGGATAAAAAATCTGAGAAAATGATTATGGTGGGTTATTGTGAAAATACCAAGGGATACCGCTTAATGAACCCTTTAACACATAAAATAATAAAAAGTAGAGATGTTACCTTCTTCGAGAAGTACAATGAGAATGTCAGTGTACCCATTTCATGTGCTGTTGAAGTTAAAGTAAGTGACAGCGTTGCTCCACCTGCTAGCAGTGGAATGTCAGGAAGTACGTCTGCCACTCAGAATCAGGAAATACACACTCAGGAGTCACGGAAAAGAGAATTGAGCACAGAAACAAGTAAGCATGAAGACTCAAGTGAGTATGATACAGATTATGGGGAATTAGACGAGACCTTTCATCCCCCTAGTAACCTGAGGCAGAACTATGACAGTAATGTGACGGTAAGGTCACTTCGGCCACGTCATAAGGAGAATAATGAAAATAAAGAGAGCTATTTGTGTTACTTTACTGATTTTACTGAACCGCAACTTGCTGAGGAGGCATTGTCATCACCACAAGCCACTGAATGGAAAACAGCCATGCATGAAGAATATAACTCCTTAATGAGAAACAAAACATGGAGTTTAACAGATCTTCCTCCAGGCAAAAGGGCTTTACCCTGCAAGTGGGTATTCAAAACAAAAACTAACCAGGTAGGAAATGTTGTCCGTTACAAGGCAAGGCTGGTAGTAAAAGGCTACGCCCAAAAGAAGGGTGCTGACTATGATGAAACATTCTCACCAGTTGTCAGATATACTACTATTCGTTGTCTATTTGCTTTAGCAGCCAAATATAAGCTTCAAATAGATCAAATGGATGCCGTGTCAGCATTTCTCCAAGGAGAAATTGATAAAGAAATTTACATGCAGCAACCAGAACAATACAGACAAGGGTCTCAGGTATGCAAGTTACATAAATCCTTATATGGCCTTAAGCAAGCCAGCCGATTGTGGAACACCAAACTGAATTATGCTTTACTTGAGTTAGGAATGCAACAATCAAAAACAGATCCTTGTGTCTACTATAATGCTGAGAAAAATACGTTTATAGCTGTCTGGGTTGACGATTTAATAATATTTACAGCTCAAGAGTCAATTAAGAACCTATTGAAAGAACAATTGAAACAACACTTTGAAATGAAAGACATTGGCCCAGCAAGCCAATGCGTAGGTCTGCATATCACCAGGGACGGAGAAAAGATAATGATAGATCAAGAAAGATATATAAAAGAAATCTTGGCACGGTTCAGAATGTCCGACTGTAAACCTGTGAAAACACCATTTGAAGTGGGTATGAAATTCAATAAAAGGGATGAAGTAGAAAAGTTTGACTGTCCCTATCAACAAGCAATTGGATCTCTGCTCTATGTGGCTCAAGGTACTCGACCCGATATATCCTTTGCTGTTAATACTCTAAGCAGATTCAACAAAAATCCAAGCACTGAACACTGGTCTGCAGTGAAGAGAATATTTAGATACCTACAGGGTACAAAAGATTTCAAGCTAGTTTACACCAAAGATGGTAATGAAGAGATAACCGGATACTGTGATGCTGACTGGGCCAGTGACGTGCGCGACAGAAAGTCGTGCACTGGTTATATTTTTTTGTTACAGGGTGGTGCTATATCGTGGCGGTCACACAAGCAACAGACCGTCGCACTGTCGACTGCAGAGGCGGAGTACAGGAGGCTCTGTGGCTGCGCCAGCTTCATAGCGAGCTCCATCACCAGCTAAAGAACCCACTTATCATCTTCAGTGACAACCAGAGTGCAATTAAGCTAACTACCAATGATTTTTATCTACCTAGGTCTAAACATATAGATATTCGTCACCATTTCTTGAAGAGTCATGTTAATAATTTAAAAATAAAGTTTTTGTATGTGAAAGGTGAAGAAATGATAGCTGATAATTTAACTAAGGGCACTACTGCCGATAAACATTTATATTGTGTTACAAAAATGGGGTTGTGTTCCAAGGGAGGGTGTTAGAATAATTAAGGAACGCAACCAATTCACGAACGCTGCTCTGTGTGGATAGTTAAAAAAAAAACTCTGTAAGCTCTCTCTTGTTTTTGATTAAATAAATGCCGGTCTTGCAAAAATTATAAAGTTCTTTTAATTAATATACTACAACCACGTATTTTCCTTTAGTTAGCTATGAACGAGTGCCTGAGCTATACTTTTATGAAAAAGGAATCAAAACATCAGCACAAGTGTATCAAGATACCATTCTTGAGAAGGTTGTTAAGCCCCTTAACAACAGCATGTTCAATAACCAAGAATTGTCCTTCCAGCAAGACTTGGCGCCGGGTCATTAAGCTCGGTCCACGCAAATTCGGTTGAAAACGAACGTTTCCGACTTCATCAGCGCTGAAGACTGGCCATAGTCTTGGCCGCTGGATTATGTTTTATGGTCAGTTTTAAGGAGTACGGCTAGCTATGAACGCCATGATAATTTGGAGTTCTTGAAACAATCCATACGATTGGCATTGAAAAATTTTACTATGCAAAGAGTGCTTCTATTGATAACTGACCTCAACGTTTAAAAGAATGTATTGCAGCCAATGGAGACCACATCGAATAAGATTTTTATGTTTTAAATTGTTTTACATTTATGTATTAAACTTACACACTGTAAAAGTAATTAATGTTATTTTCAATAGAAAAAAAAAAAAATTTCATTGCAAAAAAGTTCAATAAACTTTTTTCAATATTTATGGCAAGACTTGATGCCGACTTTGATAAAAAAAACTTGTTTTAACAAACCTTAACATTGAATGCTGACTGAAGCATTTCTGAAATGTAATTCGCAGTTGAACCTTTGTAAATAAATATCAATAGAAATAATATAAAGTTCTAAGAAATAATTGCAAATGTCCTTGGAACTACGGAATTCAAATACCAACCCATCAAGGAGCAGCCAAGTAAAACGTTGAAGGCGTTGTTAACTTTTGATTAAATTTATTTGTAACGTTTATAACAAAGTTTTTCATAAGCAATTTCAGGAAGAAAGATTCTCAGAAAATATTGGAAATTCAATCCTTTGTGTCGTAGTTGCTGGTACGGTAATTGTATTGCTTATAAAAATAGCTACAAAGACACTTATACAAGTTCAGGGCAAATGAAGTTTGACACCTAGAAAAATAGGCTTTTTTATTTTAATTAATGAAGTTGTTCGAAATTTTATTTACTTTAAATTTAATTAAATTAATGTAGGTCAGTTAGGCCTTTTACAGACCGAGTTATCTCTTGTTTTGGCGATTTGTCTTGGCCTGCAAGATCACCCGATCTGAGCAGTCCAGACTTCTTTCTTTCGGGTTTTTGAAATCTCGGGTGTATGTGAACAAGCCACAGACTCTCGCAGATGTAAAAGAAAACATTCATCAAGAAATAAGGAGCATATCGCAGGAAGTGTCACGGCAAGTTATGCAAAATGTCATAAATAGGGCTCAAATGTGCATCAACTCTGGAGGTCACCATTTAAAAGACATTATCTTTAAATCCTAATGGTACGAAATTTATTGTTACAAATACACATTTAAGAAATCTAAATCTAGTTTTCTAATTCAGAAAAAATGTTATAGCTGAACCAAATTGGGGCGTTATTTTTTCGCAACCCAGTATAAGGAGTGAATGGTTAAAAAATAAATTAAAACATACACAAATTCCCAAATAGTATCAAAGCGAAGTAAACAGCATAATTCTATTACACAGGTTCTGCGACCCATCTATAAAAGCCTATGCATGCGCAGTATATGCTCGAGTCTATATTTGCTGCTATTATAAGTACTAGTTATAATAGCAGCAAAGTCCCGATTAGTCCCCAATATGAAAGAAGTATCCTGGTCCAGGTTAGAGTTATGCGCCATGTAATTATTAGCAAAATTGATGAATAAAATAATCACAAGCATCAGCAGGTTCCATGGTAGCGCTTGGTTGGATTAATGGTAGCCCCGGTCGCTGGAAACCCTTCGTAGCTAATCAAGTCAAATAAATCCGTGATATTATACCACCTACATCATGGCACTATGTTAAAACCAAAGAAAATCCAGCTGAAGCAGCGAGCCGAGGTCAAACAATAGCACAACTAAAAGAAAATTTACTACGGTGGCATAGTCCCAAATGGTTAATGAGCACAGACTATAAAAACAATCAGCAGCTTAACTATTTTACTAACTTAGAAATCAAAAATCATGTTAACGTTGTAAAAAAATACCTACGCAACAAGCATAATTTATATATTATTAAATAAATACAGTTCATTGTCGAAAGTAACTCGTATATTAGCATGGATATTACGAGCAATTACGCCTTCATTGAAACAAAAGCCGACATATCTCACATTACACGACCCGAGAAAAGCTAAAGAAGCAATAATTAAATATGTTCAAACTACTAAGTTTTCAGCGGATATAGAGCAATTAAAAATGGGAAATAAATTATCGTCAAACAGTACATTGTTAAGTTTAAATCCATTTTAATTGTATTTTAAGAGTGGGAGGACGATTCAAAAACGCATACATTAGCGAAGAAATGAAATATCCAATAATTATTCCATACAGCGGACGTGTAACTGAACTTCTTATAAGACAAGCGCACGAACTTACCTTTCACGGAGGAGCCAAAATGACAGTTTCCATTTTAACACAAAAAATACTGGATTATCAAGGGACATCGAGCAACTAAGAAGCAACTACGTACGTGTATTACTTGTAAAAAAGCGAGACACTAAGAAATTACATCAAATAATGGGAGACCTACCTAGCTATCGACTTAGTCCAGCTCCTCCTATCTATCATACGGGAGTCGATTTCACTGGATTCATCCCTGTTAAAGCTAATAAAGTTCGAGGGGTAGAAACCACGAAAGGTTATTTATCATTATTTATTTGCATGGTATGGAGGCCAAGGAGTGGAACAATCTGCCTGCGTCTGTTTTTCCTGACTACTACAGTCCTGGAACTTTTAAGTGTCGAGTGAATAGGTTTCTCGTGGATGGACGTGTAACACCATAGTCTTCATGCGCACTTTCCATCAGGTGGCATGGAAGACAAACGTCCTATCCTTACAATATAAAAAAAAGGTATCAAAAGCGGTGCATTTAGAATTGTTCTCAGGCGGCACGACGCGGTACCCCGAAGCATATTTATTCAGATAACGGAACAAACTTTGTCGGGGCATTAAAATAATACAAGAAGAGTACAATAAATTATTGAATACTTTTAGAGAGCGTTTTCATAAAAAAATAGCAGAAATGGAAATAGAGTGGCATTGGAACTGTTCAGCGTGGCCAAGCGCAGGTGGCATTTGGGAAAGATCGATCTGAAGTTTAAAGCAGCATATCAAGAGAGTTGTTGGAGAGCAAGCCCTGACCTTTGAAGAATATAGCACGATCCTAGCTTAAAAAGAAGGATGTCTAAACTCAAGGTTCGATTACAGAAGACGTGGAAGATATAGACTTTCTCATACCATCACACTTTTTGAAACAGCGAGCGTAAACAACTTTAATAGCAACAACGCCAGATGCCAGAACTCGATGGCATCTAGTAAATAAAACCTTCACCTATATTTGGAAACGGTGGAAAACGGAACACTTGAGTCAATTATCGGTTCGAAGCAAATGGCTGGAGCCTCAAGGAAATTTAAAAAACGGACACCTAGTAACCATTGATGACGATGTTTTGCCGGCCGGGAAGTGGCCAGTAGGCCGAGTGGTGGATACTCATCCTGGAAGTGACGGTTTAGTTAGAGTCGTCACCTTAAAAACTGAAAACGGCCTTATAAAACGACCCGTTGTAAAATTATCATTATTAACACTCCAAGAAACAAGCAGCAATCAACAAAATAATATTGAAACTACTTTAAGCAGCGCCATAAATACAGACACCAAAAAGCAAGAATATCCCATCACAACTTATAAACGTCGTGTTATCACTAATATTTTTTATGAGTATATTCTCTTACTCAGAAGCAGCTTATAATTTAAAACTGTTTGAAACAAATAAGTATATGTCGCGGTCATCTGGTTGAATTAGCCACTCAATTGGACGCCTAGGCCGAATCAACGGCCTAGGCCGATAGTTGATTGAACACGAAACACTCAACGTTTAACAACTTGGCGTGTTGAAAGTTAGCCCTTTGAAGATTGACCAAAATTCAGCCAAGTGATTTAAATTTGGTACATCCGATAAAGTAATAAAACAAGTGGTCTGTCGGAGGAAGTGTGACGGAAAAACCAGTCAAACAAATTTTTTTTTTATTATAATTTTTTTTTTAATCATTTCAATTACAAGGAAATAAAATCCATTGTGGCGCATCGCCGGGTGCTGCCGCAACACGCTCGCTTCGCTCGCTCGGCTCGCGCGTAAATAAAAATATCATAAATATAATAAAATAAGTTCCGCTTTAATGTTTTAATATTTAAAACAATATATAGCGGTTTTTATATAAAAACTATTAAGTATCTTTTATGGACGACTATTCAATACAATCACAACACCTTAACCAAACATCATAAATTTAACAATATCCAATTTAACTAAATGGCTAAACAGCGTTTAGCCAACTGGTCAAACGTTGCGTTCAACGACTTGACTAATTGACCTTAAGCCAGTTGAAACGGCCTAGGCGTCCAATTGAGTGGCTAATTTAACCAGTTGGCTACGACATATATGTATATATATGTTATTTAGGCCCGTGTGTTTAAATCTTTGAACTACTATCAGGTAAGATCGAAGACAAATGCTGGTCCTTAATAAATAAAACTACTCAGAACCACAACAAACTTCATGAAAAGAGCCATAAATACATAATTGTATGAAGCTAGCCTACGAGTAAGAAGCGATCATATATTTAATAAATATTTACAACGAATTTAAATATCATCCATCAGTAGACTCTCCGGGGAAATTTATAAGAGTTCGTTTGAAAACTTTAAATTGTAATCTATGTGATAGTTGGACTTGAAATTCGATTTTCAGCCACGATGATTTTCTCTTTTATTTGAATATTGAGATAACCTTTAACTTGTAAGTTGATTGACACTTTGTGTATAAAGATACACATTGGAGCATAAATGAAACGCCCAAGTTCGATTTTCTTGATATAATAAATTTAAAGTGTACAGTACGAAGGTCAGGATCGGAATGAAAGATGACAAAGAATACTATGACTATTACAATAGGCCTTTTACTCCTACTGATTAAACGAAGCAAGTTTATGCGCGTGTTCATTGCTCCTACAAAACTCGCAGGCGCTGTGTGCCGGAACACACTTATTTATATTTAACTTTAAAAGTCATTTTATTTCATGAGAATTTAAGGTTATTTATTATGTGTCTCTTACTCACATGTAATTTAATAAAATTTCACACTCTACTGGAGTGATTCTCCAGAAGTGTGTGCAATCCGACCGCACTGCACTAGCCTTGTAAAATAATTGTTTGCCTGTTTTGCAACTCTAGAATCTAATAACTAAGTGCAAGAAGCGAAGCTTTATTGATAAAGCAAAAATCTCGTCATTAAAGTTCCAGGAACAAGTGGATATTCCCGTATGAATCTTGGTTTGCCAGCCTTTTATCAATCTTTTAGCATCACGGTTATAACCCGCATGCGGTCTATTCGCATGTTTTCCTAACATAAACTACTAAACAAAAGTTAATAAAACAATATGTAAAACTACGAACATGTTTTCCCGCTGTCATGTCGTAACATCCGAAGCAACTTTATGCTACTATGTGAGTTAATAAAGTACGACTTTTACAACCCTAGCTAAAATAATTGGCCACAAAAACTTATATTAACTAAATTAAGTATTTTTCAAGCAAAACCTAGATTTGTCAGTTTATTTTCCTGACGGATCTCGTGTGAGTATATTTGTTCCTGCGTTCTTGATTTATACTGACATATCTCTCGGGTCTTGATAAATTTATGGGTGTATCTTTGAAAAGCGCTGAGTTTGGGACAATATGTGTCTTTGCTGTAAGTATTGCAACTTGTTTTGGTCTCGATTGAACTTGTCTCGGTTGTAGAACTTCAAAAATATTTACGGCTTCGTTTATTTTAAAGGTAACAATAAGCTCAGTTCGACATAATCCTCTCAAATTAAGGGTCTCCTTTATGACAAATGAGGAGAATTCAAAATCAAACTGATCTTGAAGCTTCTTAGTTAGACATTAGATAAACTTAAAATTAGAGGATCGAAAACGGCCCATTACAATCTTAAGAAATGTTCCAAGTACCATGTATTTTGTAAAAATATCAGCAGGGATAAAAATGCTCTCGACTTATTCCCATAAAAGGTCTATTTCTGTAAAAAAATTTAACGTTCAGTGCTCATCACCCTCAGAAACTGTGACATTTATAATAATAGCCTTTATAATAGCATTTCAATAAAATAACTCTCGTCTCCTATGACTACTGAAATTGTCAAAAGATTAAACTAACTGAAAGTATAGATAAAAATAGAATTGAATGCGATAAAATCTAGTTGAATTTTTTATTTATAAAAAGAATTGTATTTCACGACAATAAAAAACCTCAGATATCTCTTTGGATAAAAATTTGATTAATAGATGTACGCTTTATTTTATTCCACAAATCACAGTCCAAAACCTTTGAAAGAAGGTGTAAGGTTGGTGTAAGGTATGATATATCTAACTAGCTCTGACTAGTGCGTCCACTTGTGTGATACGATCCGACGAAGGTTTTGTTCGCAAATACAGTAACAAACAATAGGTTATACAAACATTGTGATTCTTATGTGTATATTTGGATTCAAAATTAATTAACCACATCGATTATTGCCCGAAATGGATCAAGTAAGTGTTTTTCTTAAGCTTGTATACTTGTGACCTTTGGTTCCTATTAGACTTTTTATGCTTTTATTTATTGTTATCGTATTTTTTTCTTGTATAGTTGTAAAGAATTTCACAAAGTTTTATTTAAGTCATTTGATTTTTTTTTTAATTTTTAATTGAATTAAGAAGGATGGAATTTACTTTGTTATGTCGTTTTGTAGGAAAACCTGTTATTGGCTTTACTTTTAATTACTACAATTTGTCAAACTGTATATCACGCTGTTGGTTTTCTTAATAAATTAAAATAAAAATAAATAAAAACATACTAGATACGGAAAAGTCAAATGTTGTTCTTAAGGACGCGTTTCCGCAAATCTTCAAAATAGGGTATTTTCTGATACATATTGTGATAAAATGGCGCAGAGTTTAGTATAATTACAAATACTAATAGATAGATAAGACTTTCATCTCCATTTATTATATAAAAATAATATAAATAAATTTGTTTTTGTGGCTTAAAAACTAATTTTGCGATGCCTCGTTGCACGAAAATGACGATTTTAAGCCAATTTACGGTACCTCATTTGGTATGAAAACACAAGTATTTATGAATAAAAAAAATACTATTCGGTGGTTGACATGTTCATTTTTGATAATTAGCATTTTTTTCTTTGAAATTAATACTAAAAACCCTTTAAAAAAAAATAAAACCAAACACGTAATTTTCTTCATATTTGTATAAATGCGTAAATCTTAACACACTGTGGTAAGGGTTATTATACTTTAGCAAATAATGTCAATATCGTTTCAAACAAAAACTAGATATCTTCCTTCAGTCTGCGCTCAGCCGCTGTCGAGAGTGGACCTGTATCGCTTTTGAGTTATTTTTCGTGCTAAAAAACATCGCTGTACATACACAATTTATTACATCAAACAAGTCTCGATACTTGACGCTCTCTGAACTGAGTTGAAAAGGTAATAATATAATTTTATTGAAAAAAAATTAAATTACAAAACCTTTTATGATTAGAATTGAATTTGGAAACTTGGAATCATTATGTTTGTTAGGACTAAACCTTATCTCCAGTTCTGGTAGTGGGGTCTGAAGGTATACCTCGAGGTGCTACTGGTACTCCTAGACGGCTAAAGCTAGGTATATCGAGTTTGGGTTCATTTTGATTCGTAGGACGAGACCTTACCACCAGTTCTGGTAGTGGGAGCTGAAGGTATACCTGGAGGTGTTACTGGTACTCCTAGACAGGAAAAGCTAGGTATATCGAGTTTGGGTTCATTTTGATTCGTAGGACGAGACCTTACCACCAGTTCTGGTAGTGGGAGCTGAAGGTATATTCGATGTGCTACTGGTACTCGTAGACGGATAGAGCTAATACCAACACATTAGCTTATTCTAAATGGCAGTATTAGATGAACCATACATACCATTATTTCATAAGGGGTGGTTACACATTTTTAAACTGCTTTTCCAATGTCGCCGAACTAGTGCCGTATAAGAGACATCGCTAAAGTAAGAAAAAAGACAAATCAAAAGGGGTGGCTACACAGTTGTAAACCGTGCTTCCAATGTCGCCGAACCAGTGCCGCAAAAAGATCGCTATAGTAAGAAAAGAGACAGATTAATAACATCTCTTTTGTGTTTGAGTGCGCTGTCTCGCTCGACGATAATAAGAAGGGAAGTCGCTATACTAAGAAAAGAGACGAACTAATCGCGGTTTACAACTGTGTAGCCAACCCATTAGGTACTTATAAGGATCACACAAGCACTTTTTTTTACCAATAATCGTATTTTTTTACAATATTCACTAGTTTCGTAGTCAATGGCTGTAAAGGTTATACGAATACAACCGTAGAAATCTACGGGCGTTCAGTTTCTGTATCATAAAAGAAAACGATTTTTATTCTATTAAACGCAAAATGTATTCTTGGTCATATCTTTTTTTTTCCCAGGGCTAATTTTTTGGCGTCCTAACACATATGAATGACATGTGTCTAATCTTTAATCTGACTCTCATCTCATCCCTGCACAATGACTTTTTTTTTTGGAGCCCAATCACTTGCATTATCCTTTGTCCATAAATTTTATTATTTCTTTTAAAATATGAAAACCCGATTGCACCAAATCTGACCGCCTATAGATTTCAGTTCCTTGTGTCCTGTTCAGTTCTTTTAAAATATGGTACCTTCAGCTCCCACTACCAGAACTGGTGGTAAGGTCTCGTCCTACGCATCAAAATGAACCCAAACTCGATATACCTAGCTTTACCCGTCTAGGAGTACCAGTGGCACCTCGAAGTATACCTTCAGCTCCCACTACCAGAACTGGTGGTAAGGTCTCGTCCTACGAATCAAAATGAACCCAAACTCGATATACCTAGCTTTACCCGTCTAGGAGTACCAGTAGCACCTCGAGGTATACCTTCAGCTCCCACTATCAGAACTAGTGGTAAGGTCTCGTCCTAAGAATCAAAATGAACCCAAACTCGACATGCCTAGCTCTATCCGTCTAGGTGTAGGTACCAGTAGCACCTCGAGGTATACCTTCAGCTTCCACTACCAGAACGGGTGGTAAGGTCTCGTCCTAAGAATCAAAATGAACCCAAACTCGACATGCCTAGCTCTACTCGTCTAGGAGTTCCAGTAGTACCTCAAGGCATACCTTCAGCTCCCACTACCAGGACTGATGGTAATGTCTCGTCTTATGAACTCGAACTTGACATTCCTAGGAATAGGAATTCCAGTAGAAGCCCTCGAGTGTACCACCAGCTCATCAGGTTCGATGGTGAGGTTTTATCGTTACAAATAAAACGAGCTCAAACTTTCCGAGCACTTTAATTAATCTTACCCAATTTAATCGTTTTAATAAAAGAATTTGCAAATATTTAAAACTAAAGTATCAAAACTTTCGTGTTTTTCACGGCACGCTTGTGTGCGTGAATCTTATACATGTAGTAGTAGAATTCGATACCTAGCCTTTTTGGAAACGCATCCTTTTCTATTTTCAGTTCAATGTATTTCACGACTAGCTGTGCCCATGACTTCGTTCGCGTGGATGACGAAACTTATCAATAAGTTTTTTGTGTAAAGTGCTATTTGTGTAGAACGTAATTTATCGAGCGTAATTTACTGGTATTAATACTTCTGTCCCTGCGCGGGCCCTTTGCGGCTTATTACAATAGAAAGCCAATTGTGTCTTATTAGCGGTGATTAAGAGAGTATCTATATGATATCTTTGCTCGCAACATCGCTCGCGTTCTGTAAGTTGTTTGTAGTCGAATTCTACATTGTTACCTGTTTATCAGGATAACTGATAGCAAAGCTGACGTTCATTGCGACGATTGATTCATAAAGATAATGGTAACGACTGATAGTCAACGTACGACATCAATTGAGAGCTTAAGCATACACGACATTATCTGTGAGCCCGTCCGTACTATGAACATGAAGGTTCCTTGGACTACTCACGCTAAAGCTGACCAGTTGAAAAACAACTCACGCTAAGATCGACGCCAGCAACGCCTAGAGTCTGACCTTGTGCCTTATTTATTATCATAGCGTAACATAAAGCAACTGGAAACTGTACCTACTCTCTTAACCTGAAATGGAAAATGGTTCGGAAACAAATGAATTCTAGGAATCAAAACAATTTTCCCAGCACCAACACCGGGTAACATTTCCACACTTTCATAAATTTAATTATGTGAACACTCACGAATAATCTTCGCTTTATCACTATTCCTAGTAATGCCACATACGGGATTTTCTGTGCGATCAAGATCGATAGGTATTTCAAACATAGTATGAGCTATTTTTCTTCCTGGTAACAATGTCGCTGCTATTCCTGCTAAGTATTCCTATTAGAATTTCCCCTAAAGTATTACTAAAGCACTGAGGCAGACACGGTCAAATAACCATTTTTGCTCAGATGTCATATTTGAAACTCTGTTTTCCAAACTTTCTAATAGTTCTGCACGATTATAGTTAGTCCTTTTACTTACCTATACCACACGTGTATTGCGAACTGTGCAAGCCAAATTCAACCTTCTGCACTACAAGCTTAGAACTTATTGAACTTATTATTTGCAGTTGGTACAATAATCGGGCCTAAGGATCGAACCGCAAAATCAAGTTTGTTTTTATTGTATATACGATTCCGGGATAGAAAGTAGCCAGTGTGGTGCCCAGGATATTAAGGAATGATTATACCAAGTTTCATTGTAATCGAACCGGTAGTTTTTGCGTGATGCCTGAACAAACAGACAGACAGACAGACAAAAAAAATTTAATCACATATTTGGGTTCGGTGTCGGTCTAGTAATAATCTCTGCCATTTCTTTTTTTGATATTTTTAATGTACCAAATTTTTAGTTCTACAGATTTATTATCAGGATAGATATACAGTGTGTCCGGTCACGACCTAGCGATAATTTAAGTTTACAAAATATACCTAATTTCATCGACAAAAACACCCACATATGGGGGTCTACCTCCCCTCCTTTCGGAATGGCCGCCATTTAATTTTTTTTTTATTCTTGTAGATACCTCTGCTGAAAGATGCCGATTTCTCTGGACAGAAAGATCCTACAGATGTAAAAAAAATGTTATTTTAAAGGTAGAAATAGCAACTATCAAATAAAAATAAACATTATGGAAAATTTTCCCTACATAATATCTTAAAACCTTCACAATGCTAATTTAAGTGAAAAAAATTGACTGTTTTTCATATTTTTCTTAACATATTTCAAAAACTAGCACATTGATACAAATTTTTTTACTGCTGTCCTAATACTCAAGGATATTACTTACAAATTCACGTTAAAATTATTGTTCTTAATTGCATAACTCGAGAGTTAGGGATGTTTGAACATGACCCTTTTGCGAGGATCATGAATGTAGAGCGCTATTAATTTATCTAACAAACATTTATCTTCGATACCTGAGCTGATCAAACATAATTTTTTGTCCTACTTATTCACCGCTCTAAAATAATACAAATAATTTTCCGTCCTAGTCACATAAACCCTATTCAATGTAGCAGCTACCTCTACATGGGTTTGGGACCCTCACAAAAGGGTCATATTCAAGCAGCCCTAACTCTCGAGTTATGCAATTAAAAACAATAATTTTAACGTGAATTTGTTAGTAATATCCTTGAGTATTAGGACAGTAGTAAAAAAATTTGTATCAATGTGCTAGTTTTTGAAATATGTTAAGAAAAATATAAAAAACAGTCAATTTTTTTCACTTAAATTAGACTTGTGAAGGTTTTAAGATATTTTGTAGGGAAAATTTTCCATAATGTTTATTTTTATTTGATAGTTGCTATTTCTTCCTTTAAAATAACATTTTTTTTACATCTGTAGGATCTTTCTGTCCAGAGAAATCGGCATCTTTCAGCAGAGGTATCTACAAGAATAAAAAAAAAATTAAATGGCGGCCATTCCGACAGGAGGGGAGGTAGACCCCCATGTATGGGTGTTTTTGTCGATGAAATTAGGTATATTTTGTAACCTTAAATTATCGCTAGGTCGTGACCGGACACACTGTATATACATACATACATAACGTCTGTATCCCTTATGGGGTAGGCAGAACAACTGAGGCTATAAAACCATCTGATGTCACGTTTGACAAATTTGGGGGCATTATAATGATGGAGAGAGACTTGCAGTGATAGGGGGTCAGCCTATCGCCCACAAAAACGTCAAAAAATCCTAGATAAAAATATATAGATGTAGATATAGATGTTCATTGCGCAATGGGTGATTATCGAAACTGAAGGTTCGAAGACTACAGCGTAAATATGAGACAAATTTTTGTATGATCCGTTTCAAAGTACATATTGCTGATGCAAGCATTTGTATTATAATCTGTATTTTTGAAATACTCGACATTCATTTTGCTAAGCGGATTCTATAATTTCATCGTTTTTGTGCATATGTTACGGCTAAAGGTGGTTGTGAACATAAACTTAAGATTTGCCGGCTAAACTTAGGCTTAAATAATAAATAATAAATATAAATAAATATTTCTGACACTCACACAACATTATCTAGCCCAAATTAAGTTTCTTAAAGAACTTGTGTTATGGATACTAGATAACTGATATACGTAAGAAATATATAAACATACATATTGAATAAATACATATTTTTTATTAGAATAAACTTAAATAAACATATAAACATCCATGACTTGACGACTAATATCTGTGTTCATCACACAAATATCCGCCGCCGCCGGGATTCGAACCCAGGACCTCTGGCATAGAAGGCAATGTATGTTACCGCTACACCAGCCGGTCGTCAAAAGGCTTAGTTTCGAGAAGCAGCTAAAGTTCGATATCATATTAGTTTGCGTCGTGATATTCCATATTTAGCCGGCTAATGTGCACATTAACTGAAACGAAACGGCTAAAAATATATTCGAGGAGAATGCGCATTGTTTCACATAACTTTTCACTCCTACGAAAATGTCTTCCGCGGCAATGGTTCCGCGGCAGCGGCCGGCCAAGCGCCATTATACCTAAATATATGATAATATTGTATGTTACTAAGCAAGCTATCCTGAACTACTACAGCAATATAATCATTAAATGTAATGAATAAAAATGATCTGAAAAAGAAAACTGTGAATTTCAACTGGTTCTTGGTAGTAACAGTATGAATAAAAAAATTGTAATCACAAACTGTTAGGAGCTTTGTTGATAGTATTAAAATGTATGAATAAGTACATTAAAGTATTTGAAATGAGAATGATTATTTTTTAATAAAAGTTTTCATGTCTAAATATTAAACATTGTTTTTTCCTTTTTCATTCCCTTCTACATTTTTAGCCAGGGGCCTGCAGCTACACTTAAGTTTAGCCGACTAAAGATAGAAGAAATTAAAATTAACACCTTCTATAAGATAAACCTAGTTTTAGCCGGCTAATCTTAAGTTCACATCTTTGTTCATACCTACCTTTAGCCGTAACACATATATCGCTCAGAAAAACTTTATCGCTTGGAACCATAACATGAAGTTTTTTAAAAGAAACAACAAAAAATATTAAAACTCTGAAAAGGTCTACCTAAATAGAAACCAATAAACAGTGTATCCAGTGGGTTATTATAGTTGAATGAAGACTATATTTAAATACATTATCGTCATTAGCTGATGTTGAAGAATGGAGTTCAGTGCTCCACAGAGAAAACCAGTGGCTTTCAATTTGCGTTAAATCGGAGCTGATTTGCGCTTCATTTTTTACAACAGCCGTTGAATAGTCAATACCATTGGGATTCTACGGCACTTTTCATAAAGAAAAAATCAAATTAAGGCACTTCAAAATAAAAGTGCTGCGAAAGTTTTTTTGTACGGGACGCTATTAGATATGGAAAGAACTGTCCGCGAGTTTAAAGTCTGTTTCCCTATACATATAAGCATGGAATTCATAGACGTAACACCTTAGTTTTTATTGTTTTAAACCAGCTTAAATTAAAGATAAACGTCCCATCCTTTCTAAAAAAAAAAAAAAACATAAAAAAATCAAAACTTTTATTCATCTTAGGAATTTCACAAAACACTTGATGAAGTCGGTCATCACATACTTCGGCTTTAACTAGTTGTTGGTAGTTGTTGAATAAGATATTACAGTAGACCAAGAGACAAAAAAAGCCGGCGGAAAAAACTCTTGGCACTCTTTTTCAGTCAGAATTATCAAATTAATACAAATTGGTACAGTACAAATTGACCATGACATGACAAAACAACAAACACAAGACAGCTAATTGTGACCACTACCCATGCCGTCTGAGGGAGCATGACGTTCTTGCTGTTGTCTTGACAAGAAAATAAGTGAGTGGAACAGTCACCAGTAAGCCATACGTATACTGCACAGCCAAGCCGTAAACAAAATTATTAAGTAACTAGAAACTTTTAGAAATATTCTGTTGTGCTTAATCCCATACCTTTTTATCGTCTAAGTAATCTTTAGTTTTATAATAAGCTTTTCGAGATAGAGTGTTTTTAATGATTGATTAAAATTTTTTGAATGGCAGGGATTGACTTGGTAGGTATGTAACTATAAAGTAAAAAACAAAATCTTAAGAGGCTGACATAGCTCTGTCGTGAGAATAAGCAAGCCAAAGTGGCTACCACATCTCAAATGCAATGAATGAATGAATGAATGAATACCCACGTAGGTTCAGCTATGAATAGCCCCATTGCCCTTATACGGACATCTGCGTATTTTTTTATTATGTTTGAAAGTTTTTGTTATAGAAGATTGAAAAACATAAAATAATCAAAGCTCTAAACACAGAATAGTTATGTAGGCACGACTTACTAAACTCCAGTGATGGCGTAACTTCTAAGTCTATTTTATAAATTTGTGTCAAAATATCGCCCAATCGCCTGCCACGCATTTCCAGCGTGAAAACTAGTATTTTAAGCTATTGCATAGCTTCTATCGAGGGCCTTGAGCGTGGGAACCGAATCCAGACAATCCGTAACGAAAAAAACCTAACACCCCCCACTCCGATCGCCACAGCGGTGAAACTTTGATTTCATAACTTTACATGCGGGCTTTAATAAACAATCAGCGCCATCTACTAGGAACTTGTGGAACTTCATATTAGATCAAACATTACTGCATTAATAAAATAAATAAATAATTATAATTGCATAAGTTGATAAAAAATGCTATGCAATAGCATTACCGCGGCAGTCTCCGAGTGCCACACGTCTTTTTTTTTTCTTATTATAGATAGGACTGTTTCGAATTGCGGGACTATTTTAGCCTTACTGGGGACACCGGGACAGGCTCTCTGAAAGCGGGACTGTCCCGCCCAAAGCGGGATGTATGGTCACGTTAGCCATAACAGGCGATTAATCTGAGTGGCAAAAACTACCCCCGCTTGGTAGTATCCTTCAGAGTCCGCCTTTTCATGTAAAATCTACCGACGAATATCACCCTTCCTACAGTTATGTGTTCTGGCAAAATTTTATGAAGAGCCACGTCCTTAATAAACCCGTATTCTCATCTTAACTTACCATCAGGTAGGATTGAAGGTTAGGCTTGGTCACCAATAAAAAAATACCGTTTCAGTGATAGATTTAAGAGAGTTGTAACTCAAGGATGCCTTGAAGCAAGATAGCCGATTTGAGACAAGTGGTTGGCAACACAAGGATTCGTACCATTGCACTCAAGTGTCAACAAGAGATTTATTGTCCAGAAGTAGATTACGTTTTTACTGATTAACTGATTGAATATCAAAGTATCTAGTACCTAATATCAAAATAAGTATTAACAGATAAGTATGAGAAATGTGGATGCGTACATACCGCTGTAACTTCAATATCAACGGATCTATTAATTAATATCAAAATAAGTATTAATCAGATAAGTGTTTATCATTATAATTACAGTTTATAATTACATATTTTTGTTATCGCTACCCGGTACTAGATGAATCACTATTATTCTCTTCATTTATCTTTCAATGCATTTTTTGCGATAACTACTTTCAAATGCTTTGCTTTAATTATCTTTTTTATAAGGTTCCGTATCTCAAGTGAATAAACTCTATACAAGATTATTTTTAGTCATCGGGAATAGGTTCTTCACTTACCATCAGGTGAAATTAAGGGCCAACGCAGGCTTATTCGTCAAAAAAATGGAAAAGTTTATTCAAATTCAAAGAGAAACCAAGATCTCAAGAGAAATCAAGACATTCAAAAACACTTGTCAGTTTAATTATACAGGGTGTTCCTGTTGATTTGGCATAACTCTAGGGTATTAATGGGCCCATGTAATAGAATCAAATAACATGTGAATAATTATTAATTTTTTTTTTGTTTTTATTTTCCACACAAAATAATTAAGTCAAAACATCTTATGTAAGACACCTTTATGCGAAGTATGACAACGTGGCATTTTCTATTCCTTTTTTACCCGACTACGGCGAAGCAAAAAGGAGGGTAAGATTGTATTTAAGTTATTACTATGCATATAGATTTCACAACTACTTGGTAATTTAAAAAAATGTACTTTTAGGCGTGTTTTCGACATAAAAACTATAGAGAACAAATTATTGAATCAATTTTTTTGAGCAATCAGTATAGTTAAGATATGAATTTACACATATCAAAAGGAGACAGAACCTGCTCCATACATTTCTGGGCCACGGTGTTAACAACTTGGTATTTGCTTTTTTTATTTAAAATATAATCATGTTTCATCACCGAAATTTTCAAGATTAACCAGTGGTGAGGAATTGAGATATCCATAATTTTGTCTATAGGTATACACAGAAGTTAAGTAAGCTTAGAATCACTTTCGAAAGCTATTCTTTTTCTTATTGTTGAGATCTATAAATGAATTATTGTATTTTGAATTATTTAGAGAGTTTATAATTAAAAATAAATAGTAGCACATTTTACTAAGATAGCATACTAGATAAAATAGGACATTATAAGATATTACCTATACTTACTTAGTTATTAGTTATAGTTTTAAACAACTATTCAAACTAATAAATTGATACTAACAACTTTCACTTTTCTTAGGGCTATCTTAAAAATAGAAAAAAACCATGAAAATACTCAAGCGCAAGGAAATAAACCAAACAAACGAGTGAACAAATAGATCGATTGACTAACTGAACGAGTCAATTACTACAGTTTCGTTCTTCATTCACTCAGTATTGCCAAACCTAATAAATAATTTCGCCTATTTTAATTACAAAATAATTATTTAAAATAAAACTAACCCGATTAGTTTACATTCATACATACCTTATTATGTTTCTCATTTAATATTTCTTCAATTTTACTCAGAGAATTTTCAATTATAATATGAGTTATTCATCCATACTAAAAACCCATGACAGCGATTTCTATAATATCTTGAATTAACTTGTATCCCCCTCACTACATTTTTAGGGGTTTTATGTATCTTGAATAAGGATAAAATAAGCTATTTTTTTTAGACCAAAGTCAACCTGTTAACCCTGTGGCCCAGGCTTACTCAGTTTCCTTTCAGATCCGCTTGTTTTGTTATAATAAAATAAATAAAATCCCCAGACAATGACACCAACTACATGGCCCCAAAGTAAGCATAGCTTGTGTTATGGGATACCATATAGCGAACTAGGGGGGAACCTAGAATATAAATAAATAAATAGATAAACACCCAGACACGGAACATTTTTTTTTCTTGTTCCGTGCGGGAATCGAACCCGCAACCACTGGCGTCTGAGGCAGATAGGTTTACCCCATCGCCAAAGTGGTCAGTCAAATCAGTGTTATCTTCTCATAGTATGCGAAAAAGGTCAATACATTTTTTTAATATGTCGTTAAGTATTTACATGTCCATGTCTCAAAATGATCAGTGAATAATCCAATTATGGTAATTTGACCTATTTACTAATTTCAGAATCACTATTGTTCTAAAATCCTCCTTTGATTAATTTTCGTGTAATTGATTGATATAACAAACAGCATTTATGGCAAATTTCATAATTTGTCGAAAAGAGGGCTTGACGAATTACCAATTTGACCTACAGTCCGACAAGACTTTTTGGCGCTTGAATGATGACGTCAGAGGAGCGTGAGGGTGAAATAAGGGTTACCATTACAGTATCATCTGTAATGGTAACCAAATTCCTCATCGAATTTACTCCTGGCGACACCATCGCATACGTCCACATTTTTAGGCAAGTCCTTTTTTATTCGAGCGGTGTCGTTATGGAACGTGCTCCCGATTGAGATCCGTTTGGCGCGCACAACGCGCATCTTTAAACGAATGCTTAAACGGCATTACCAGGTGAAACACTGTCCATCTTAGCTATCTATATAGGTACCTATATTTATATGTGTATTGATATAGTATTTATTTATAAAGTACATAAGTATTTAAGTAAACGTCTATGTATGTATATGTAATTATTCGTATGTAGTTTATGTTTACGAGCCGTACACCTCGCCCACATCCTTTTCCATCAACGCCTGGGTTGCCTGGCAGAAATCGCGCTTCGGCGATAAGGCCGCCCTTTGTATGTTAATTGTGATTGTTATTTTAATTTAATCTGTGTAACTATGTTGGTGTACAATAAAGAGTTTTATTATTATTATTATTATTCTTTTTTCAAATATATGCTCTCCGAGGAGGTTAATAAGTGTACGGGCCGAAGCCAAGTACTAATAATTAATTTGCTAGAGATAGAAAGGGTTGAGTCTATAGTGTTTGAGCCATCGGCTACGGATGTTTCAGCATAATGTCATGTTATAATTACTTTTATTCGAATAAAGATCTAGTGCAATACTTAACTGTCCAATTATCTGAACCACAAAATGTTTGGTTTTTATTTAAGTAACAATTTAAGTTGCAAGATCTCACAAAAAAAACAACTTCGATTTCATTTTAATAAATGCAAATTATCATGTTTCACACTAAATATAGGTAACAAATAAGGCATAATACTATTTTTTTTACTTGATTTGACCTAAATGTATATGAGCATATTTTACCTAAGAGAATATAAGTGTTTTGAAAAACAGTTTAAAAGTGGGTTACCTACAAAACGAAAGAAATATATTTTTGGCGGTCTGCAGTCACACCAAACGTGAGGTTGCGGGAACGATTCCCGCACGAAACAAGAAAAACAATTTTAAGGGTCAGGGTGATTATCCATAAATGTATTCAATATTCTAGGTTGCCCCCTAGTTCGCTGCATGATATCTCACAACACAAGCTTAGCTTAATTTGAGGCCAATGTACTTGGTATGATTGTCTGCAGTTTTTTTTGCATTTTTCATTTCCTATATTTTCAAAGTATGTTGTCCTAATGACTAGCGTGAAGATAATATATTGTGGTTTCTTGTCTTGACCAGACCAAATACAATATTATGGTTCACACAGGTGCACAACAGCCTACTGTTCTACAGCCAACCAAGCAATTACAATATTAGTGATGAACCTATTTGTTTATTAAATATAAAGTATATATAGTAAGTTTTTCAGTTTATATGTCTACTTTTGATATTCCATTTCATTAACTGAATACTAAACTAACTAGTAGGTTGATGCCATCGCATATTTCTATAGGTTTAGTTCCCATTTAATCTCACAATTTCATCTAAATATAATTTGATGAAATTGTGAGGACTGTTTTATTTGATAGGTTCAACAGCAATTATTTTCCACAACATACGCTCCCAAGTTTTAGGTTTGCATTTGCTGCAATTCTTTTATGTTAAATTATGTTGGCTACATAACTTATTTACTGATGCATTATTTACCGGGCATCTTACAGTCCTCCATGACATAATTTTTCTGGTCTTTATTGAAAAAATCTGCTTAAATAATTGAAAAACATTGTGTCATTGTACGATTTATAACCCTCAACATCGTAACAACGGCTGATTGCCATAAATAATAATAAGAAGAAGAAGAACAACCCACCGAAAAAATTACAATTTAAAAAACTGGCAAAATCCAGGTCTAATGAGAATGATATGTCGAATATGAGCAGTTTTCGTAAGTAAGAAGTATATTCCTTGATGAGAAGAAATAAAGAAAACGAAAATTAAATTCCCTTGTTGCACTATAACCAAACAATAACAAAGTGAAAGTTTTTTTAATTGAGGGTTGCCGATTGAAGAAAACATTTCCGCAAATAATCCCGCCTAAATATTTCTAATTAAATAATTGTATTATTTTGGTTAAATAACATCGATATTGATATTATATAAAGTTGTTTTTGTTTCAATATTTTCGCAAAAAAATCGGTAAGTATACAAAAAAATTATAATAATATTATCTTAAAAATTCAGCAAGTTTCAACTCTTTCTTGGGGTGCCTTACTTTTGTCGCACCAGAATGGATGTACCTACCTGGACCCTGGGATTGTGTATGGTGTGCGCACGAATATGTAAGAACATTATTTATCTTTCTCTACAGATTATTGAAGTAAAAACTTGTTAAAAAAATTGGTAAAAACTATTGCAATCGATACTGTGACCGATTCTGAACAAACTTTTTTCAGGTTTCGTATAAACAAAAAATAACGTATATTTTCTGTAGTACCTACTCGATATTTTATTTAAATATATTATTTATGAAATGTCTACTTTACGAGTTTGACACATCAGGGTATACCGCAACTCGTTCATATGCACATTTTCCCATCAATTCAAGAACCCTGCTGGGTCGGTAAAGTAGCACGACTATTTAATATCTTTTAATTTTAACAAATTGAATTCTGCATTAGTTGGTTCAGACCTTTTCTCAGTATTTTTTATTAAATGTAATATGAATTATGTAATATTTTTTATTTGCAAAAAGTACTGAAATCTAAAATAGCCTGACATGGACTCTGGTATTTTCGTACTATTCTGCATGTGTTAAGAATAACGGCTTTTTGTAAAAGGTGAACTTTAGACGTGTGGATATTAAGGATGTTGAGATTGGTGTGTAGTGTGTTTGGTATGACGCCTGTAGAAGAAATGATAATCGGGACTGTTCTGACTGTGTTAACCTTCCATTGTGTTTTTAGTTCAATTGACAAGTCGATATACTTGGATAGCTTTTCAGAGTGTGTGGCGAGAAGGTTATGAGTGTTGCAAATGGATATGTCAATTAGAAATACAGTTTTATTTAATTTATCTAAAACGGTGATGTCAGGTCTATTATTGAAGTGTATAGTTTTGTCAGTGATGATTGTTCTATCCCAATAAATCCTGTATTGGCTATTTTCTAATATTATTTGTGGTTTATATTTATAATATGGAATTTTCTCTGTTAGAAACTTAAACTGGTGTGCTAGATGTTGATGGACAATTGCAGCCACTTGATCGTGTCGATGTTTGTAGTCCGTTTGCGCTATGGCTCGGCAAGCACCAGTGATGTGCTGTATTGTTTCTGGCGCACTACGACAGTGTCTGCAACTATCCGTCGGCAGGTTTGGTATTCGAATTATATATTTTTGATAATTGCGGGTATCAATGACTTGATCCTGGATTGCAATCGTGAAGGCTTCAGTCTCCGGGAAGAGTTCACCCCGCACCAGCCAAGCGTTCGATGCATCCTTATCGACGTGGGTCGTAGGTCGCTGTAGTGCCTTCCATGTAGGGACTTCTGTTTCCATGCCGCGATTTTTTCTTTACAGTCAACGGTTTTTTCATTTCTCTGGCTGTTTGTGTCTTGTAAATTTAAGGGTGATAGGCGTTTATCATTTTGGACTATGGTGTAATGCAAGAGAGACTGCTCTGACCGGTCATAAAAATATTTTCGTAATGATTTAATTTGGCTATTGTGAAGATTGATGATGTCAATAATACCTCTGCCTCCTTCTTTCCTTGGTAACACTAGTCTCTGTATGCATGATCGCGGATGGTGTTTGCGATGAGCAGTGAGAGAGGTGTTTATTACGCGCTGTAGACTCATTAGTTCGGTTTGGGACCAGTTTATGATACCAAATTAGTACGTTAAGATCGGAATAGCAAAATTATTAATGGCTTTGGTTAGGTTGCGTGACTGTAGTTGGGAACGGAAGAGTGCATTAAGTCTCTGTTTGAACTTCTTCCTTAAATCTGTTTTGGTTCTGTGCTGTTCGATTTGGCGATTTTGTTCAAATCCAAGATATTTGTACATAGTGTTTTGGTCTAGAGATTCAATAACGGCCCCAGATTGAAGAGTATATTGGTGCGGTACTATTTTTCCCCTCTGCCATGAAAAAATCTTACATTTGTCGATGCCAAAGTCCATTTAAATATCGGTAGAGAAGGATTGAGTAATATCCGCTAATCGGTGCAGTGAATGTTGAGTATTGCTGAATAACTTAATGTCATCCATATATAAGAGGTGTGTGAGAGACGTATGGTGACTAACTGTTGCGGTAATATTTTTTTTTTTTTTTTTATTTATTAATTATTTATTTATTATGGATTAAATCCATAGTTTGATCGATTAAGCATGTAAGATAGTGGGTGAGAGCTAAGCAAAACCATAGAGGACTGAGCGCATCTCTTTGGAAGATTCCGCGTCGTATGGGTATTTCTGGCGTATTTATGGGTAGTTGTGGGACCATTTATTTTTAGTTTCGTTTTCCATTGCAACATAGTTTCTTTCAGGAAATTTACAAGCAGCGGGTGAATTTTATAGTGTTGTAATATAAAAGTGAGCCAGCTGTGAGGAACAGAGTGATATGCTTTTCGGTAGTCTATATACATTGTGTTGATTTCTTTCTTTTCTTTACATGCAAATTTCATTGTTACGGAGTCTATCAAGAGCTGTTCTTTGCAGCCTTGGCTATTTTTGCGACAACCCTTTTGCTCCTCCGCTAATAGGTTGTTTTTAGATATGTGTCGATAGATAAGTTCTGCTATGCATGCTGTCAAATAGTCTGAAGACATGTGATAGGTCGATATTTTGCAGGGTTTAAACGATCAGTGTCTTTTGGAAGCATATATGTGATTCCATCTGTAATAAAAAGTGGCATTGATTCTGGTGACTGTATAAAACTGTTTATATGATTATGTAAGAATGGGTGTACGGTGGTGAACTTTTTATCATTTCCCTCCTCTCAGGGAAAAATATGAATGCATAAACTTTAAGTTTTTTCATGTTTAAAACAGAAATTATTTCATTTTGTGTGCTAAAAGAGGCAAGTTGCGTAAACTTTGAGAAAAATGTTAAACACAGTGTTGAAGATATAAATAGAAGATTGAGCAAGAAAATATATGTATTAAAAAAAGAGTAACATGAAAATAGTATCATGTTTTAATGATAAATTGTTTTCCTCGTCATCCTTGTCACCACTACTTTCTTTATTAGGTACCTACTAGTATCTAGAAATGCTCGTATTTTGAAAGGTTTGTAAAAAATCTGCTTATCTTTCTTCACTTTTCATACAGTCTTTCTAAAGAGACAATTCTCCTGGAATCGTATTTTTATTGAGATTTAAAAAATGAAATAATATACGTTCTAAAGTGTATTTTTCTAAGTATGGCAATATGTAAACATCGCAGAGGCAACTTGCTTCTTTACTCTTAAAATGGGATTTATTGAGAGGTTAAATTGTTTTTCTTTCTGAAACAACGTCTTCAATTTAAAACTACAATAAGTAAGCCCAGATTTTGTAAATTTTGACTTATTTCATATCTATTGAATTTAAAAGTACATTAATAAATATGAGGAGTAAAAGTCATGAAGTGACATTTCCCAAGACGGTGGTTAGTTACAATTTTTGCCTCGCGCCAAAAGATTCTCTTCTCGGACTATATGCTAGAATTAACCATTGTCGTGCCACTCAAGCAGACATTACACTTTTTTTTTCGTCTTAGTTTTTTAAGGCATTTGTTCTTCCGTTTTGCCGGCCATATTGTATTGCTTAATCTTGAATTATTCAAGACTAGGTGTTTCGCGCTTTACCCGCGTCATTTCAAATGCCGCGAATTATTGCTGCAATAAAAAGTCAAATATCGAGATTAAAAGTAGCCTATTCGTATTTCAGACTGTAATCCATCACTATGCCACTATATAATCTATATGGTACTGCCGTAATAGAGGAACAAATATCCAGACATACATACATCCATCTATCCAAACTTTCACATTTATAATATGCAAAATTTTAGTTGGCTTTTGTTCGAGAGATGTCGCTGTACTTTGATTAAATCGCTCAAGAAGAGTTATAAATGACTTAGCTATATTTACTTTGTAGGCTAACTTTATTCGTCCTCACTTTCACAATTATAATATTTGTAGGATGATATCCAGCAATCAAGTACTCGATCCAAAATGTGGTTAGAAGCACCTAGGCCCATGGACATCATAATTTCCAGTTTATACAACGTGTAACAAAATGGAGAGATAAAACTTTAGGGTTAGCTTCTATACCATACGTAGAATGTACAGTAAAAGAATTAGCATGATCAGTGCTGGTATAGACTTTCATACAAATTTTTTAAATTATTTTACAATAAAATATTTTGACAACCCTAGTCAACCTAACAAGCTAAAAATAGACTTGCGCCGCAATCAGTGACCTTATGACCTTTCCCGCACCGGCTGAATAGCGAGCGATACGCCGCCGCGGCCGTCCACTGCGAGTAGCGCGGATATCAGCGCAGCTGATTGTTACTTACCTATCGTTTGGCACATTGAATGACACAATTTTTATCACACTACCTAGCTAATGAAAACTAATAAAACAACTTTATTATTAATTATAAAATTTATTAATAATAAACAGGTTGCCCGGAAGAAATCGGGTTGCCTGAAAGAAATCGCTTAAAGCTTTTTTAATCGCTTAAATATTGTGTACATAATTATTTCTACGTTTAATGACAATAAAGAGTGTTTGTTATAATTATTACAACTTAAATTTGTAATATCTGACAAACTCTTATGGCAAGTATCGCACTTATTTCAATCGACATTCAGTTCACTTTGCGTAAAAACACTCACAACTGTATCTAGGGTTTCCCTTACACTTGGCCAGAATTACAAAAACGGCTCACAATTTCTGCCTTCTTTTTCAATACACACACATCCACATGAAGTTTGTGCCACCGACAAAAGCCTAACCGAGGAGGTCACAAATCCGCTGGTATCAGCTCTTGCGTCCATCGGGAATGATAAGGATGTTGGCCATCATCACTAAGCGTGCGCCATATCACCATGTGATTGGACATCCAAAAGAGCGCCGACTCGTCCAGTGCTGCTCCTCGAAATGATCCAAGACTTGCTCTTCTAAGTTCTCGGAACGCGAAGGTGGCCGCGCTGGGTCTCGCGTGAAAAGAACCGGCGCGCTGAGCCGCAGACTCATGCTTCAAAACACGCCATAGCCGGGTAAGTGGCGCTGTTCAGCTGCCGGCCTGCACTCCACAAACCGCTGCCTGTAAAGTCTTCGAGCTTCGCTGATGCTGTGGTTACTAGCGGCTCCAACATACAGAATCATATCGTAACATTTGTTGTTTGAATACACATGTCGTATAACAATACTTTCAAGTCGAGAAATTTTAAGAAAACTTCGAATAAAATAGCTATAGCAACTGACGTGCACACTTCAAAACGGACATGAAAGAACTGAAATAAATTTCTATTAATTTTACTAATAACCGAACCAAACAGTTCTCTAGTACCTAATTTTTTTAGGGGTTTTCCGCACCTATAGCGATATGATAAACAAAATCTAAGTACCCAATTTATTTCATAATACAGTGAAATGACTTCATTATATTACGTTTTTGTATTGTTAAATTATTCTGTTACAAATAAATAGTTTTCAATCGTGAAATCACTTCAATAGTTTTTAAGTTGTTTGTTCAATATCAAAATATTAAAAACTGTTATTTGTTAATTTACGTAACTTATTTTTACGCTTCACACATTTTAAATAAAGAAATTAATCCATTTTGTTTCTCAAGAAAGAGAATAATAATAAAAGATAAAGATTCCTCATAAAAAAATAAAGTTTCAGGACAGGTATACTTAGGATATTTTTCCCTATAGCGTTTGAAAATAATTTCAGCTGCCTGAAACAACCGCAACTAAAAACAATAATTAGTTAGTCATCAGTAATTTAACTTTTTTAAATAAAAAATTTAGTTGAGTTGAGAATTTGTTCATAATAAATATTGAACGGAATAACCTTTAGTTTGGCTTGGAAGCGACGCGGCGGCGGCGGCGGTAAATCTCAAAGGGTATAATTCCGAAAGGCGAGAGTTCGCGACGAGACGCCGAAAGAAGTCCCGCGATTTGAGCGATAATACACCTTGTGTGTTTGTTATAAAAGCTATGCACGGGTTATCTTTTATGAAAACGACTTTACTTAGTTGCTAATTTTATTAATTTAAAGGTTTGTTGTCGTATGTATTGATAGTTATAAGTATGTGAGAATACAAGAAGTACAAGAAGCTGTAAGTATTCTATCATAGTTTGAGGTTTACAAAATCATAGGTAGGTATTTACCGAATATGTTTCCTATTATAATTCTTAGAAAGTTTGAATGTAAGAGAGAGAGGATATTTCTTCGTTTTTTATTAGAATTATGGGTAAGTTTGATTGTCTATTTGAGTCTCTCTTCATTAGGTATAAGTTGCGATTTGACGCCGTGCGAAAGAATTTCCACGTAATACCTACCGATAGATTTGTAATAATTTCATATTAGTTTCTTGCAATAGCGTATTTCTAAAGAAATGTGATAGTTTTTTGTATGACAAGTTTGATATCATAGTTTATTGAGAGTACCTAAATTAATGTTTTGTTTTACGTTTCTCTTAAATTTATGATTACTTATGCTTAATTTGATAACATTTTTGATTTTAGTCGTAAATGTATTTCGATCATGTATGTTGTTAAGTATTAGAAATAGAAGGCTACCGAGCCTCAGCATCCGTTCATTACCACAAACAGTGCGACTTCTAAGTATTAAACGTTTTTAAAATACGTAACACTTAAACGTGAGAGCCCGGGAGTAGCGAGCGAGCGATCCGCGGTAGACAAAGGGCATCGAACTTGCTATTTCATAGACTATAAAAATTATGCAGAATGCTGGATTACTTAAAATTTATTTCAAGCTTTATTGTATGGTGGTGATGATAGTTGTAAGTATGTGAGAATAAACAAGAAGTTAAATATCCTTGTCAGTGATGCATCATAGTTTAAGGTTAAGAAAATATATTCTCACGGATAGTTAAAATTAACGTGTTGTCGGTTCGAACGTGCAAATCTATTATTTCAGTAGAGTTTTAAATTGGTAAACCGCGTGATAAACGCACATATTGGTGAAAAGGTAGTTTTAAAAATATTCTACACTTAGATACTACCGAAAAAAACATTCCCGAGACGTTGTTGTCGTCTAATTTAGTAGGCACAAAATTACACTTTGTAGTATCTCTCTTGGTTACTTATCGCTTTATTTTAACGCCATCTGTTATCGAATAGATTCTATCAAAAGGTAACAGCTGTTTTTAGGGTTGACACTTCGATATTTTGATCTAAACTTTGAACTTGTTTTCCGAACCAACCGTAAGGATTACAAGTTTATGTTACTGTTACTTATAAACTACACCACCAAACATACAATCCCCTTAAGTATTATCTCTTCATTATGTTACACGTTGTATAATATAATAATAACAATAAAATAAAAATCCCCAGACAATCACACCAACTACACGGCCCCAAAGTAAGCATAGCTTGTGTTATGGGATACCATGTAGCGAACTAGGGGGGAACCTAGAATATAAATACATTAATAGATAAACACCCAGACACGGAACATTTTTTTTCTTGTTCCGTGCGAGAATCGAACCCGCAACCACTGGCGTTGGCGTCTGAGGCAGATAGGTTTACCCCATCGCCAAAGTGGTTGTCAACAATGATAGCTTTAAGTATACTAAATAATAACGATAAAATTCTTTATTTCAGGATAATCAACACGGCAAACGAAATGCGAAGAAATGGCTGAATAATGCAAAAATGTATTATATTAGTGGGATTATATTTCTTATTCATTATTATATTTCTTATATTGAAAATTATTGCAAATGTGAGGTGTGCTGAAGTAACAGGCGGTTACTCAAATGGTGAATACATACTAACAAAGCTTCAGGCGACGTTAGCTTGAAAGAATGGGTTCGATTCCTTGAAAATTTAACTAGTTTGCGACATTCTTTTACTGCAGTTAATGGCATAGTACTATATTAAACTTATTATTGAACTTTATCATCTGTGCACACTATGAAAACAACTATTATAATAACCTGTTTTTTCGCTAAACACGAAAACTTTTTTGATGGAATATGAACCCATATCATCTCACAACTTAGGAAAACACCCGTGCAATGAACACAGAGGCCGTCATTCTCTCGGTAGGTATAGCTTTAAGCTTTCTACCAACCTATAGTTTTGAAGCGATCACTGAATATCTATTTCTACAGAACTTCACAAACAAAGGCTATCATTGATAGAGTTTCAGCTCAAAATGGATCAAAAATAAACAACCTTTATGCAAGCGGAAATTGCCAGTTTATCTGCCTCCACGTTTCCGCGTTGATCAAATATTGATGGAACAAGTTGCAATCTCATACGTTTGTCACGTAGGATCAAATCATGCATCAGGCAAAGTATCGAAGCACTTTTAAAGTCAAAAGCGCATCGAGCCAAATAGCCTGGAAACTTTGATATCGAAACTCCTTCTCCAAATACGATTCCCTCTAAGTACTGAAATCTACTGGTGGATCACTTTCGATATTCAAGGACGTGATAGTTTGAAATCATACATGAAGAGAAAAAATAAAATAGAAAATAAATATTAATTATTTACTGAGTTAACTTAACCGAAAGCTAAAGAATTAATTACGCAACGCATGGTTACATAAGCGTAATGCAATAGATACTTAGCGTGTGGTGGTGTGCGTGTGGCGGGAACACTGCTGTGTGCGTGTTGACGGCGGCGCGTCGGGAAAAGTGTGGTAAGGTCTCTTTATGTATTAACTAGCTTGTGCCCGCAACTTCGTATGCCAATAAACATTGTTTATATTTTACACAACCAGTCATTGAAGAACCTTTATATCAAGTATTACATCCATGCACTCAAGGAATAATTTTTATCATACAAACTAAAACATCATATATTTCTTGTTCCCATGGGAATTTCGGGAATTGCTTTCATAACACAACCAGTCATTTTTTGAAGAACCTTTATGCCAAGTATCATATCCGTGCACTCAAGGAATAAGATTTTTCATACAAACTAAAAAGTCCAGTTATTCCCGTTCCCGTGGGAATTTCGGGAATTCCTTCCTTAGTACACCCCTACATCCCCTAAAGAATGTATGTTCCAAATGTCAGCTCTCTACATCCAGTAGTTACGGCTGTACGTTGTCTGTCAGTCACTCAGTAACTCAGTCAGTAACGGAACAGTTTTATATATATTGATTGATAGTGAATAATGGTGAAAAATTAAGTACCTACTTTTTTACATAATTATGACCAGACTCGACTACAGAGTGCTATCCTTGAGTATCTAAACTTTGTCACCAGTCACCCTGTATAATATCTCTAAGCATAATAAAACTGAAAACTTTGTTTATTGGTTTTTAATAACGCTAATCTCAAATTATGGGTGGGTTTGAGATTTTTCAAACACTTTGGACATGATAGCTTAACTATTGAAGAGGGCTATATTTATGTTTATTTATTCTTCATTGTACTCATGGAGAAGGAAATAATTTTGATGACAATGTTATGAGTGCTATATTTTATTATTGTTTTACATTTTCATGATTCAACTGCACGTTTCGGTGTCTTTGCACACTCTGTGGACACGAGAGCATGTGTCAATAAATATAGGTACGTTGCAAAAAGTGTTTTATTTTAGGTTTTATTTTGAACAAAATATTCCAACGACTTTTTAAAGAAAGTTTCGCGGGAAGCACCGCGCAAAGCTGCTAGTTTTGAATATATTTAATAGAAAAACTTACATGCTTTCCTAGTTCTACAGAACTTCATTAGATGTGTAAATGACTCATCGCTTAAAATAGTTAGTACCTACTACAGCAGGGTTGTTTTAAGATGACCTTTCTACGGTTGTAAAACAAAGATGCCCCTCTACATCTTCGTTTAACATAAGCCGTAAAGAGAAATATGTGTATCATTACTGTTTTACTGTAGTTTAAACATGCAGACGTGACAACAGGCAAAACTAGGCAGACCTTGTTTGACAATTCGGTAATTTAAATATTTTTAAATTTTATGTATTTTTAAATTTATTGAGTCTTATGAGCCTTAATTGCTTCGTCAAACTGTCATAACCCATTAACACCCTATGGATGTTACCACACACCAACTGATTGACCGTCGATCGATGGCAGAATGAAACTAATATTTTTTCCAATGTAATTTTTGAAACACTCTTTATATAGTAGACATATAAGAAAATGCTTATAGGATTATTTGATATACTTATAAGAAGAGAATACTTGTTAAAAGGATAGATTCTTTGGATCTTCGAGAGTTAATTTCTCTAAAAAATTAGTGTTTTAACTATTATAAATTTTGATGCATTTCACTTCATTTCTTGTACACCTCATTTCATATTTTTCAAATTTTCAATTTTTTTTTAATAACACGCTCAAGTGTCATAGTTTTAGTTTTCTATAAATTTTAAGTTACCACCTAGATTTTCGAATAAAATATCTCAGTAAAGGTTTAATTCCACCAAAGACTGAAGATAGAAAAATAAATAGCAAATGATCTGTCCTATAACTGCTTACAATATAATGCTCTAATAAAGTACACCCTTTATATAACACCCTGTATAGATTTTACTCTTAACAGTTTAATGTATGTGCCGGGTTAGTACCGGAGTGCCAAAGTCCCGGACGTACACGTACCGGAGAACCACAAATTCTTTTTAATGTAGTAAACTAAATCAACATTTAATTAAGCTCAAAAGTACAGTCAGCAGATGATTGTTTAAGTATAATATTCTTAAGTAAAATGATAAGTAAAAAATGCAGTCTTCTTTAGTCAGGGTTTATATTGTGATCACAGAAAAGTTCACAGACCAGTGTAGACCTCTAGAACAATCACAGATATAAATTATTTTAACAATAGTTTCTTTATATACTTTCTTTACACAGATAATCAAAATACATAATATTAATGGAATTATTAACAATAATACCAAATTTAGTTTAAAATGTCATTTTCAAAATTAATTTTAAATTTAAAATAAACGCATGACTGATGTCATGAATACGAAAATGGTTACATACAATTATCATAAAAAAAAATAAGTCGGAGATTTATTTTATTTGGACGTAAGTTACGTGACATCAAAATATAGATAAATTTTATTATCATTGGAAAACAAAATTAACAATGTATGTATTATATATTAATAATCATTTTAACATCTACTAAAAGAATAACAAAATTTGGCATAGTAATAGAGCACAATCTGGAAGAGCACATAGGCTACTTTTTATCCGGAAATTCCCACGGGAATAGAAATTGCGCGGATAAAACCGCGCGCAACAGCTAGTTCTAACAATAAATTTCTAAATTAAAAACAATAACTTTTGTCGAAACTATGTTTTTTAACATAAAAAATGGAACATATAAAAATAATTACTACCATAACACTTAAGTAATAGCAATATTAAGATTATGTAATGGAATTCACGAAAAAAAAACAGTTTTTTTTGTTATAAATAATCCGAAATTGTCAAAATAAATATAAACATGTAAACTTGTCTTTTAAACATACAAAAATAACAATATAACTCATAATGATAACATAAACTATAATAATATCTATGTTATATAAAAACAATGAGTCTTCTAAAATCAATGTAAAATCATCCTTATGCATTTTAAACCCAGACTTAAAAATATTAATCACTTATATTAAATAATCAGTCTTTTAATTAATAAATAACTTTTCTCTAAAAAATCAAAATATAACAATGTTGAATCAGTCTTATAAAATCATCCTTATTTTGAACCAATATTAATCACTTTTTCTAATAATTCTTAGATCTAATAAAAACTTAGATAATGTGATATGATTCCTCTTATACTCCTTTGCTAGTTTTAAAATACATGTTTCATTTATTATCGTACCGTACTACGCTTCTTTTTTGTGATGGGTTCCGCTTTGAACAATCGTTTTTCTTGTGCCATATCGTAGGTTGTAATTAAAAAAAAAAACAAGTTTCAACATAAAGTGTTTTAAAAATTGTTAATAGTATATACGACGTTTTTCAACACACTTGTGAGTAAAAGACAGACATACTTGGTCATAAAATAACAAACACACTTGATAACAAAGCTGTGAATTGTGATTGAAAAATGGCGCCGAACTTCGCGCATGCGCGTAGGTTTTTTTTTCCGCCAAATGTGTCAATGGCTGTATAGCATATACAGCCTATTTTACATGAAAATATTTAATTTGGAGTGGTAAATCCAAATATTTTAATATTTTGTAACAAATTATTGTAAATTGTGAATAATTTGTTTGATATACAATTTTGTTTAACTAATATAAGGCGTAAACATTTAAAAATGTATATAGATTTGAAGTGGTATAAAACCTCTTTGTTGTTTCTGAAAAAAAATAATGTATAACCCGGATCAATAAAATATGCTCTGTTTACTCGCATTTAATTTGCACAAAGGTACATTTCAACTTTGTAGGATTCATTATATTATGCACTAGGGTATAATATATTATGCACGCGTGACTTATAGCCCAGTTTATAGTTCTAAATTCAATAGAATAACGCTCACTTTACGAGCAAGTGTGTTGAAAATATATTTACTTATGAGGTGTGGTTTGATAATGTAGTAAAATTATATATTTTGGTATCAGTCATACACAATTCAATCTCAAATGAAATTCTCAAGAAAAGTATGATTCGAATAAACAAATTTTTTTCAAAGAAATACATTTGAGATCTTCTGTTGACTGTACAAGTAAAAAACTATATGAAAAAGTAAAAAAATAAAAATGTGATTAGATTTATAGTATTTGTGGTTCTCCGGTACGTGTACGTCGGGACTGTGGATCTCCGGTACTAACCCGCATTTACGAATATAATTAAAATTAACATAAACAATTCACAATGGAAGTGATTAACGTAGTTTAGATGTGAGTTGTATATGTTTTATTATACTCAATGCTTAATTGAATTTGTGAAATGTAATTATAACTTGATGAAAATGCAGACGTAATTAATGATTCATTGAAATGTTATGTTTATCAAATTTAAGCTGGAATAAGTCACTTGTTTTTGATATACCTTTTCTAATGAGCATTTTATTCTAGGAGCATAGGAAAACTAATTGTTTTTGGTTGATCTCGTTTGTAAATGACACCAACAGACCACACCAAGTTGTTTCGCCTACAATTTATTATAAAGTTCTTATACAGGGTGTCCTAAAAAGTACTTTGGGGAAAAATATCTTAGTCTTCTCCATTCGACTACAAAAAACCGTTTTTTATTTGGACTTATAGTTCTTCCATAAAAAAAATATTAACATTTCAAGGAAAGCGCGCGCGCGCGACCTTTCACCTATCCAGATAACGCGCGCGCCTTACACTCAGCTGGGAGGTACTTACATAATAGTAAATAAAAGTTAAACATTGGAATCAAACTTTTAACAGCAATTAATTAAATCAACGCAATAGTACAAAAAAATTAAAATAAGTTCGATTATCACGTGCGCTCTCAAAATCACAACAATGTAAATATAAGCCAGCTGATTATCTAGTAAGGAGACAGGCCACGCGCGCGCATTCCTTGAAATGTTTAGAATTTTTTTATGGAAAAACTATAAGTCCAAATAAGAAAGGTTTTTTGTAGTCGAATGGGGAAGACTAGCCCTATCTAGGATATTTTTCTCCAATATAATTTTTTGATACCCTGTATAAAATGTATTCGTTTATCAAAATGCTGAGTCCACTGATTGTAGCACTGTTACATCCAGCTTGACGATCAATGACAAAGTCAATTCTTTCAATAGTGTGGTTCAGCAGCTGTTCGATCGCCACGCTCCACTAAAACCGGTTAAAGTCAAACACAATCCAGCACCTTGGCTAACAGATAGCATAAAAGAAGTTATGGCTAAAAGAGACAAGGCTAAAAGAGCTTTTAAGCAAAGTCCCACTGACTGCAACCATGACAAATTTAAGTCCTTAAGAAATCGTTGCAATCGTTTGTGTCGGGATGCAAAGAGGAAGTACTTTTACGACTCTCTGGTAAATCGTGGTTCTGCATAAGTCTGGAAATTCCTCAAATTTGTCGGTATAGGCAAATCTCTCAACACATCCCTTAAAGACTTCGATTTGAGCGCTCTGAACAATCATTTCTCCCTACCTCCCGTCATACTAAATCCGAATATTAAAGCTAACACCTTGGATCATCTGTCGAAACTGCACATGACACATTCTCCTTTCTCTTTTACAGCTGTTTCTTCAGATGAAGTCAAGAAATCTGTCCTTTCCATATCTTCAGCTGCAATTGGTGATGACAAATTGTGCTCGAGAATAATCGTTATGATATTACCTTATCTTTTACCTATCCTTACTCACATTTTTAATCACTCTTTATCTTCTGGTACCTTTTTTGCTTGGTGGTATGATCCCTTCTGGGTCCGCCTGGCTAGCGACCACCCTTTATATAAAGTCTGCCGCCAAATGTTACCGCTCCGGCGGTAATGTGTTCCGGCAATATTGTATAAAGAGCCAGTTCCTTCCTAAACCCGTGTGCTTTCATCTTCGACCTCATCGTCACTTACCATCAGGTGAGATTGAGGTCAAACGCGGGTTTAGTCACTTATAAAAAAAAAAACCTTCCCTACTGCCTAGAAACGTGCGCACATTATCCCTTTACCTAAAATCCCTAATCCTACTACCGTAACTCACATCCGCATATTTCAATCCTTCCTTTTCTCTCGAAAGTTCTCGAACACATTGTGCAGATACAATTGTCAGCATTCCTTACCTCCAATGAGATCATCACCCCATTCCAATCCGGCTTCCGTCCTGGCCACAGCAGTGTTTCAGCTTTAATTCACGTAACTGATGACATTCGCTGGGCCATGGAAAACAAATCCCTTACCTTACTTATCCTTCTCGATTTCAGCAATGCTTTTAACGCTGTTAATTTCGACATCCTACTGGGTATCCTTAAATCCTTAAATGTATTCCCACCGGCATTGACTTGGTTTGAGTCCTATCTTCGTGGTCGCTCGCAGGTGGTCTGCCTTGATGAGAGTTACTCACATTGGTGTAATCTATCTGCAGGTGTGCCGTAGGGTGGTGTCTTATCTCCTCTCCTTTTTTTCGATCTTCATTAACTCAGTAACCAAAGTCATCTCATCCAAATTCCATCTCTACACAGATGATCTGCAAATCTACCGCCATTTTGCTGTTTCTGGTGTTAATTCTGCTGTAAGGGCAATTAATACAGATTTGTGTCGAATAGGTGACTGGGCGAGGTCTTTCGGTTTTCTCATCAACCCACTAAAATCACAAGCCATGATCATAGGCAGTCGCTATATTCGTGGTTACCTTGACTTTTCTGTTATTCCTCCAATCATCATGGACAATGTTACGATTGCTTTCACTGACACAGCCAAGAACTTAGGAGTCATTATCGATTCAAATCTTACATGGAACGCGAATGTCAGTGAAATCAGTCGTACTCCTTGCACTCTCTAAAGACCTTACAAACGTTTTTACCCTTCAAAACCAAAACTTCCCTTGCCCAGTCGCTTGTTCTGCCCATTCTTGATTACGCCGATGCTTGCTATTTGGATGCCACGGAGGAACTTCTTAACAAATTGGAGCGTCTTCAAAACCTTTGCATTCGTTTCATCTTTGGCTTGAGGAAATTCGATCACGTTTCTGAATATCGCAGGCAACTTCGATGGCTTCCGATTCGGCACCGGCGTAACACTAGGATCCTTTGCCTCATTTTTAATATCCTTAATAACTCACTTACTCCTCTCTATTTGCGTGAAAGGTTTTCATACTCTCACTCTCAGGATACGCCATGTAGAGCACATTTGCGTACTCTTTTACATATGCCTTCTCATAAAATCGATTATTATTCCTACTCTTTATCTGTCCATGCAGTCAGATTGTGGAATTCGTTACCTCATCTAATTCGTGAGTCTAAAACGATATCTATTCTTAAAAAGAAAGTCAAAGATCACTACTATTCGCTACTGTAAGCTATGTTACCCACATTACTATCTATATGATATTAAGATATATAAAATAATGTTTGTATATGTATAAAGTATATATAATAATATGTATATGAATTGGTATGTATATTAATTCATATGTATGTATATTTAGTACCTACACACTATTATTGCTTTTCAAACCAAACTATCCAGTCATGGGTCTGCTGTAAGAAATTTCGTAAGAGATAAGCTGTACCTTTGTACTAATTTTTATTCTTTGTCTCTTAATTGTATCTCAACTGTGTGTACATAAATTGTTAAATAAATAAATAAATTATTATTTATCTTACGTAAGATCAAGACATTACACAGAAGATATGATGTTTTTTTTCCGCCACAGAAGACAACCCCTCGGAAGAACCTTGACCTATTGACCGTACGAGGTTCTCACTGAGAGGTAGGAGGAGAATACCTCAGAATTAGGAAAGGGCACTTGCCAGGGACAGGTCCCCGGCCAGATGATCCCAGACAGTGTGAGACTTCTACTCACTTTTGTCTTTCTACCGGCAATCGAACGATGAAATGAGCGACAGCCAGTTGGTGATACAGGCTGCGCGTAGAAAAATACAGATAGTACTTCGTGCTAAATCGACTATATGTTATCTTTCAACTAGGAGCTGACAGAAGATCAGATAGAACGTCCTTTGGCATACGACAAGAGCGCTTGAAAGACTTTAGATTGGGTTTGTAGGAGATAGTCGCACGAACTAACCTATTCGGATGACTAAGATATCCCGATGATTATTATGTGTTACGGAACCCTCTTATTAAATTAGTTTGCCAATAATTTTTACGATTCATAATCGAAAATAAAACACTTTTTAACCGGATTTATCGCGTATCATTTATATTTTACATTTTGACTCGACGTTTCGGTGTCTTTGAAAAACTCAACCTTGAGTAAAAAGTTAGTAAATTTATTTAAATGTCACAATCTTATTAACCTATTTCTACAACCAACTAGGGTAACAAAGACCACTGCAACTTGTCTAGATAATGTGTATTCTGATGCAATGCCAGTATATTCATCAGTAATAAATAAACTAAGCTCTGATCACAGCGGTCAGTTGGTTACATTTAAATACTCAAAATAAAAACAGGTTAATAAGAGTACAATGGTTGTTCCAGTCAATGACAAACGTTTGGAGAGATTTCGATGTGGTCTAATCAACAATATACCTACTATAGCCCACTCCAATAATGTAAATTTACAATACAGTAACTTAAGTAGATTAATAAATAAACAACATGACAGTGTATTTATTCCGAAAAAGATCTCTCTAAACCAGTGTAAATCATTCAGTGATTGGGCTACCACAAGTATACATATCAGTAGAAAGCACCTATATGATCTCTATCATGAGAAATCATATAACAAAAATGACACCTTTTGCAACTATGTCAGAACTTACTCAAAGTTATTTAAAAAAGTTTGTGCCGCAGCCAAATCAATCTATCTAGGTAATAAGATTAAAAATAGTGCTAATAAGACTAATACTACTTGGAATATAATTAATAAGGAAACTGGGAAAGTTAAGAATCGCAATAGTGAGTTTAAGCTTGTTATTGACAATACAATGATTAAAGCAGATGAAAATGTTGCGACAGCATTTGAGAGCTGTTTTGCTGACATTCCAGTTTCAACTACTAAATCATTAAGCTCATCACCTGTGGCGGCTGAATCATTGCTCAAAAATCATGTGAGTGAGTGCAAGGTGTCTTTCAAGTTCCAACCCATAGACACCGGGGATATTATTAAAACATTTAAGACAATTGATATTAAAAAGACAACTGACCTGTGGGGCATATCTGTTGAAATATTAAATTCTATTATAGATGTAATAGCTCCTTGCCTTGTTGAAATATTTATTAACTGTATTATTAGTGGGGAGTTTCCTGATTTAATGAAGCATAGTAAGGTTATACCTTTATTTAAGTCGGGTAGCACTACAGACCCTTCTAATTTTAGACCAATTTCAATTCTACCTACTTGTAGTAAAATTTTTGAAAAAATTATTCTTAATCAACTCTTGGCCCATTTCACCTATAACAATTTACTTCATAATAAACAATTTGGATTTACAAAGGGCCGTTCAACAACTGATGCTGATGTCGAACTATTTGAAATAATCACTGGTGCCTGGGAGAGGTCACAGGATGCCCTAGGTGTATTTTGTGACCTATCTAAGGCATTTGACTGTGTTCAGCATGACACTCTCATCAGGAAACTCCATCACTACGGCATCAAAGGCACTGACCTCAAACTTTTGAATTCTTATCTAAGTGATAGAATTCAGAAGGTTGAGGTTAACCGGAAAAGGTCGGCTGGGTCGGTTGTGAGAATGGGAGTGCCTCAAGGATCAATTCTGGGCCCATTTCTGTTTCTAGTCTATATAAATGATCTACCCTATATGGTAGGCAATAATCATGAGATTGTATTGTTTGCTGACGACACATCATTAATTTTTAAAATGATAAGACAGAAAATAAACTATGACGATGTAAACAATGCTCTCGCAAATGTTGTTCAGTGGTTCAATATAAATAATCTAGCGTTCAATGATAAAAAAACTAAATGTATAAAATTCTCTGCACCAAATGTAAAACAAGTTGAGTCTGATCTGCGGCTTAATGGGAACAGATTGAATCTAGTAGATAACACTGTTTTTCTTGGAATTACATTAGATTCTAAATTGCAATGGGGCGCCCATATCTCACAACTAGCGAGTAGACTTAGTTCTGCAGCGTTCGCGGTAAAGAAAATTTGCTCATTGACTGATGTTAATACAGCGAAGCTGGTATATTTTAGTTATTTTCATAGTATAATGTCCTATGGCATCCTACTTTGGGGCAATACCGCAGATATTGACACGATATTTACACTGCAGAAAAGGGCTATTCGTGGAATGTATAAACTTGGAAACAGAGAATCTCTTCGAGAAAAGTTTAAAGAGATTGGTATCTTGACCCTTGCATCACAATATATTTATGAAAACATTATGTAAGAATAGTAATAAATTTAAAACTAGGAAAGATAATCATGATACAAATTACTCTGTAAGGACTAGGAACGACCATACGTTAGTGTTTCCTAAATTAAGGCTGGCTAAAAGCAGCAAATCATTTATTGGAATGTCAATACGTATATATAACAAAATTCCGAAGTCAATTCAATCCCTGCCATTCAATAAATTTAAATCAATCATTAAAAACACTCTATCTCGAAAAGCTTATTATAAAACTAAATATTACTAAGATGATAAAAAGGCATGGGATTAAGCACAACAGGATATTTCTAAAAGTTTATAATTACTTAATAATTTTGTTTACAGCTTGGCTGTGCAGTATATGTATGACATGCTGGTGACTGTCCCACTCACTTATTTTTTTGTCTAGACATCAGCAAGAACGTCATGCTCCCTCAGGCGGCATGGCTAGCGGTAGCGTCGGGTATCGGGTCACCCTCTTCCCTAAAATATGGTTGAGGAGGGTGATGGCTGGTGCTTGCGTCAACTCGTGAACGGGTGCTGCTAGCGGTGCCAGGTCGTTTTGCTAATGATACTATGACTATTTTATTCCATTTTTGTTCAAATACTCTGGTCCCAGTTTGTCATATTCGTATTGTGCATCCATAGCTAATTGCATCTGCTATGTAAGCAATTTGGTTGTGGCATGACATTGGCTCTCACAATTAGCTGTCTTGTGTTTGTTTTTTTTTCATGTCACGGTCAATTTGTACTGTACCTATTTGTATTAATTTGATAAATCTGACTGAAAAAGAGTGCCAAGAGTTTTTTTCCGCCGGCTTTTTTGTCTCTTGGTCTACTGTAATATCTTATTTAACAACTATCAACAACTAGTTAAAGCCGAAGTATGTGATGACTGACTTCATCAAGTGTTTTGTGAAATTCCTAAGATGAATAAAACTTTTTGAATTTTGAATTTTTTGAATTTTTGCAGACCTCCTGGTCACGAGCACTGAAAATACCGCATAAAAGATTGTCATTTAACGAAATACAAGTGACATATCACAAGTCAGTAGTGGTGTAATTACCTAAAATTAATCGTAAACGACACGCGTGTAGGCTAGAGGACTCGTTGTCAATAAATACACGGTAGGTCTTTTTCTTTTTCCGAGTTGATTTCGATTAATTCGACTATAATTTAAGAATAAAGGTTACAGAGTACAGATGGCGTAAGTTTACTGAATATTGGTTACAGCTTATAAATGGCGGCCTTATCATCAAAAGATTTCTTCCAGGCAACCATAATGATGATTGATAAAGCTGTTGGAATTGAAATGGTGACTGTACCCATTCAGGTACATTTGAACAGAAGGGGCGCTTCCGGGCAGCAATCATCACTTGAGATAAATAATATCCACGTCCACAGTTTACCTATTTTCAAACTCTGGAAGAAACAACCTTCATCGCATTTGAAGACCACTTTGGAGATGGGGTAAACCTGTCTGCCTCAGACGCCAGTGGTTGCGGGTTCGATTCCCGCACGTAACAAGAAAAAAAACCGTGTCTGGGTGTTTATCTATTTATGTATTTATATCCTAGGTTCCCCCCTAGTTCGCTACATGGTATACCATAACACACGCTATGCTTACTTTGGGACCATGTAGTTGGTGTGTCTGGGGATTTTATTTTATTTTATTTATTATCGGTTTGCAGAACAAACGCAATTTTCAACTATTCTTTCGCCAGTCAGAATCAGAAATTAAAACCGTAACCTACAGGGGTTACGGTACCCTTGTAGTTATTTTTTGTATATACGAAACCTGAAAACAGCTTGTTTAGCAAAAGAATCGATTGTAATAGTGTTTAATAGATGATAGCTCATTTAAGTTTAGTGACTGGGCAACAGTAGGAATATTCAAAAGCAGAGACAGATTATATGAATTATATGATGAAAATCATATAATCATAGCGAAACCTTTAAGGAATATGTTAAAAAATACTCCAAAATGTTCAAAAATGTGTGTAGTATTGCGAAATCAAATTTTATTAATAATAAAATTCAAAATAGTGTAAATATACCTAAAACTACTTGGCAAATTATAAACAGCGAAACTGGAAAGTCTAACATTAGAAACGCGGAACATAAACTGAAAATTGGTGATCGACTGTTGACATCAGATACAGAAGTTGCTGAAGCTTTTGAAAAATTCTATGCAGACATTCCAGTTTCGACTACGAAGACATTAAATTCATCAGTTAAAGCTGCACAGTCTTTTCTTGAAAATAATGTAAATAAGTGTAAAACTAACTTTACTTTCAGGCATGTTACTGAAAGTGAGGTATTGAAAGCTTTTAAAAGTATAACAATTAAGAACACTGCTGATCTGGATGGTATTTCTGTTAAAATCATCCAATCTATCATTGACGGTATTGCACCTTATTTAGCCAGAATATTTAATAATTGTGTTGATAATGGTGTGTTTCCGGACTTAATGAAACTTAGTAAAATTATTCCCGTATTTAAAGCAGGAAGCATAACCGACCCCAGTAACTTTAGACCAATCTCTATATTACCAACACTTAGTAAAATTTTTGAAAAGCTTATTTTAAACCAACTAGTGGTACACTTCTTTAGCAATAATTTAATGAATTCAAATCAATTTGGTTTCACACGGGGTCGCTCAACAACTGATGCCAGTGTTGAGCTTATCAAACATATATTTGATGCCTGGGAGGAGTCACGTGATGCCTTCGGTGTCTTTTGTGATCTGTCCAAGGCTTTTGACTGTGTTCACTACGATACACTCCTCATGAAGCTACACCACTATGGAATCAATGATAGGGCACTTGATTTTATGAAATCCTATTTATGCAATAGAATTCAAAGAGTTGATATTAATGGAAAGAGATCATCGGGATCAGCAGTTCATATGGGAGTGCCCCAGGGCTCGATTCTTGGGCCTTTCTTATTCTTAGTTTATATAAATGATTTGCCATTTTTAGTGAAAGACAAGTGTGAGGTCATATTATTTGCTGATGATACCTCTTTTCTATTTAAAGTAAGTAGGCAATTGAAGCATTGCTTTGAAATAAACTGTTGTATTGAAACTGTGGAGAAATGGTTTTCAGCCAATAACCTACTACTCAATGAAAATAAAACTAAATTTTTTAAATTCCCTTTGCCTAATGTCCGGCATGTAAATACTAACTTAATTGTAAAAGGACAAGAATTGAGCCCTGTAAATTCAACAGTGTTCCTTGGCATAACCCTAGATGCACAACTACAATGGGGACCACATATAGAAAGGTTGGCGAAGAGACTTAGTTCTGCAGCATATGCCGTCAAAAAGATGCGAAATATCTCTAATGAAGCTACTGCGCGGTTGGTTTATTTTGGTTATTTTCATAGCCTAATGACATACGGCATTCTCCTGTGGGGAAATGCTGCCGATATTAAAACCATCTTTGTGCTGCAGAAACGGGCTATTCGCTCAATCTACAAACTTAATTCCAGGGCGACACTTAGAAATAAGTTTAAAGAAATTAATATTCTTACCTTTGCCTCACAATATATCTTTGAAAATCTTATGTTCGTAAAAAAGAACTTAAACATGTTCCATAGAAAATGTGACTTGCATAATGTTAATACTAGAAATAAGTACAAGCTAGCCGGCTATGATAGTAGACTTCATAAAGTCACTAACTCATTTATGGGTCAATGCATACGTTTTTATAATAAGGTTCCCACAAATATTCAAGACTTACCACTTGATAAATTTAAAGAAACTATTAAACAAAAATTGTGTAGTAAAGGCTTTTATACAATTTCTGAATATATGGACGATAAAAGTCCTTGGTTGTAAATTGTTTTTCAAATATTCTCAATCTCCAACTCCATCTCCAACACCATCTCCATTTCCTTCTCATCCAACGCCATCTCCATCTCCTTCTTATCCATACAACAGCAAGAACGTCATGCTCCCTCAGGCGGCATGGCTAGCGGTAGCGTCGGGTGTCGGGTCACCCTCTTCCCTAAAATATGGTTGAGGAGAGTGATGGCTGGTGCTTGCGTTATACTCGTGAACGGGTGCTGCTAGCGGTGCCAGGTCGTTTTGCTGAAGACTTTATGACTATGTTACTTTTTTGAATTTGACTCTGACTTCCCCATCTCCATCCCATTCCCCCATGTTCACGTCCGTGTTAGTGTCCAGTCTCTGTCCACGACTATCCTCATCTCCATCCACATTATCTGTAATATCTCTCACCTCTATCGCTACATCTATCTACTTCTATCTTTACCTCTATATCTATGTCTACGTTTTTGTCTAGTACTTGATTGCCTAATGTATAAATATAATAGTAGACTCCAGAAGATCACCAACTCGTTCATGGGTCAATGTGTACGCTTTTATAATAAAACTCCAAAATATTTAAGATTAACCCTTCGATAGATTTAAGGATAAGCATAAAGTTTTATTATAAGATATCCGGATGCAAGAAGATTGTAAATTGTTGTTGTTGTTATTGTTATTGTGTATTTTTAAAAGATGATTGCTGTTGAGTTTCTTGCCACTTCTTCTCAACAGATCGACTTTCCGAAGTGGTGGTAGATTCAGTTCAATTTGTAAATTGTGACTTATTTCAAATGTATTTAAATACTTACGAAATAAAGATTCTTTTGACTTTGACTTTGACTTTATACTATTTCATATTTGAATTTAATAATCTTTACAGAACCTTCAATAATATTCACACTCACTCGCGTACGTACATCGTACGCGGTCCAAGGATGAAAGTAGGTACCTACGTTGAATGAAACCGTAGCGACCGAGTGCCGAGCGCTGCGTGTCCCTACTCTTGAAGCTTGCTGAGTTATTAAGATACTATACACGGTGACTGGTGACCAGCACCACCCGCTAAGTATCTATTGCATTACGCTTATGTAAGCATGCGTTGCGTAATGAGTTCTCTAACTTTCGGTTATGTTTACTCACTAAATAATTTATATTTATTTTTTATTTGTATTTTTTCTCTTCATATATGATCTCAAACTATCACTTCCTGGAATTTCGAAAATGACCCACCAGTCACCCTGTATATTCTTTTTGTACACCGATTCTTTAAAAAAAAAATTGACCCATGTGGTGGGTTTCGCAAAAACAAACAAGAACGTTGTATATTAGTTGGTGACCGCCAACCATCAATTTGTTACGAGGTACTCATGTTATTCTGTAAAGAATAGGAAGGGCACTTTCAAAAAATTTTTTTCTATTTCATGTCACGATTGTCCAAGCCATACATCAATAACTTATAGTCATTAATGTATGGCTATTTATTTATAATTTATCTTATCGAAAGATGACGATCTCGCTATATTTATTTCAAATCAACGTTGTTCCAAATTTATTCGTATTTGCAGACTGGCAAAACTAATATCGCGAGTGTAGCATAATACTTTGAAATCTCAAAGTGAAAACTCACCATCCCACTACCTACCTGAATTGAAGACCTCATAATATGGAGTTTGATATTAACTCGCAAAATTAAACAGAACTGACACTGAAACAGTTCTAACTTGCATTATCACCATGGTAACGGTCGCTGATTAATATCGAAAGCTTAATAAGTTATCTCATTTCCTATAAATGTCAAGATGGCGTGAATGCCACTTAGTTTAAAGAAAAGTTGTAGAGCTCCGCTCAACTGAATTTTAGCTTTAAGTTATTGCAGTTAAAGTCTCAAATGGATATTTTCTTCAAATTTATTGTCAAAAACCTTAACTCGGCTAGTAAGTCTTCGGTACACGGATACCTTCACTTACCATCAGGTGAGACGAAGGTCAAGCGCGGATTCAGTAAAAGATAAAAAAGATAATGTATCGTGTCTTGTTTATTATCCTACTCGATTTTACCCTCGGTTTCACGCGCGGAAACTTTGTGATTAAGCATGATTTATTCTTCATATTAATTCCATAAAATAAAAAGTATAAAAAGTAGTGTGGATGCTTTTTCAAGATTCAGTCTACAGGGTGACTGGTGATAAATTTGCAATATTGAAGGAGAGCACTCTGTACTCGATTCTGATCATAATTACACTGTTAAAATTTTTAGTGAAAATTACATAAAAGCTTGGGCAACGAGAGTATTTATGTAATATTAAATGTCGATGTAGTTTTACATGAGAGATGTAATTTTACATTACATAATTGTGTATTTTTTCTATAATTTATGGAAATTCACGTATATTTCGGCAATTTTATACCTTTTTAAAGTATATTTACACATTCTGTATGTATTGCTTCTGTAATAATCCCAGCCCATGTGTAAAAATACAAATTGTTCTGTCATTATACACGTTTTAGGTATAATTACATAAAAATATTAAAAATCTGTAAAATTACCGAAAATTATTTTCTTTTCCAGTATTTACTGAAATTTACAGCTGTTTTCGGTACATTTTACAGGTTTATTTACTTTTTTTACATGTAAAATCACATATTTTTTAACAGTGTATGTAATAAAAGTAGGTACTTAATTTTTCACCAGAAATCCCTTTGAATAAATAAAGAGACCTTACTACACTTTTCCCGACGCGCTGCCTCAGTCAACACGCACACAGCAGTGTTCCCGCCACACGCACACCACCACCCGCTAAGTATTTTTTGTATTACACTAATGTAACCATACGTTGCGTAATGAATTCTGTAACTTTCGGAGGAGGTTACTCAGTAAATAATTTATATTAATTTTTTTGTTTATTTTTCTCTTCATGCATGATCTTAATTTTTGATCTTAAATTGCGAAAATTAATCAATAAAACAATATCTATGCAAAACAACGCTCGGCCTCACAGTGGGCTTGTTAAGCATGGAGGGGCAATTAAGCACATAAAGTAACTTTTATAGGTTGAGATAGAGATATCAGCTAAAACGGAGCTCTAGCGCCATCTAGAACTAAGTGACTGAAACTTTTAGTAGAACCAGTCGGGAACTTTCCCTGTATTTTTCTTTAAGAATATTTAAGACTCCTCAAATATGTATATTATCATGATTATATGAAATATGTATATATCAGAAAATCGTTATCACGATCAAAATTCCAATAAACATGCAAAGGTCGAATTGCAGCGTTGTTTCCGAAATCCAGTAGAATTGCCGGGTCAGAATTAAAAAAGGGAGCGTCAGAGTCCAAATGGTGGCCGGTCTAAATTGTGGGTAAAAGGAATCCAAGAAAAAAGCGATAAAAACAACATTCAAAAACGGGTGCCCAGTAACGAACAAGGGTAACGAATGAAAGATAGATTTAATGAGTCGGTTAGGTGATTGATTGAATGAACCAAAGAATGAAAAGTAGGATGAAAGAGACATTGTCTATGACATTTTTCTAATTTTATAAATTATAAACAGCGCCATCTATATCTTTAGTGATACTTACGAAATTTAGTGAAAACACCGTGATTAAGCATTCTCTGCTTGGATCCAATTGAGGGTGCCTGTCACTAGTTGACCGACGTGAAAGTGTTCGGATTGCACAAAACACTTTTAATCCGGATTTATCACGTATAATTCGAGCGACTCGTAGTCTGTACCTAAAGACGAGTTAAAATGTAAAATATAATTACAGATCGGGTTAAAAAATATTTTATTTAAGTTTCTGAATCGTAAAAACTTACAACAACAGGGTTTGGAAAATAAAATTCAGCATCGACTCAGCAGTTTTAAAAAGTAGTGGAGGCAAAACAAATAACTTCATTTGCATATCCGATACTAAAGGAATATGATAGGTTCATTAAAATTTCTGAAATATTCACAGTTTTGCAAACTTAAAACTTTTTTTAATAAACGAAATCATAAGCTCAAACTCTTGTTATTTTATACAACTTCAATAAATTTACTATAAAGCAGTATCTATTTTCTAGAACTAGCGTCGATATTTCGAAGCTTATAAAGGTTTTCGCTGACGGCCCTAATTCACTAAGACCCAGCGTAGTAGAAACTATTTGCAGTAAATAAGGTCATGAGATACCCTGTCACAAAATTAGTAGTTCCTAAGATAAAGGGAATGTATTTTATTTACGACAATGACGGAAATTAAGAAGCAAAAATGTAAAAATATGTTTGAACTAATATGTGTAATTATTATTTCAAACATATTATGCTTTAATTGTTAAGAATCCTTATAAGTCAAAACTTTTAAAAATACTTCACCACTCACTATTTGGCTTTCAAAAACTCAAATTTATACCTATTACTAACTAGGGAGTCTTAAGAAAATATTGATTTACCTATACCCAGTAGTTTTCTTTTTTGGTTGCTTTGTTATTTTTTTATCCTTTGTGTTTTTATTAATAATTTAGTATTTTCTTGTTTTGTTTTTTCTTGATATTTTGTTTTGTTTATTCTTGTTTTTTTTTGTGTGCCTGATGGCAAACCTAAAAATTGTAAATCAATAATTGGCTGAGAGCATCGTTTTAAATGTGTATTTTTTTTATAATTAAGAGCTGTGGATTTTGTTATTCTATTATTATTTTACTACAGACTAAGCCCGCGTTTGTCCTCAATCTCACCTGATGGAAGGTGACGATGAGGTCGAAGATGAAAGCACACGGGCTTAGGAAAGACCTGGCTCTTCATAAAATATGGCCGGAACACATCACCGCCGGAGCGGTCATATTTTTACGGCAGATTTTATATGAAGGGTGGTCGCAGTCGGATCCTGACGGGATCCTACCACCAAGCACTTCGCTTCGCCTTCGCTCGGATTAGTTGCACAGGCTACTGTTCATTCCGAAAAAAATAGTGGTACTAACGGGAAGGTTTTCTTTCAAGAATTTAATTTCACACTTTAACACTTTATGGCGTGGCGTAAGTATTTTGATCGTCCAGTAAACCTTATTTATGTTATTGCCTTTCAAACGTGAGATCCCTTATAAAAACTTTAACGCGAATGAAGTCGCAGGCAACGGCTAGTTTTTAAGGCGAGGATGCAGCGTTGTTACTCTTTTTTGGACGTTAATATACACAGTAATGTATACAAGTTAGGTCGGAAAAAAATATTCAAAAAAATTTACCATATAAACAACTGTGTAAAGATAGAAACATGATTTATGAAAATTTGCTCGATAAAAAAGTCACAAATATAACACTAATTTACCATTCTAAACGGATATTGCTACGAAACACCATATTGATTTATATAAAAGTTATTTGAAAACATAAAACGGACTTCTCTTAACCGATGTGTAGAGATTTTTTAATAGTTATAATTTTGAAAATAAACCCTTTAAACGTATTTTCGTCGGTGAAATTCGCTAGCGATATTTCGGTGGGAAGTACGGAAAAATGCACCGCGCCCTCTTGTAGCCCTTAATATCTGCAAAATATGTAACGACTCAAACTTATACTCATGTTTGTATCTCTAAATGCAAAGCAACTAAGTCCCGACTAAGCTCTAAAAGCAATATTTAAAGTTATGGGAGCTTGGACCGGTGCCCATTTTCACAGACCGTAACTTTACCTAAGGATACTTAAAATCATCCCCTAACTAAAATTACGTTGCATGCTCCCGAGGGATATTCAAATATACATTGGTGGCTTAGTGTGAGGTCAGCTAGCAAATATTTGTTGATATCATATTTATGTTCTAAATTTTGTTGAATATTCAGCGAGTCTTCTAATATTCTTTATTAAATAAATACAAACCTAAGTTCTGACCCTAGATTAAGTATAAGTACATACATTTTTGCATATATGGCATGGAAGGCATGCTTATTATTAAGTCGATGGACATGTTAATTCTAGGTTAATTCTCTACCCACCTAGGCACTCTTCCATTCTGGACTGGGAGCAAAGGAAAAATATAGAATGCTCCAGCTGCTTCTCTTCCCGGGCATGCTGTAAGTCATTAAAGGGACTGAGGTTTTATTTCAGGTTATTTTGTGGGTGATCCCCTGTCAGCAGATTATTTATTGTTAGATTTTATAGTATTCAGTTTTGGGAAGTTCAGAAATGCACCCAGTTTTCATATTATTTTGATTTTGATGAAAGCATGAATTTTTTTGATGGAATTGAGATTGCCTATAATGTTTAAAATGTACCTTTAAGGCAAGTCGCTGCTATTTCTGATTTGATTCCATTCTAAAAACAACATAATTTTGTTTTAGTAAGTGTGATTGATTCGGCTGAAAAGATTCTTAATGATTTTAGTTTTATAGACCGCTTTTCGAAGAAGTCGTCGTGGCGCCATGGTTACTGTGTGTATCTTACGATATCGCAGGTTAAGCAACGTTCGGCGCGGTCGGTACTTGGATGGGTCAAAGTCAAAGTCAAAGTCAAAAGAATCTTTATTTCGTAAGTATTTAAATACATTTGAAATAAGTCACAATTTACAAATTGAACTGAATCTACCACCACTTCGGAAAGTCGATCTGTTGAGAAGAAGTGGCAAGAAACTCAACAGCAATCATCTTTTAAAAATACACAATAACAATAACAACAACAACAATTTACAATCTTCTTGCATCCGGATATCTTATAATAAAACTTTATGCTTATCCTTAAATCTATCGAAGGGTTAATCTTAAATATTTTGGAGTTTTATTATAAAAGCGTACACATTGACCCATGAACGAGTTGGTGATCTTCTGGAGTCTACTATTATATTTATACATTAGGCAATCAAGTACTAGACAGAAACGTAGACATAGATATAGAGGTAAAGATAGAAGTAGATAGATGTAGCGATAGAGGTGAGAGATATTACAGATAATGTGGATGGAGATGAGGATAGTCGTGGACAGAGACTGGACACTAACACGGACGTGAACATGGGGGAATGGGATGGAGATGGGGAAGTCAGAGTCAAATTCAAAAAAGTAACATAGTCATAAAGTCTTCAGCAAAACGACCTGGCACCGCTAGCAGCACCCGTTCACGAGTATAACGCAAGCACCAGCCATCACTCTCCTCAACCATATTTTAGGGAAGAGGGTGACCCGACACCCGACGCTACCGCTAGCCATGCCGCCTGAGGGAGCATGACGTTCTTGCTGTTGTATGGATAAGAAGGAGATGGAGATGGCGTTGGATGAGAAGGAAATGGAGATGGTGTTGGAGATGGAGTTGGAGATTGAGAATATTTGAAAAACAATTTACAACCAAGGACTTTTATCGTCCATATATTCAGAAATTGTATAAAAGCCTTTACTACACAATTTTTGTTTAATAGTTTCTTTAAATTTATCAAGTGGTAAGTCTTGAATATTTGTGGGAACCTTATTATAAAAACGTATGCATTGACCCATAAATGAGTTAGTGACTTTATGAAGTCTACTATCATAGCCGGCTAGCTTGTACTTATTTCTAGTATTAACATTATGCAAGTCACATTTTCTATGGAACATGTTTAAGTTCTTTTTTACATACATAAGGTTTTCAAAGATATATTGTGAGGCAAAGGTAAGAATATTAATTTCTTTAAACTTATTTCTAAGTGTCGCCCTGGAATTAAGTTTGTAGATTGAGCGAATAGCCCGTTTCTGCAGCACAAAGATGGTTTGAATATCGGCAGCATTTCCCCACAGGAGAATGCCGTATGTCATTAAGCTATGAAAATAACCAAAATAAACCAACCGCGCAGTAGCTTCATTAGAGATATTTCGCATCTTTTTGACGGCATATGCTGCAGAACTAAGTCTCTTCGCCAACCTTTCTATATGTGGTCCCCATTGTAGTTGTGCATCTAGGGTTATGCCAAGGAACACTGTTGAATTTACAGGGCTCAATTCTTGTCCTTTTACAATTAAGTTAGTATTTACATGCTGGACATTAGGCAAAGAGAATTTTAAAAATTTAGTTTTATTTTCATTGAGTAGTAGGTTATTGGCTGAAAACCATTTCTCCACAGTTTCAATACAACAGTTTATTTCAAAGCAATGCTTCAATTGCCTACTCACTTTAAATAGAAAAGAGGTATCATCAGCAAATAATATGACCTCACACTTGTCTTTCACTAAAAATGGCAAATCATTTATATAAACTAAGAATAAGAAAGGCCCAAGAATCGAGCCCTGGGGCACTCCCATATGAACTGCTGATCCCGATGATCTCTTTCCATTAATATCAACTCTTTGAATTCTATTGCACAAATAGGATTTCATAAAATCAAGTGCCCTATCATTGATTCCATAGTGGTGTAGCTTCATGAGGAGTGTATCGTAGTGAACACAGTCAAAAGCCTTGGACAGATCACAAAAGACACCGAAGGCATCACGTGACTCCTCCCAGGCATCAAATATATGTTTGACAAGCTCAACACTGGCATCAGTTGTTGAGCGACCCTGTGTGAAACCAAATTGATTTGAATTCATTAAATTATTGCTAAAGAAGTGTACCACTAGTTGGTTTAAAATAAGCTTTTCAAAAATTTTACTAAGTGTTGGTAATATAGAGATTGGTCTAAAGTTACTGGGGTCGGTTATGCTTCCTGCTTTAAATACGGGAATAATTTTACTAAGTTTCATTAAGTCCGGAAACACACCATTATCAACACAATTATTAAATATACTGGCTAAATAAGGTGCAATACCGTCAATGATAGATTGGATGATTTTAACAGAAATACCATCCAGATCAGCAGTGTTCTTAATTGTTATACTTTTAAAAGCTTTCAATACCTCACTTTCAGTAACATGCCTGAAAGTAAAGTTAGTTTTACACTTATTTACATTATTTTCAAGAAAAGACTGTGCAGCTTTAACTGATGAATTTAATGTCTTCGTAGTCGAAACTGGAATGTCTGCAAAGAATTTTTCAAAAGCTTCAGCAACTTCTGTATCTGATGTCAACAGTTGATCACCAATTTTCAGTTTATGTTCCACGTTTCTAATGTTTGACTTTCCAGTTTCGCTGTTTATAATTTTCCAAGCAGTTTTAGGTATATTTACACTATTTTGAATTTTATTATTAATAAAATTTGATTTTTTTGGGTGACCGCCGACCATTCGTTTCTCACGGCGACTTCCGTGCTTCGGAGGGCACGTTAAGCTGTCGGTCCCGGGTGCTGTATACTTGTATACAGTAGTCATTAGGGTTTGTCAGAAGCCATATCGGCACCCTGAAAATTCTGACATCCACCACCCAGCACTGGGCCAGCTCGGTGGATTATGGCCTAAACCTCCTCTTCACCCAGAGGAGAGACTCATGCCCTGCAGTGGGCCCATTACACGGAGTTGTGATGATGATGATGATGAGACCGCTTTTATAGATACAAATCTTAAATCCTTTGCTCATATTTTTAGTAAGCAAACTTATAAATAATAAAGAAAAGTGGATCTACGTAAAGAACCTTATACATTGTATAGAGTTTTTATATTTAGATTCTACGTTTGAGTTTCTTTGGCTTTACGCTATTACTGTGGCCACTATAAGACACTTCACTTTAATCCCTTCCATTGAAGTTTTTTTTATATTTATTATTATCAATGTGGTGGAAATACAGAAGGTTACAAATCTGTCAAAAAATTTACTTGAATCTTAGATTAATGCCTTCGACATTAAGTTAAAATTGGTTGGGGAAATTTGACGCTTGATCTGCTGCCTTCTGTATTTACTTTTTGAAACAAAGAGAAGCCTTCGGCAAATAATTGGATCGGTTGATGTTTGAATTTATTGTGAAAGGATTAGTTGGAATTGTTAAGTATAGAGTAATTAGTCAAATATGAAATAGGTACCTACTATATTTGAAATCTATACATATACATACATACATACGTATATATCTTCATGCCTGTATACCTTTTGGATTAGGCAGAACACCAGAGGTTATAAGACTATCCGATATCACGTTTGCCTTTGGAGGTATTTTAATGATGGATAGAGACTATTGCTGTGACAGGGGGTCAGCCTATCGCCTATAAAAAAGCCAATAAAACTCCTGTCCCTTAACTGGGTTTTAAAGTATGCCCGGGAAGAAAAACAGCTGGTACATTATATGTTTTTCTTTCGCTCATAGTCCAGCATGGAAGGTACATTTTTTTTATATTCAAATTCTATATTAGTTCAAAATTTTCAAACTTAAACTTTTCATAAAAAAATAACGTTTATTTTTATATTTTAAATCAAAGTTCAAGGATTCTGATATTGAAAACCACTTTGGAGATCAGAGTTCCGAATAAAAAAGTGATACTACAAAAAAAAGTATTTTTACGTCTTTTGCCTAGCATACGCAAAGCAGCAAACATTATTTTGAAAGGTCGTCAAATTTAAATGATGTTCTACAGACATCGAAAATATTTATAAAACATAAAAACTAAAAATTCAACTGCGGAATACAGTAAGTTTCATCTAAAAAGCACAAAATAAACATAAAACTATAAGAGTTTTTAAATAGTATTTGTAATAAAATATAATTGTAATAAAAACAGAAATTATTTGTTTTTGTGCCTCCAAAATGTTTATTTTAAGACGCCATCTCAAAATTTCATGTATTCAATATTACTTGCGCAGTACGAATCTATGGATACCTCATTTGTTTAAATTCGTCCGGCAGTTCAGTAGAAATCAGGGAACAAGAAACAGACATACATACCATACATACGCGCTGAAAACATAACACTCCTTTGCGTGCCGCAGTCGGGTTAAAACCTCGACTGCAGTAACTGTAGGGGCACAAATCATTACGATGATACCCCAGAGAGAGCACATATAAAACATATTGTTAGTTATGATTTGTTTACAAATAAATATTTTAGATATGATTAAGTTTGATCGATGTTTGTAAGACATTTTGTGAGTGTTGCTAATCTTAAAATTATAAGTTCAACTGTTAAGATTCCAACATACGGCACCATCAAATATTGTCGTTGATTGATGGGCATAGACAATTGCTATTTGGTTTTAAACGCTATGGATTTTAAGATTGGTAATGTCACAAAAGGTTATATAAGGGGAGAAAAAGCGGGAACCGCCCTCTTGATTCTGTGAACTCGAACGAATAAACTGTATGAGTGAACCACCAGTGTATTCATTATAATTCATCCTAACAATATGTACGAGTTTTGCGCTACGATTTTCGTTATCAATATAAATAAAACTGTTCCGTTACTGAATGAATGACTCACAGACAACGTACAGCCGAACTACTGGACGTAGAGAGCTGAAATTTGGAACATACATTCTTTAAGGGATGTAGGGGTGCAATAAGGAAGGAATTCCTTAAATTCCCACGGGAACGGGAATTATTGGACTTTTTAGTTTGTATGAAAAATCTTATTTCTTGAGTGCACAGATATGATACTTGGCATAAAAGTTCTTCAAAAAGAGACTGGTTGTGTTATGAAAGGAATTCTCAAAATTCCCACGGGAACGGGAAATATATGATGTTTTAGTTTGTATGATAAAATCTTATTCTTTGAGTGCACGGATGTGATACCTGGTATAAAGGTTCCTCAATAAGTGTCTGTTTGTATAATGGAAGGAATTCCCGGAATTCCCACGGGAACGGAAAATAGGACTTTTGAGTTTATGCGTGTACGAAGTCGCGGGCAAACGCTCGTCGTCGATAAAAGTACCCACTAATTTTTTATTCTGTTAACTTTTACCGTAGAAAGAATTTTGCAGCCAATTTTAATACAATATTCAAAAGATTATATTCAAAGTGAGCATTCCCAATACCCTTTTTCAGTTACAATCTATACGATAAAATGAAGTAAAAAGTAATCAAATAAAAAATTAAACAAGCAAAACTTCTTTAAACAAAATATTTAATAACTTTAAAGGTTCCATAAGCTAAGGTAGATACAACTATTAATTGCGCTATTGTTTTAAGATCAGTACAACTTTCCGTGTGACATAAACCTCCGTATCTGAAATGAAAACATGCGATCGATAAAAAATACCTAAAGATTAACTTGTTTGTAGCTTTTTTTAGAGAAATCATCTATTTCAGACATATTTTCTATAGAAAATCAGACAATTGTGGATATTCAAATAACACTCTTCTAAAAATAAGATTAATAGTTACACACATCTACAAATATTTTTGATGACACTGATATCCAACACACAGCTACCGTCACATGGCGCTTAAGTTTAAAAAAAAATTGTATATACGAGTATTCTCGTTAAACTGATATTATCTATTGGCTTGAGGGTAAAATGGGGCTCTCTATTGACCAATAAGAACTTGGCATCGTTGTTGGAGCGATATATGAAAAGTGGTCGCAAGCCAGGTCGCCCTCTAAGGAGTCTTATTACCAAGCAGAGGTCACTCTGATTGTAGCCTCTACGACACGTATTTATCCAGAGGCGGAAGCGATATTAATATTCAACTCTAAACTCTCAAAGTTATAAATTAAATTAGTCAAAGAAGTAATAATTGATGAAGGATTTTTACTTTGTATAACACGACCTGGTAGGGTCGACTTAGGATAGATCTTTTGTGACGACCGGCTGGTGTAGTGGTAACATACATTGCCTTCTATCCCAGAGGTCCTGTGTTCGAATCCTGGCGGCGGCGGATATTTGTGTGATGAACACAGATATTAGTCGTCAAATCATGGACGTTTATATGTTTATTCTAATAAAAAATATGTATGTTTATGTATTTCTTAAGTATATCAGTTATCTAGTATCCATAACACAAGTTCTTTAAGAAACTTCATTTGGGCTCGATAATGTTGTGTGAGTGTCAGAAATATTTATTTATTTTTATTTTCTAATTCCTTTGGTCTGTTATTTACCTATTAAATTGTACTCATTATACATTTTCTACAATTGCCGTCAAGTCATGGATGTTTATGTTTATTTAAGTCTATTCTAATAAAAATATGTATTTATTCAATACTAGCTGTGCCCGCGGCTCCGCCCGCGATAATTTCGGGATAAAAAGTATCCTATGTTACTTCTAGTACCTCTCATGATTCGTCGAGTAGTTTTTGCGAGAAAGCTGAACAAATAGTCACACTTTCATATTTATAATATTAGTAAGGATAAGGATTGACATTTTATAATATTTGACAATTAATTGTTTAGATCACTTTCACATGAGGCTTAAGTATCTATGGAACGAAAATACTTCAGCGCAAAGCTTCCGAGTAAACTATATTGAAAGTTGACCCGTCCGGCACGTGAACATGAAGATTTCTAGAACTGCTAACCCGGGAAAGAGCGACGTATAACTGACCATGCGAGAAACAACTGACACCGAGATCTACTCCAGCAACACGAAAAGTCTGCCCTTGAGCCTTATTAATTGTCATTGCAAAACACACCGATACTGGGAATTGCGTTCTTTTAAATTGGAATGGAAAATTATTTGGTATTATGAGAATTCTGGGAATAAAGACGGTTTCTCCTGCACCGCAACCTGTTAAAATTTGAGATATCCAAATAGAATTATACCCAGAAATATGTACAACTTACAACAGAAAAAGAAATGAAAATAAAGCTGAAACGCCTGTGCAATGCTATCTACCTATACCTACTTCACTTAAAAATAAATACCTATAACTACAATAATTAATAAAAGTACCTACGCTTTTCTACCTAAAAAGTACAAAAAAAACTGGACATAAATTAGCCAAAATTTGGAATTTGACCGAATATTTAAACACTACCAAAACAACTAATACCTATTGTATAAAATAACAACGAAAGAAATTCAAATAAACTATTTAAAGACTAAAAGTCGCGCTGATAAGCACGGTTTATAATATCAATTATTGTCTGTCAATAAAGTCGAACGCTCTGAACGCACGAACAGCCAAATATTGAATGAATTATAAAGCTTGCGCTCGCCTCCCGCCTTTTTATACCCTACCGCCGCGAGCCGCGTCGAGCGCGGCAACCGTTACGCAAAAATAATCCTTATTTCATTCAATATTCACGCGCGATGGGTTATTAGCGTATTTCATGTATAAGTTTGGTGTTTCTATACCGATGTCTATGATTCTTTTTTTATTGAATAGGTAATAATGTTATTTTTTTTAAATTAGGGATGAGTGAGAGTATTATAAACGTAAGAGTAAACAAATATAATCAGAAAGCTCCGAACTGCTAAGCTATCGGGATTTACACGTGTTATTGTGAGTCAACCATAAAATATAGACATATACTGTAGTAGGATATTTTTTATATAATTTTATGAAGAATATTTCTGTCATACATGATTTCTATGTAGCTTTAACCATTAAGGCTGCACACGCGACGGAAGCTTAAAAAATGAAGTAATTTCTCCCGTTTTCCCAACATTTCCCTTCACTGGTCTGCTCCTATTGATTGTAGCGTGATAATAAGTATACTATAACCTGCCCAGGAGTATGAGGAATAATTTTACCAAGTTTCGTGAAAATCCGTCGAGTAGTTTTTGTTTCCATAAGGAACATACAGACAGACAGACAGACAAAAATTTTACTGATTGCATTTTTGGCATCAGTATCGATCACTTATCACCCCCTGATAGTTATTTTGAAAATATATTTCATGTACAGAATTGACTTCTGTACAGATTTATAATAAGTAAGTAGGTATAGATATAGATATATGTTTCAATATGTATATTTCTTAAGTATATCATTTATCTAGTATCCATAACACAAGTTCTTTAAGAAACTTAATTTGTGCTAGATAATGTTGTCTGAGTGTCAGAAATATTTATAAATATTATTTGTCCCTAGATTAGTGTGTGGTAAAAGGTGACTTATTCGAGTGGCCCCCCGCTTAGAGGTAGGATCCGTCAGGGTCCAGCTAGCGACCACCCTTCATACAAAATCTGCCACCAAACAGAACCGCTCCAGCGGTGATGTGTTCCGGTACTATTTTCTGATAAGCCAGTTCTTCCCTAAGCCCTTGTATTTCATCTTTGACCTCATCTTCTCTAACCATCAGGTGAGATACAGTTCAAACGCGGGCTTAGTCTATAAATAAAAAAGACGTGTGGCACTCGGAGACTGCCACGGTAAAGCTATTGCATGGAATTGTTTATCAACTTATGCAATTATAATTATTTATTTATTTTATTAATGCAGTAATGTTTGATCTAATATGAAGTTCCACAAGTTCCTAGTAGATGACGCTGATTGTTTATTAAAGCCCGCATGTAAAGTTATGAAATCAAAGTATCACCACTGTGCCGGTCGGAGTGGGGGGTGTTAGGTTTTTTTCGTTACGGAAGTTCTGGATTCGGTCCCCACGCTCAAGGCCCGCGATAGAAGCTATGCAATAGCTTAAAAATATAAAAAATACTTACTTTATAAAACATATTACAAGAATGAAACCAACTGTGAACGAGCCAATTAACTTCGCAACTTCTATAGCACTTTGGAATATTGCATGGATGGTCGCCTCTATTATAGCCATTGTGAGAAGTATTAACTTCATAGTTTGCCTAAAGAATGGATCCATGTGGTGATTAGGAATTGCCTTCATTCTACTGAAAAGAAAAGCAGAATACTGAAAAATTATAATAAAAAACGATTCTATGCGGCTTTTGTCACTTTTTTAGTAGAGGCTAGCCCATTTTGGACCTCTACCTTATCGGATTGTAAGTGAACAGAAGGGCTTAGGGACTTGATCTTCATAAAATACTGCGGGAACACATCTCAGCGGTGAAATTTGGCGTCCAATTTTATATGAAGAGATCCCTAGCTAGACGAGCCCTAATGGGATCCTACCACCTAGCGAGGGACATTTTAAGTGTCTTTTGACGTACTTCAGACACGCTTATTCTAAGGCTGCGTTTCCACTGACGCGGAGCTGAGTGGAGCGGAGCTTAGTGTCGCTTGAATAGGCCAATCACTATGCTTGAAATCTCCGCTGCAATTCAATAGAAACAGAACAAGCTCCGCTCAGCTCCGCGTCAGTGGAAACGCAGCTTAAGCCGAAATACATGACTACTTTCATATATTAAATTAAACGTTGTTCTAGACAAACCAGGCGCGGTCGCAGACTGAAATTTTGGGGGGGGGGGGCACAACAATTTTTTTTTAATCAGGTGTAAGTATCTTTTTTAGCTACTTTTCTTAAAAGATGTTTATCTTTTCATGATTTTGGGGGGGGGGGGTCATGTCTCCTGTAACCCACCCCCTGGGCCCGCGCCTGAGTCAAAGTGACTTATGATGATACTCTCAGAGAGGCCCCTGACAAGTTTAAGTTTAAGTACAATATATCTAATATAATAAAGAAGAAGGGATTGTTCGTTTGTCCAAAATAATTTTGGAATCTACTTTGGATTTGAAGAATTCAGAATGCAAACATAGTTTTTCATATCCTCTTAGCAGGTTTACGAATTCGTTACCGTTGAACAATCTCTTTAGCTCCACTATATAAGTAGGTACAGATAATTAGTATTAAAAATGTAGATACTTCTACTAATAAATATAGATACTAATTACTAGATACGAGAAGAAGATAGAAGATACTATTACTAGATACTTCTTTAAGGTAGATTACTAGATTGACGGCCACTTTGGCGATAAGGTAAACCTGTCTGCCTCAGACGCCAGTGGTTGCGGGTTCGATTCCCGTACGGAACAAGAAAAAAAAAATGTTCCATGTCTGGGTATTTATTTATTAATGTATTTATATTCTAGGTTCCCCTAGTTCGCTACATGGTATCCCATAACACAAGCTATGCTTACTTTGGGGCCATGTAGTGGGTGTGATTGTCTGGGGATTTTATTATTTATTATTATTATTACATAACACCCCTGGATAACCGCGTAGTAAAAGGCGTCTAAACCTACGAGTAACCTGGAAGTACCACTTGGTAGTAGGACCCGTTCAGAGTTCGCCAGACTACCGATAACCCTCCATATAAAATCAGCCGGATTATTTTAATTTGCATTTTTCGTCAAAAACATCGAATGAGAAAAAAATAATGTATACAAACAAACAAACATAAGTTCACGCCTGTATCCCTTATAGGGTAGGCAGAACACCAGAGGTTATTAAACCATCTGATGTTACATTAATTTGCAGGCATTATTATGGTGGAGAGAGACTATTGCAGTGACAGGGGGTCAGTCTATCACTTTTACAGTATATTCTATGTTTTCCCTTTGCTCTCAGTCCAGCATGGAAGAAAAGATAAAAAAATATATCTTGTATGTAAAAAAACAAGTTATAAGTCTCTGAAATTCAACGATTAAATCGCTTTCGATGTATATTAATAACCACATTCTTGCATAAATGACTTAAAAAATGACTGTACATAATGACTTGTATACAATTCAATACTTGCTATTATCTTTTCTGCTGTTCTTGAGCTAGTTAGATTAAATTTTTATTTAATATTTATATATTTCCTTGTATTTTTTTATTTATCTTTCCGTCCCGCTACTCTGATACAGATGTATATAAAGAAAAAACATTATTAGACCCCATCTTTTGAGCTGCATTTAAAGGCTTAAAAAATTAAATAAAACTTAATTTTTATACATACATTGATTTCAAAATAAGTGCTGGTCTGGCAGACCATATAAAATGAACTATAGGACAGAAAACCCCTCAATTTTCACATTACTGGAAATTAATTTGGAAATTTCTACTCTTCTCTTAGAATTAGTTTACTGTTTGACAGTAAAAGTGACACTGCACTGTCATTACGGGCACCACTGATAGTTTGTCAGATTAGACAAAGAACTAATGATTTTTTGATAACAATTTCGCGGTAATCTTTAGGGTACCGCTGCTGGAACTGAATTTCTTGAAAACCAAATCAATTTCACTAGTTTTTATCATTTTACTACTTATTTTACGATATTTGCCAATATTTATTTGCCAAGATTCAAAACTAAGTATAAAGTATTTTACTTTTATTTGGGAAAGGTTCGAGATGTGTTCATGCAATAATGATTTCGACGCGAAGGAAATTCATTTAGCGAGTATCATAATGTGAACCGAAAACTCCTGAACGTGGCTAGTGCTTTAACTAGCCCCAATTCTTCTAATATGTTGTTTCTGTCAATAAATGTCTACCTATCCCACAGTGTCACCGTTCGATTAACCTAGAACTCATGAAATTGATTACATCTATCGTAGCTCATACATTGATCAGACAAGAATTTCTTCTTCATCTGGTCTAAGAGAGAAGGAAAAGACAAGGATTTGTTGGTGCTGGATTGTCATTTCCATCAAATAAAACTGTTTTCCTGTCATCATGGTGTCTGTAACAGTCACAAAATATTCCGTGAAAGGTTCACATTAAATGAAAAATAACATACTCTGTGTTGATGTTGCCTCTATTTACTATACTTGTTTAAGGAGTGAGTGAAATATATATAGATTTTCATCCTCAATACGGTCTCTTGTTTCACAAATTTCTATGTAAACTTGTAAATTAAATAAACCTTAGTATAAGATCAAAGTAAATACGGAACATGAATACATCAACGCATTAACTTTAAGTGGATTAGCTTGTTACAATTATCGCGATCTTGAAAATGTATATTTAGACAAACCCTGAACGAATATGTAATACATACATACATAGCTTCACGCCTGTATCCCTTATGGGGTAGGTAGAACACCAGAAGTTATAAGAGCATCTGATGTCACGTTTGACTTAGGAGGTATTATAATGATGGAGAGAGACTATTGCAGTGACAGGGGGTCAGCCTATCGCCCGAAAAAACGTCAATTAAACCTCTGTCCCTTAACTGACTTTTACAGTATGCTCGGGAAGAGAAGCAGCTGACACATTCTATGTTTTTCTTACGCTCCCAGTCCAGAGTGGAAGTTGGGAATATGTAATATTATATTATTAAAATTTTATTTTATTACTAGGTGAAAAAGTCGTCGTGTTGCCGTGGCTACGGTGTATCATACCATATCGCACGATAAGCAACGTTCGGCGCGGTCGGTACTTGGATATTTGACCGCCGACCATTCATATCTCATGACGACTTCCATGCCTCGGTGGGCACGTTAGGTACTCGGTCCCGGGTTCTGTATACTCGTATACAGTAGTCATTAGCGTTTGTCAGAAGCCCTGAAAATTCTAACATCCACCACGCAGCACTGAGCCAGCGGATTATGGTTCATTCCTCCTCGTCACTCAGGGGAGAGACTCATTCCCTGTAGTGAGCTCATTACAAAGATTTGTGACGATGATGAAAATTTACCATAGGATTTCGCAAATTGGTAATGCGAGTAGCCGCCATAACTGTGACGTCAGAATGACGACGACGACGTCGCGACGCTTCGATTTTCAGTTCTTTTGAAAAATCCAAAGTAAATAAACTGTACCTACTGACTGACGTCACGCGAACGTTATGCAACAAAGTTACAGGTTATCTCCTAAACAACAGCGTCGAGTATATCGATGCAACAGCGACGAGTGACATAATTGGTATTCATTATGTCACTTATATTATTCACACGACATCCCTCGTCGCAAATGTCGGTGTGAGTAAGAATTGTATTCGTGGATCTGTTCGACAATTTTCATTAGGCTTTGGTATTCTGCTGAATCTAACATCTGTGAACTCGGCGACGAAATTTTTGCCATCTCGCAGACGAGCTCGTCGTCGAGCAAAGCGCTGTTATTTAAGTTGGTTAGCCCTGCTGCTGCGCGATACCAACTTGCGGAGCTTATACGGACAAATAAATACAAAAATATAAAGTTTTAAACTTATATGTCATTAATGAACTAATGATATTCAAAGTCCACTTAATTAAAAACTTAGGTACCGTATTATTAAAGGGTTGTTGTAAGTTGGTCATAATTGTTAGTTCGTCATAGAAAAAAGTATGTGTAAGTTCGTCACAGGGTTTTTTTTTATTTTAAATTCGTCACGATGATTTTTTCTGTACAGACAGCAGAAAAATCAAATAACAAATAAATTACAACATTAGATATTTATTAATATTACTTAATCGAAGCAATAATTATAATTTAACTTTAGATCTTTATAAAAATTCACTTATCGGACTAATTACAATAATTAAAACAATAAATAATAATACTTAGGTTTAAATATAAAATCACAGATCTTTAACAGTAATTTTGCATCTAATTTAAAATTGCCATAATTTAACTTTATCATTTAAAATCACAGATTCACTTACTGGACTAATTGTTTGTTACATTATAATTATAAAAATAAATAACAATTCTGAGGTTTAAAAACACAGGTCTTATAGTTACGATAATTCTTCATCAAAGTCAAAGTCAAAAGAATCTTTATTTCGTAAGTATTTAAATACATTTGAAATAAGTCACAATTTACAAATTGAACTGAATCTACCACCACTTCGGAAAGTCGATCTGTTGAGAAGAAGTGGCAAGAAACTCAACAGCAATCATCTTTTAAAAATACACAATAACAATAACAACAACAACAATTTACAATCTTCTTGCATCCGGATATCTTATAATAAAACTTTATGCTTATCCTTAAATCTATCGAAGGGTTAATCTTAAATATTTTGGAGTTTTATTATAAAAGCGTACACATTGACCCATGAACGAGTTGGTGATCTTCTGGAGTCTACTATTATATTTATACATTAGGCAATCAAGTACTAGACAGAAACGTAGACATAGATATAGAGGTAAAGATAGAAGTAGATAGATGTAGCGATAGAGGTGAGAGATATTACAGATAATGTGGATGGAGATGAGGATAGTCGTGGACAGAGACTGGACACTAACACGGACGTGAACATGGGGGAATGGGATGGAGATGGGGAAGTCAGAGTCAAATTCAAAAAAGTAACATAGTCATAAAGTCTTCAGCAAAACGACCTGGCACCGCTAGCAGCACCCGTTCACGAGTATAACGCAAGCACCAGCCATCACTCTCCTCAACCATATTTTAGGGAAGAGGGTGACCCGACACCCGACGCTACCGCTAGCCATGCCGCCTGAGGGAGCATGACGTTCTTGCTGTTGTATGGATAAGAAGGAGATGGAGATGGCGTTGGATGAGAAGGAAATGGAGATGGTGTTGGAGATGGAGTTGGAGATTGAGAATATTTGAAAAACAATTTACAACCAAGGACTTTTATCGTCCATATATTCAGAAATTGTATAAAAGCCTTTACTACACAATTTTTGTTTAATAGTTTCTTTAAATTTATCAAGTGGTAAGTCTTGAATATTTGTGGGAACCTTATTATAAAAACGTATGCATTGACCCATAAATGAGTTAGTGACTTTATGAAGTCTACTATCATAGCCGGCTAGCTTGTACTTATTTCTAGTATTAACATTATGCAAGTCACATTTTCTATGGAACATGTTTAAGTTCTTTTTTACGTACATAAGGTTTTCAAAGATATATTGTGAGGCAAAGGTAAGAATATTAATTTCTTTAAACTTATTTCTAAGTGTCGCCCTGGAATTAATTAAGTAGATTGAGCGAATAGCCCGTTTCTGCAGCACAAAGATGGTTTGAATATCGGCAGCATTTCCCCACAGGAGAATGCCGTATGTCATTAAGCTATGAAAATAACCAAAATAAACCAGCCGCGCAGTAGCTTCATTAGAGATATTTCGCATCTTTTTGACGGCATATGCTGCAGAACTAAGTCGCTTCGCCAACCTTTCTATATGTGGTCCCCATTGTAGTTGTGCATCTAGGGTTATGCCAAGGAACACTGTTGAATTTACAGGGCTCAATTCTTGTCCTTTTACAATTAAGTTAGTATTTACATGCCGGACATTAGGCAAAGAGAATTTTAAAAATTTAGTTTTATTTTCATTGAGTAGTAGGTTATTGGCTGAAAACCATTTCTCCACAGTTTCAAAACAACAGTTTATTTCAAAGCAATTCTTCAATTGCCTACTCACTTTAAATAGAAAAGAGGTATCATCAGCAAATAATATGACCTCACACTTGTCTTTCACTAAAAATGGCAAATCATTTATATAAACTAAGAATAAGAAAGGCCCAAGAATCGAGCCCTGGGGCACTCCCATATGAACTGCTGATCCCGATGATCTCTTTCCATTAATATCAACTCTTTGAATTCTATTGCACAAATAGGATTTCATAAAATCAAGTGCCCTATCATTGATTCCATAGTGGTGTAGCTTCATGAGGAGTGTATCGTAGTGAACACAGTCAAAAGCCTTGGACAGATCACAAAAGACACCGAAGGCATCACGTGACTCCTCCCAGGCATCAAATATATGTTTGACAAGCTCAACACTGGCATCAGTTGTTGAGCGACCCCGTGTGAAACCAAATTGATTTGAATTCATTAAATTATTGCTAAAGAAGTGTACCACTAGTTGGTTTAAAATAAGCTTTTCAAAAATTTTACTAAGTGTTGGTAATATAGAGATTGGTCTAAAGTTACTGGGGTCGGTTATGCTTCCTGCTTTAAATACGGGAATAATTTTACTAAGTTTCATTAAGTCCGGAAACACACCATTATCAACACAATTATTAAATACTAGCTGTTACCCGCGACTTCGTCCGCGTGAATACCGGTTATGGGAGTTGGATAAATAATATTATAATATCGTCCTTGAAGTTCAAAGTCAAAATCGATTCAGTTGTTTAGCTGTGAAAGCGTTACTGATAGATAAACAGAAAGAGTTATTTCAAAAACTGTTACAACAAAGCTGTCATTCGCAGTTTCACCTAGGTTTTGTGAAAAAGACCTACAAAAAATAAAATAGAAAAAGTAACCTACAAAAAGTATATACCAAACAGGAATACCCTGCGAAAGGCACACTGGGTCTGGGTAAAAGTTAGGCTGCAAACTGGACGGCAGCGACAGCGGCGCGGGCAGCGACGCGACGACGACGCGGGGAATCTGCGGGGCTAGCACGCTACCGTCTACAATGATAAATCGGGCCTTTTATCGATATTTTCTTAGAATATGGTATTTAGAGTTAGTAATTTATTAAGACTATGACATATTTGGTTCTGTAGTCTTAATCATGGTATCAAATCGAGTAATTATATCTATTATGGTGCGCATATTAGCTTACTCTAGCCACCGCGCGCGGTTTTACCTGCGTAACTTTTGATCCCGTGGGAATTTCGGGATAAAATATAACCTTCCTCAAGAGTTGGGCTATCAAATGCAAAAATAGTTTTTCAAATCCCATTTGTAGTTTCTGAGATTAGCGCGTTCAAACAAACAATAAAACAAACTCTTCAGCTTTATAATATATTAGTATAGATAATAGGATAAAATAACAAAATAATATTGATCTTGTCGATTCGACTATTTATCGATGTTTGCTAGCCCTGCTAGGCCGTTCTCGACGCCGCCAGCGGGCGCTCGAGCGATTTGTCGCGGTTTCATACAAACTCAATACTTTCTATCGTGTCGCGGAAATCGCTGCTCGCGTCGCTGCCCGCGCCGCTGTCGCTGTCGCTGCCGTCCAGTTTGCAGCCTTTGTATATATGTATAAGATTATTATAGTATGTATAAGAGTAGGTTTATATGTAGGTAGGTTTATTACATAGATGGTGCCTGCGACTTCGTCTGCATTGAATTAGTATTTCGAATTTTTTTTCTTCTCCAAGGTCCTATCTAAAAAAATAAAAATGAAGAATCTTCCCCCATATAATATGTAGGTATAACTCCTAACCAATACATTACAAAGGCACATTCTAGGTAAAGCTATATTACTGTAAAGTTTCATAAAAATCCATTCGGTAGTTTTTGCGTGAAAGAGTAGCAATAATCCATCCGTCTAGCCATTATCAGTGTATAATATGTTTAGTAAACTATATTTTTGGCTGTTTTTCACGGTCAAACGGCTTATCCAATTTTAACGTAATTTGGTATGGTAGTTCATAAAGTCCTGTGTTGAGTTTTGACACTTACACCACTTTTTATTCTGAAGAATTCTACGGGTTCTGACTTCCAAGAGGCAGAAACGATCAATAAAGAAAACCTAAACGATATTGAGTTCTATTATTTTACGTTTAACTTTTTTACAATATATCTCTGTATGTACACTACCTACATTAAATCTAGCAAGAAGCTTTATTTATTAATGATTTAGCCCTATCAACATAGTAAATTTTTATACTACATACCAACTATCTTTCGGATTTATTATAATATTATATGTCAGCCACAGATGTCAGCAGAATAGAACAACAAACAGACAGACACAAAAAGACATTTTTTTCTTTCAAATTCTTACCTTTTTTTTCATTTCTTAATAACCTAAGGTACATATTTTTTTTCTAAAAATATTTCATGTTCACACGTTATTGTTTACTGTTATTGTTTACATATGTATGTAAAGATAGATGCATGGTAAAGATTGATACAAAATAAAAAAATATATAATAAAAAAAATTACGCGAGCAGGATCTAACCCACGACCTTAGACTCATGGTCGGTCTACGCGCAACTGAGCTATGAGTACTTCTGTTCTGTATGCCGAACATCTCCACTATATTCTAGTAAGTTTTAGGCATAACTTTTAAAAATCTATTACATTTTTTTTAGATCCTAGATTTTTTTATGTCTGCAGAATCTGCTCATCATCCTGGACAACTTTTGTTAAGGCATCATATCTATATTTCTTACGGTTTTGATGATCCCTTAAGGGTTCTGCATCAGGTGTTCCAGAAACCGAAATAAAATATACCCTATATGTTGCTCCGGCTTCACAGCTATACATCAAAAAAAGTTTCATTCAAATCCATCCAGCGGTTCCAGAGATTAGCGTGTGCAAACAGACAAACTTACAAACAAACAGACAAATTTTTTTTTTCAGATTCTTACTCTTTTTTCATTTCTTTATAACCCTAGATAATTTTTTTTGTAAAAATATTAAATGTACAGACACGTTTTTTTTACTGTTTTATTATATGTATTGATACTGGCTAAATAAGGTGCAATACCGTCAATGATAGATTGGATGATTTTAACAGAAATACCATCCAGATCAGCAGTGTTCTTAATTGTTATACTTTTAAAAGCTTTCAATACCTCATTTTCAGTAACATGCCTGAAAGTAAAGTTAGTTTTACACTTATTTACATTATTTTCAAGAAAAGACTGTGCAGCTTTAACTGATGAATTTAATGTCTTCGTAGTCGAAACTGGAATGTCTGCAAAGAATTTTTCAAAAGCTTCAGCAACTTCTGTATCTGATGTCAACAGTCGATCACCAATTTTAAGTTTATGTTCCACGTTTCTAATGTTTGACTTTCCAGTTTCGCTGTTTATAATTTTCCAAGCAGTTTTAGGTATATTTACACTATTTTGAATTTTATTATTAATAAAATTTGATTTCGCAATACTACACACATTTTTGAACATTTTGGAGTATTTTTTAACATATTCCTTAAAGGTTTCGCTATGATTATATGATTTTTCATCATATAATTCATATAATCTGTCTCTGCTTTTGAATATTCCTACTGTTGCCCAGTCACTAAACTTAAATGAGTTATCATCTATTTTTATTGTTTTTGATTTAAATACTTTATCATACTCACATTTAATTAAATTAAAAATACAATTATACTCCTTAACAGGATCATCATAACATTTAAGTTCCCACAACTTATCCAAGACATTACTTCTGAATCTCTCCAGCCGACCCTCGTTCATGGGTACAAACTTAATCTCTCTTCTTAATGCCTTGTTTGTGTTAATGTTAAAAGATGCTAATTGTCCACTGTGATCCGATTTTAACTTATTAAATATGTATTGACTGTTGGGTGATGCATCAGTGAAAATGTTATCAATACATGTTGCTGAAGTGGCTGTAACACGTGTAGGCTCCAAAAAGAGATTTTTAAGTCCATAACAAAGAAACAAATTAGTTAACCTTTGGCTAAGGGATGATTGGATTAATAAATCAATATTAAAATCACCACAGACAATGATATTTTTTTTAGTATCACTAAGTTTAAGTAAAGCTTCCTCCATGATTTTTTCAAATAAATCAAAGGATGAAGCTGGCCGCCTGTATACGCTTATTATAATAACTTTCCCTAGTTCTATACATGCCATTTCAATGGTTTGCTCAACAGAAAGACTAATAATATCCTTTCGTTCTTTAAATTTCATTCCTTTGTGTGTAATAATCAAGGAGCCGCCACAATTAGCCTGGATTCTGCTGTATGAACTGGCTATTTGATGATTATTGAACGAAAATATCATTTGATGGTCTTTTAGCCAGTGCTCCGTTACACACAAAATATCTAAATTTTCTTGATTCATAAAAAGTTCAATTTGTAAATCCTTACCCAGCATGCCTTCAATATTTTGGTGGGCTACATTTAATACATTTTTACTACATTTTAATTTTGCAGCTGGGGCATATGTGCTAATAACATTTTGATTATAGCTAGAAGTCTTATTATCTATTGTCGTCGCCTCTAGTTTAAATTAACTAGAGTAGTCCTAATACTATTACTTGGAATGTTATATTCCACCGGTTTAATAAATATAAGTGGCTGCTCAATAGAAGCAGAGGTTTCAGTCAAGATGACTGGTAAATCATTACTAATAATATAAGATAGCGAAATTGCTATTTGTCGTATAGAATAATCAACTCATGACATTTTTAATCAAATATATATTCTAATCTTATAATTATAAAATAAATCTGCCTTAAATATATAATCCGTGAGTATGAGCGAAGCATATCGCGGCCTAGCAGTAAAAAAATACTTAAGACTAAATTAATAATAATGACATAAGTCAATAGGGGCATTTCCGACAAAAAAAATGCAAACATAAAGTTTAACTATTTGTACATTCATATGTTACTAAATTACTACACATCTGAATAATTCATGTTATAAAACCATTGACTGAGATTGATCTTGATGTATTCTTCGGTTAAAATACTTATTATATAGGTACAAAAAATACTAATTTAGCAAAAAAGTCAGAAATAGTTGGTTTTACCCCTCTGTGAGGCAATTCCGACTATTGAATATATTAGGGTTTAGATAAGAGCAACGAACACAAAAGTGAGAGAAAAACCAAGTCGATGCTTTGTAAAAGCAAATTAATACTTTAAATTCAATGCACAACGGTTCAATTTACCAAAACACTATCATAAACATTTCGAAGGGGCAATTTCGACTGTTCTCTATAGACAATAGTGATGGGACTCAAAATTCGATTAAAGTAGTCGATAAATGAAAGGATAAGAAAACTAAAAAATGCACTTAGATTCACAATCAACCTGGAGTAACTTGTGTTAAATAATCAACAAAGTATTCTTCTATGAAATAAGTAACTCTAATAATTTTTGGTATCTCATAGTGTACGTAGTTTTAGCAATAATTTAAATTACCTATATGGGAAGTGTCGATACGTTGACATCACTAGTTTTTTGCATTTTCATATTAATTGTCTGTGGCAATTCCGACTACCAATTTTAGTCGTAATTACCTCGTGTCAAATTTTTGTGAGGCATTTAAAACTGTGTAAATATTCCTCTTAAAACGTAACGTAAGCAAAAACCAATGAGAAAAAAACAATTTATGGTAAACAAGGTCAACACTCACCGTGAAATTGGAAGAAAATAAGCCACAATTAATTTAAAACAAATAAAAATCTGTAACAGCTCTTTCCGACAAACACTGGTTAAAATGGCGTCTTTAAATAAAAACATGGTGGGAAAGCAGCATGACGATTTAGCTGCGCCATTTATGCAATTTCGTAAAACTTGGGTTTTCTCCTACATGGACATAGATGGGGCTTTTGATCAACTGTTATAGAATAAAAGTTATTGAGATTGGTTGGAATTACCCCTTAGTCGGAAATGCCCCCATTGACCTTAAATATTTTACATTTCTCTAAAATGCTGCATGATATAAAGTTTTTTTTTTTAAATATCAGAAAGAGGAATTTTATCATATCATCTTTATACCTTATCTAAAATTATTTAATTTAGAATCCACACGCTCAGCCTCCTCAGCATATAGATTTAAAATTGTATTGAGTCTTTCATTGAAAATTTGTTTGCTATGGGTACTTTAAGCCAGAACAAAGGAAAAATAAACGTATGACAAATAATAAACCTCCCCTACCTATGACGAATTTACAATCAATGTATGGAGTTTACATTTTGTGACGAACTAACAATTATGACGAACTTACAACAACACATATTAAATACCATTTTAACATTTAAATTCCAACAACAGAAATTACAGAAAGACTAATTAATTAAGTAAAAGTTGAAGTCATAAGCACCTAGTTGGATAATATTAATAAAGCTAACTTTAATGAATTGGAACAAAGTGAAAATTTGCGAAATCAGAAAGTTTGAAGTACATTTATTAATTATAAATTGTGCGGTTTAAGTGTTGTCCAACTTTGTGAATGTAATTTGGAACCTTTTGTGAATAGTAATAAGGATGGTGACTTCAGTGTAAGGTTTTGTTCTCAATAATATACATACCTACATTTAATGAAATAAAATTTCTATTTTATTTGACCAAGAAGGTGTTTATTTATCCTTAAGAAAATAAAGATACGACAATCTTTACTTTATCCTATAATGTTTAAAGTTTATTGTATTCTTAATCATGTTTTAGAATACAAAAAAGAATATTCATACATTTATGTAGAGAAAATACTTCACGTGTGATTGAGTGTTTTTAGTTGCATGTCCCTAAAATATAAGCATCATTTATAATCATAGCAGTGAAAAAATAATTCAGAAAATAGTATAGGTATAAGTGGATATTTCTTGATAAAACATAGCAAAAAATATTTTTATAATTGGTAGTTGCCGAGATAAGTACACTTAAATAAAGATATAAAACCTTCATTTTATAATATTAGTACCATCATAACACCAAGCTGAAAACCAAATTTTCTAGTCGGTTCTTTTGTCACCTGGGTAGTTTTTTATATAATAAAATAAAAAAAAAAATACAAATATATCCTCTTACAAAAACTAGGTGTAAAATGAAATTAACTTAGTGGCTGATGGAGCTCCATTACGTTGACACTGAAGTGCTTTTGATCAGTCTGACCTAAATTGAAATAAAGTTAATTAATTACTAAAACTATTTCTTACTACTCCATCCCTTCTCCCCAATACACACACCCAGAGACATACACATACTCACCCTGACACAAACACATACACATACATTCACATAAGCATGTAGGTACAAGATAAATACAAAAATTAATAAATTACACTAAATGTAATCTTTTTATAGTAATTGTAAGCGTTTCAATGCATAATATTGAAATGTGTTTTTTTTTTAAAAGAGGTGGAGACCTGGTGTCCTGAAACACAGACTTCGAGTCTAGCTTAGGCATCAGTCTCGCACAATATTGTTTAAAATAATTATGTAACTTTGAATTGTAATTAATTTTAAATATTGTTGTGAGAAAATTACATACATACATAACTTCCCGCATGTATCCACAGAAATATATCCACATTTGTATATTTTATGGGGTAGGTAGAATACCAGAGGTTATAAGACCAACTGAGATCACGTTCGACTTTGGAGGTAGTATAATGATGGATAGAAACTATTGCAGTGACAAAGGGTCGCCTGTCGCCCACAAAAATGCGAATAAAAACCTCTGTTGCTTTATTTACTTTTACAGTATGCCCGGGAAGAGGAGCAGCTGGTACATTTTATGTTTTTCTTTCGCTCCCAGTCTAGCATGGAAGAACTATAATAGTAGTGTTACTGATAATATTATATTTTCAATCAAATAAGCTGTATGAGGAAGCCATTGTTTAGCAGACACTGTTATCAGGATACTACCAAGAATGGCTCAGGAGCAATTAAAACCCATTAATTGTTTCCTTCCCCAGGAAAATGATTTAATCCTCTAGTGTCATCGTTTTGGCCGTCATTCGAAGAAGAAAGCGTAATCTAATAAAGTTTACAATATCTAGTGATATCGGCGGAAAAGACCCGACAATTGTACCAGTCTCGGTCGGGTATCAGTGCAAGAGAGAGAGAAACCGGCGAACGATTCGGGCAGTATCGAGCAATACCGCTTTCTGCATACGTGCTGGAAGCGAACCACTGCCGAATCCCAGCCTTTCAAGGTGTCTGACCAGTGTTTATTATTAAATTATAATTGTCATTAATTCGTTCTAATCTCTACTTCGTGTAAAGTTATAATGTGTCAAAAATATTTTTTCCTTATTTGATTAGTCAAATTTTATGTTATAAAAATCAGCATCTTCAAATATCAAATATCAGATAAAGACTTTTAAATTTACCAACTTTTATTTTGTCCGTACAAGCTTATGCCAAAAATAATTTATTTTAAGATAGTTGTTATTCACGACCATTGTCTAGTATGATTTCTATGAGCAGAAACTTATTTGGTACATTAATCATCCTTAGAAAATACAAACCCAGACAGTACCTTTCACATAATAAAAACATGGTTGAAAGGAGATCGTAAAATGAAAGAAGACGTGCTGAAATGTTATACAGATTTATCGAGTAATAAATGTTTCTTCAATTGTAGTGAGGTTAAATAAGTCATGTGTGTGAATGCTGTTTATTTGTCAAAAGAATGTGCTCCGTCTACTTCGCAAGCTGTTTTTACAATTCGTCTAAGTTTAGCTTTTGGTCTTCGTTTACTTTAGACTTTATCTATAATTTATATATAAAAATAAGAGTACAAACAAAGCAAGCTCTTTTGTCCATGGGCCTGCCCTGATGCACTTATAGTTCGACAAGGATCTTTCGGCGCGTGGAAAAAATTGGAACTAAACACCGTCTTGGGAAATGTCACTTCATGACTTTTACCGCTCATATTTGTTAATGTACTTTTAAATCCAATTTTAAGATGTGAAATATGCCAAAATTTACAAAATATGGGCTTATTTATTGTAGATTGTAGTTATAAAATTGAAGAAGTTGTTTTTATAAAGAAAAACAATTTAACCACTTAATAAATCCCTTTTTAAGAGTAAAGAAGCAAGTTGCCTCTGCTATGTTTACATATTGCCATACTTTGAAAAATATACTTTAGAACATGATTTATTTAATTTTTTTAATCTCAATAAAAATTACGATTTCAGGAGAATTATCTCTTTCGAAAGACTGTATGAAAAGTGAAGAAAGATAAGCAGGTTTTTTACAAACCTTTCAAAATACGAGCATTTCTAAATACGAGTAGGTAGGTACCTAATAAAGAAAGTAGTAGTGACGAGGATGACGAGGAAAACAATTTATCATAAAAACATTATACTATTTTCATGTTAGGTACTCTATTTTTAATACTTATATTTTCTTGCTTAATCTTCTATTTATATCTGCACCGCTATGTTTTTGTACCACTAATGTTATTCTCAAAGTTTACGCGACTTGCCTTTTTGTAGTACATGAAATGTAATAATTTATATTTTCAAGTATGAAAACTAAGAGCATTCATATTTTTCCCTAAGAAGAGGGAAATTATACTGCATGGTAACCCTTATTTCACCCTCTCGCCCCTCTGACGTCATCATCCAAGCGCCAAAAAAGCCTTGTCGGACTGTACATTTTGTTGTAAGCAGTGGTCATTTTTTGGCTTTTATGGAACAAAAAAGCAAAATCTGTATACCTAATGCTTATGCATTAGGTATACACGTGTCGCATGCCGTACCACGGCAAGAAAAAAAACCGCCGTTAAGTGTCTCTTGCCGTGGCACGGCGAGGTGTCAGTTGTGCTACAAAACTATGTTTAACTTACGAAATACAAAGCCTATCTCTCTTTGATGCATTAGAAATCGTCCAGGAAGAAACAGGCTAGCTTTATTGCCTTGACGTTTTAGCTAGCCGCCATACTTAAAAGTTTAGAAAAACGTGTCTGAAGTTCGCGCACTGAAAGGCGTGTAGTGCTGTCTAACTTTTGAGTATCTATTTAGTGGGTTTAACAATAGATATTCTCATTATCAAATTGATTTTTTGCATCTTATTTTTATGATTTATTTATATTACCAATATAGTATAATATATAAGTTTAATATTTAACAATGGACAAGAAAGCAAAAAAAAAAAATTTTTTTTTATTTGTTTTTATTCAATTAATTTTTTTTACAAAAATCATATACAATCAGTTAAATAATCTTATCTAGTTTCCAAAAATATATAATTTGTTTATGCTTTAATGAAAAGATTCCAGGAAATTATGGAAAAACTGACAATAGGTAAGATCTACTCACTAAACTCCCCCTGTATGGTCTTTTGTCTTTCTACCGACAATCGACCGAAGAACTGAGCGACAGCCAGTTGGGAAAAAGGCTGCGCGTGTAGATATAGGAAGCACTTCGTGCTGAATCGACTACAGTAACCAGCTATGGGCTGGCAGATAGGAGGTTATCCAGATCTCGAGAGAGCTGGTTAGGAGGATCAGAAAGAACATCCTTAGGTCTGCGAATAGAGCGCTTAAACGACTTGGGATTGGGCTTGTAGGAGACAGTGTTTCGCACCAGCCCGTTCGGGTGGTTTTCGCAGCGTTTGTGGTGAGATAGGGACAGGGCCTTAAGGGTCTGTTGGATGGTGGGAAGTTTGAGATCCCTGTGTAAATCCGCGTTGCGAACGTAGTACGGCGCATTAGTGGCTCTACGACAGAAGTTGTTTTGAATTATTTGGAGTTTATCGATTAACCTAGGTTTGGCGTGGGCGAATACGGGCGCGGCGTAAGTCATGACTGGCCTGATGCAGACCTTATATAACGTGCATTTGTTCCGTAGTGACATTTTGCTTAGACGACCTATCATGCTGTTGAGTCGGCCGAGATAGAATTTGGCTAGTTTGGTTACCCTGTTGATGTGGGGTTCGAAAGAGAGCGTTTTGTCAAGAGTGACACCGAGATATTTGACCGTGTTTTGCCACGGTATAGGGACTCCACGCATGTGGACGCACGGGACGTGGTCGTCTAAACGTTTGCGTTTGCGTATGAAGCAGATCGCCGAGCTTTTGTCGGGATTTACTTCAATGCGCCACTTAGAGAACCAGGCGCTGAGGTTGTTGACAGCCGATTGTAACTTTGCTGTTATTGACGAGTATTTCCGGCCGCTGCAGTAGAGTGCAGTGTCGTCGGCGAAAAGTGCTAATTGAACCCCCTTGGGTGGTTTGGGGATGTCGTTGGTGTATACCGAGTATAGTAACGGGGCTAGGACGGAGCCTTGCGGGACTCCGGCTTTTATCGGACGAGGGGAGGATAGCGTTCCTTCGAACCTAAATCGGAAGGTACGATTCTTTAAAAATGACGCGATTATACGGACTATCCTATCTGGGAGACCTAAAACGTATAATTTGTGAACGAGTCCAACGTGCCAGACCTTGTCGAAGGCTTTGGCGACATCGAAGAAAACGGCGGCTGTTTTGAGTCGTTGAGGGTAGAACCCGGAGAGTATGTGTTCAACGATACGGTGAACCTGCTGAGGGCAGGAGTGCTGGGCGCGGAAGCCGAATTGCTCGGGGATGATGAGGGGATCACCGTCTATAGGAAACAAGTGATCTTTCATTCGAGAGAGAATGATACGTTCGAAGTTTTTGCCCAGGGCCTTGAGGAGGCTGATGGGTCTGTGGTTCGCAGGGATATGATGGGGCTTGCCGGGCTTAGGGATACCTATAACGATTGCTTCTTTCCAGGCTTTTGGAAAGTGACTAAGATCAAGGCAAGCGTTATAGATGATTGCCAAGATGACTAGGATTTGATTGGGCAGGTGCTTGAGCGCCTGATTGGAGATACCATCCGCCCCCGGAGCTCTTTTAGCTTGGAGACGTTTGATATGAGAGCGAATCTCGTCTACGGAGACCTTGACGGGTTCGCTGGTTGGGGGTAGGGAGTCCTTGAGGAGGACGTCTTCCTCGACCGCCTTGAGGTGGACGGGGTCGACTGGCTGGGTACTAGGAGAACATTGTGAGGCAATGCTGTCGGCGAAAGTTTCGGCTTTTTCGTCATCCTCGAAGGCTAAGGTGCCATCAGGACGGGCCAGAGGAGGGACGTGAGAGATTGTGTCTACGCGGAGACTACGTGCTATTTTGTAGTAGGCCGTGTGAGAGGGAGTAATATTCTCCATAAGCTCGTTAGCTTGGAGTTCTCTGAATTCCGCGAGGGATTTTTTAACTTTACGTTGAAGTTGGTTTGCCGTTAACCTATACTCGGGAGTTGGGTAGCGCCTGGCTCGACGAAGTGCCACATTTTTCTGTTTAATGAGGGAGAGGATATGAGATGGGAGTTTGGGTTTTGGGACCGGGACTGTTTTGACGTTCTCACTGATGGCATTGGTGATGGCATCAGTGACAGCGTCAACAGCGCTGTCGATTCTTTCCAGACTATTGAGGTAGTCCGTCGGAAAGGCCAGCGGAGAGACAGGATCGGTTGAAAGGAGGGCAAGGGAATTTTTAAAACCTTTCCAGTTGGTAAAGGTTTTAGTTGAGGGAACAGGATCGGGTTGACTACCAAGGATAAGTCTAACGGGACGGTGATCGGAGCCTAGGTCGTCGAGCGAATCTATAGAACGTAAGTCTAAAGAGACGTCCTTGACCAAGGCGAAGTCTAAGATGTCTGGGGAAAGGTTGACGTTAGCTGGATAGTGAGTGGGAGAGTTTGGACATAAGATATTTATATCTATGTTCATTGACTCAAGAATTTCATTGAGTTTGACTCCGTTACTGTTGGTTGTGTAGCACGACCAGTCAGTATGCTTGCAGTTGAAATCTCCAAACATAATGACTGACTGGCCCAACCCCAGTATGGCTTTGAAGTCGCTGAGAATGGGAGGTTTACCACTGGGAAGGTAGATGGAGGCGACAATGATGGTTGGGTGGCCTGTCATGGCCACCTTACATACTGTCGCTTCCAGGTTGATAAGGGGAGGTGTAGGAATTGGGACACAGTGAAGACTTCTCTTGTAATAGATGGCAGTGCCGCCACCTAAGGCGGATGGCCTGTCATCCCTTACAAGAGAGTATTTGGGGATGGAAAAGCCTCTGCGATTCCTGGGGCTGAGCCAAGTTTCTTGGAGGAGGAAGAGGTCAAAGTCGTTATTTTGGAGGAAGTGTTTTACTTCTAGATGGTTGGGACGGAGTGAACGCGCGTTAAATGAGCCGAGAGTTAGGCCCTTTGGTTTGGTCTTTGAGCGACCAGACGTGACTGTGGGAGCACGAGGGATACTATTGTTTACCGCCATTGAGAAGATTGCTAATGTGCCGAATGACGGGTTCGTGTTTACGGAGGATCCTAAGAACATCGGAGTCCGTCCTAGCTGTCGCGAGCTCGTTATCGATGTCTAAGTAGGTGTCTAGGTTTGCGAATTCGAGGAGGGCCCCTAGGCTAAGTTGGGACTTAGCCGGGGGAGGGAGAGTAGAAGTTTCCTTTGGTGGTGAAGAGGTTTTTCCAGGGTTTACCCAAGGCGATGAAGCCGGCAATGGGGCGGGAATGGATTGTGGTGACTGAGGGTCACTGGATGTTTGATTGGGGCGAGTGGCCGGTTTTTTGGGCTCAGTCGCTGACGGGGTTCTGGGCTTGGGAGCCTTAGGGCAGCCTTTGTAGTTGGCTGGATGGCCGGATTGGCCACAAAGTACGCAGGCTGGTTCGCCTGGGGAATAGGGTGTTCGCGAGCATTCCCGGGTGTAGTGGTCTCCCAGGCACTTGACGCACCTAGGGTTCGTGCCACAGTTGGCTGACGCGTGGCCATAAGACTGGCAGCGGTGGCACTGGGCGGGATAGGCCGATTTGCGCGGCCCCTCTACTTGGATTTTGGCGGTTTGGCAGACTTTTTCTAGATCGCGAAAGATGGTTTTGGCTTTAGGGTTATTTTGGAGAATGACTAATTTGAGGGGGCAAGGATTACCGTTTCTAGTTTTAATTTGCTGGACGAATTCCACTGGGTAACCTTGGTCGGTTAAACTGTCGAGGACGTCGGAGTCGGGAATTTGGGGAGGGATCCCGCGAATAATGGCACGAACCTTGCGCTCGTCCGGGAGGGCATAGGTGTGGTATTGAATTTTTTGGGCTGTGAGATAACGTATTAGCTTGCGGAAGCTGGGTACGTCACTGGTTTCGATTTTAAGAAAGTCACGCATGTTGGTCGCTTTTGAGTAACTGATTCGCTGATTATTGCAGACGTTGGAGATTTGCATCCACCTATTTTTGTCTTTTAGGAAGACCGGTGGGGGATAGGTAAGATTTCTGCGTAAACAATTTTAAGGGCTCGACTCGCAACGGTGTTCGGTCTTGTTTTGAGCGCGACACCTGGGATAAGTACTTACATACTTTTATGGAAAAATTTGGCTATTAAAATTAAAATTCATATGTTTTTGTATTTTTGTTAAAATGCTTGTCTTTTGTATAGTAAGTACTTGTTGTTTAAGTAAGTTTTGTCTAAGCTCTAGGTTCTTTGGTTGAATGTAATATTCTTGTCTCAAACTGAGTACCTACGCACTCATTGGTTGCACAAACGATGATTCTTATTTTTATTTTCAAGGTAAAAAAAGAAAAGAAATATGATAACGTAAAATAAATAATAAGGTATAAACTCAGTATAGTACTTTGCATATTTCAATGAATTTATGACATTTTAGCAGAAAACGCAAGAAACATTGAAGTGTAATTTGTGCTTGAAAATGGCCCAAAGAAAATTTAATTAGTTCGGGTGGTTTCGTGTTTATTTCGTAGTTGACAGCATGTGTTAATGACTGTATTTGTCAATTATAAAAATATAAACAATACCTATTTGCGCTATAAAATCGTCTATAAAACGATCGCACCTGCTTAATATAAATGTAAGATTTAGTCATTACGAGTAAATAGACCCGTAAACTACCAAATTGAGGTGTTTATAAGTAAAACATGGGACAACTATGAACATGAAAAAAGTTACTTATCCAAAACCATATTTTATCTTCCACATCTGTTAGTTTCTTCGATATTCAAATATTAATATCAAATTCCCGCAAATAATACTGAACTCTTTTTGAATCCAGAATGAACGCGGCCAATCCTAACCGGTCCATATGTGGAAGCACAGATCGGTATTAAAAGTTGCCACTTTGGCACGTACTCAATTTTCTTCTAATACCATGTTATGTAACGTTACTTCCAAGTACGATCTTTTCAATGTAAAATTAAACTACTTGACTTCATGTAGATAAAATGATATGCTTTGAAATTGGATAATAACGTTGATTATATTTTAGATTGCATTTTTTTTCTCGCGACATACCTACTTGCCGCTATTTGAGGTAAAATAAGAGGAACTTAAAAGGTTATGAAGACAAAAAACTGACGTTTTGTTATTTAGTAAAGGAATTCATCATAAAGTAACTTTTATAGGTTGAGATAGAGATATCAGCTAAAACGGACCATCTAGAACTAAGTGACTGAAACTTTTACTAGAACCAGTCGGGAACTTTCCCTGTATTTTTCTTTAAGAATATTTAAGACTCCTCAAATATGTACCTGTATTATCATGATTATATGAAATATGTATATATCAGAAAATCGTTATCACGATTAAAATTCCAATAAACATGCAAAGGTCGAATTGCAGCGTTGTTTCCGAAATCCAGTAGAATTGCCGGGTCAGAATTAAAAAAGGAAGCGTCAGAGGCCGGGTTGTGGGCAGGGGGGGGACATTTGCTTGTTAGCTCAGTTTCTTCAAAGACAGTGGCTCTAACTAACGGAAGGCCCTGAACTTTTATAATAATACTACTTGACGCTAGATGACGCTACTTCTCACATTCATTATATTATGAAAAAAATAAATTACTTTGTTTTGCAAATAAATGCAAACTGGTTTTTCAAATGTGGTTTTTGTATATTTTAATGTGCGGGTGTAAATTCGTATATTTTTATTTTCAAAACAAAATTTGAATGAATTTCAAGCTATGAATGAAGCCTTGTCAACGTCAGGTGTGTTTGTTTAATTTCAGAACACCACCACAACACAATATGGCGACTACTATCTGCGTACGCGCGTGTCTGTAGTTTTTGTTGCTGTTTTGTGTTTATTCCTGAGTTTCATAGTGATTTTTATATTCCATAAAGTCGAAGACTTCAAAATAAATATTTCTCAGAAAATTTTGAGTTGGAAGTCTTCGAATTAGACTTTAGAAGGACTTAAAATACCAACGTTTTACCTAAAATTAAAACGTAAATTAAATCACTTACCTTAATTTGAAGCCTAATAATACTTGAGAGAGATACCATAGTTCTGTCCTTTTTTCGCACGTTCTATCCTTCATATACCTACTCTATTGCCTTCTCTTTCTTTACCCCTCCACCACACAGGTAGCAGTTATGCTGAATGCGTTAGGATTTTGACTCATTGAAGTCGTTGTGTAACCAGGCAGAATTAAAAAATATTAGGCTTCAAAAAAAAGAAAAAGAGAGACCGCCATATTGAGTGTGAAGCAGACTGTGAAGTACTACATAGACCGTAATACACCTGTATTCGCATGCTTCCTGGACCTGTCGAGAGCCTTTGACCTGGTGAGTTACGATATCCTGTGGGATAAACTACAGAGCACCGCGATGCCTTATGAGCTTGTAGAAATCTTTAAATTTTGGTATCTACATCAGGTCAACGTCGTTCGATGGTCGGGTGAGCTGTCGAGTCCGTACAGGATGGAATGTGGGGTAAGGCAGGGGGGGTTGACTTCGCCCCTACTTTTTAACTTATATATAAATTCACTTATTATAGAGCTGAGCGCTACTCATATAGGTTGCCATATTGATGACGTTTGTCTAAATAATGTAAGCTATGCTGATGACATGTGCTTACTAAGTGCGTCACAGTGTGGACTATCAAAACTTGTCCATATTTGTGAAAGGTATGCTAAATCGCATGGACTTATATATAATTCTAAGAAAAGCGAGTGTATGGTATTTCAGGCCAGAGGTAGAGTACTTGACTATGTGCCAAATATTACGCTTAATGGTACAATTTTAAAACAAGTTAAACAGTTTAAATATCTAGGACACGTACTCACTCAAGACCTGAAAGACGATGCAGATATGGAAAGAGAACGTAGGGCGCTATCAATTCGTGCCAATATGATCGCACGTAGGTTTGCTCGCTGCTCAAGGGAAGTCAAACTAACTTTATTTAAGTCGTTCTGTACCTCGTTTTACACAAGTAGCTTGTGGGTGCAGTACACGAAAAGGCAGTATAATGCTCTTCGCGTTCAGTTCAACAACGCGTTCAGGGTGCTGCTGCGGCTGCCTCGCTTCTGCAGTGCGTCGGGGATGTTCGCCGAGTACCGCGTGGACTGTTTTTATACAACCATGCGTAAGCGGTGCACATCCCTGGTGAGGCGGGTGCGGGCCAGCTCTAACAGCATCCTGAGGGCCTTCGCGGACAGATATGACTGTCATTACCTGAATCATTGCCATATGATTCATGTACTGCCTAATACATAACAGTTATTTCATTATTAGACTTATGTTATAATTATAATTGTATTGCATATTATAATTAAATTATTTGTAGTTTGAATTATTTAATTTTATAGATCCTATTTGAGAATAATCCTAAATAACATTATTGTGACGTTGAAGATGTAAATTTAAATTTAATACAGTAATTAATGCTTTTTCCCATCTTTGACATTCTAAAATATTATAATTAAAATTTTTTTTTTTGTATTCTTAATTATTTAATATTGACATTTTTCATGCTCACATTCAATTTGTAATTTGATTGATAATTATTCGTATGTTCTCATTATTACTATTTTTTTTTTATTGTATCTATCCTGATAATTACTTGTATGTACAATGATCTGTTAATTGATTGAAAAATAAATGATTTGATTTGTTGGTATTAAATAACTTGACCGTTAATTTGAAGCCTAATAATACTTGAGAGACGTGTTTGATATCGCCTGGTGTGGTGGTGACGTCAATGTGAATACGAATAAAAGTTAATAAAATAAATTGACTTGTGGTATTGTTTTACAATGCCAGGGAGATGTATATAAAAATAACCTATTATAGCATTTTCAGTAACGTAATATCAATTACCTTTCAAATACACAGGAATAAGCAACAGTTTCTGACAAAAACTATAATTAGTTTAAATTAAATAGAAATATAAAATATATTTCATCCACTGCATTAAATTGTAACTGAATTTTGATCTTTTGACATTCTTACTTATTTACAATAAAATCGTTCAAATGTATTTTCAGAACGCCAGTTATCTCTAGTGAGGATTTCATCCAACGGACCATTTTCCACCCAACTTTTTGACGCCACAGCGGAACGGAAGCTGTCGGCTGAGGCATTGATACCAGCACTTTTAGGATTTTAGCAGGACAAAAAATAAAAATATAACATTATCAATATTCCAGATCGATGATTTGGTGCATTTTCGTTGCGACCAGTGCAATAGATTATAGAATTCGCTTGACAAGAGGATGTCCTCTCAGCCGTTCAGTTCGTTCCGGGCTACAAAGCGTGGAGACGACGATGGCTTTATTATTAAGAGAGTTTTTATATTATGATGCAGGTCTGCCAGAAATTGAGCTTAATCTGAGCCAGTTGGTTCGTTTACAGACACTTGCTGGGCCACGGACCACACTTGACCACGTTGGTTTATAATTATTTATTGTAGAAGCTCACCAACTCTTCATGAGCAACCATTTTTGTTATTCTGACCAGTTTGTCGGTTTTTTATTTTATTTTTTAAACTATTGCATAGCTTCTATCGCGGGCCTGCTGCAGGCCGGCCGCCCGGTCAGTACGTCCTAGCTCTGTATGACGTGTCGCAGCCGGTGCTGGTGTCGGTGGACGCCAGCAGCGTGGCTCAGGGCGCGGTGCTGCTGCAGGCCGGCCACCCGGTCAGTACGTCCTAGCTCTGTATGACGTGTCGCAGCCGGTGTTGGTGTCGGTGGACGCCAGCAGCGTGGCTCAGGGCGCGGTGCTGCTGCAGGCCGGCCGCCCGGTCAGTACGTCCTAGCTCTGTATGACGTGTCGCAGCAGAACACCCTATCTCGTTGCAATAGCTTTACCGCAGCAGTCTCCGAGTGCCACAGGTCTTTTATTTTTTTTTGTTTTTTTTTTATATGTAAGCCACCCTGGTATTAGAAGATCACGCCTTATAGTTAAGTCATGGTATTTTTGCCCACACATGAATATCGACTTTGGTACGAGGTCGAAAACCTGATACCTTGTCAACGTGTAAAGATACAACGACATACAAAGAGTGAGCCAGCACTATTTACACAACATTCAGTGGAAAGATTCGCACATGTACACATCGATATCATCGGCCCGTTGTTGCCTACATTGAGTGATGGCTACAAATACTGTGTTACAATAATAGACTGCTGTACACGATGGCCGGAAGCAACATCTGTGCAAGACATTCGGGTCTATACGACTATCAGGCGAACTGTCGAAAAAATAAATAATGAAAATACGCTACGAGTAACGGAATACGATTAGATTAACCAGCTACGCGCCATGAAAGAACTGAAACCAACATTAGCTTCGCACGCAACCGAGCGCAGTATTTTTGGACACTTGGACTTGTCATCCTGGATCACGTTTTCATAAGATGCGACGCAGTGAAGACACCACTCGCACCGGCACATGAAGGCCCGTTTCCTATACTGAAATGAAACAGAAAAGTTACCGACTCGAGAAACTACTATAGCTATCGATCGATAGACTGAAACCAGCGTATATCATCGCCTTACCACTGCCGCATGACGACGTCCTAGCCCCGACCGCAATACCTCGCAGCATACGACACTACAAACTACTCGAAGTGTCGAGTCGTCAAACCACCAATAATAGGCTTCGCTTGAGGGGGAGCACTGTAGCTACCCTAGCAACTAGCAACTAGCTGCTGCTAATTAATTAAGCTGTATCAATTTAATAAATAATTCTTTTTCTAATCTCCAGCCCTGATAGTTTAATTTCAATATCAATTGAGAAGCAGCTAAATACACCATAGCGCGTATTCCGTGCTCTCAAAATTTCTGGGCAACCCAATTGCATACAAGCAAAGTCCCCTAGTGCAAAGCTGAGCCCGAAGGGCAGCCAACTCCTTTGTCCACGGTATCGTATAGTAAACAGCATGTTATTAAGCTCTCCACAAAACAATTAGAAAACAGTTCAAAACCGACCTGAAAATTTGAAAACTTGTTGAGTAAATAAAGGGAATCACATCCACTACATCATACACTGCAGCGAATTGCATCACAAATCTGTGGCAGCGGATATCATTTTGCAAGCAAGAGGAACATTGATTATCAATTTCACTTAATATCTTTAAATTCTCATAAGCCAATAATAATTTGAAATGTATTACTTCGACATAACCTGGATAGAACAACTACTTTAGTACTTATATTAATATATGAGAACAACCAATCATGGATTGATAATTGATCAACTTAACCACTGACTAAGAAGATTATGTTCATAAATTGCCAGCATTCAAAATAACATCAATCACAAATCATACATTGCACCCACTGGAGCTGTCAATTATTTTCGTTCATAAATTAATATATACGTAATCTCAGCTCGATTTATTGTCTACTCTGCTGTTGGTCGCAAGAAATTACCCCTTTCTTTCCACCGGTTGTGAAAGTTTTTCATGGAAAATACTCGAAGAGTCAGTATCGTCTGGATTTTTCTCTCCTATCTAGGTGGAATGAGGGAGAGCCTTAACGTCCTTGTGAAGATGCGTTATATTTACGACCATGTGGTCAGTATCGCCTGGATTTACCTCTCCTATCCTGGTGGGATGAGGGAGAACCTTTACGTAGTGGTGCAGATTCGTTACATTTACGACCGTGTGGTCAGTATCGTCTGGATTTACCTCTCCTATCCTGGTGGGATGAGGGACAACCTTTACGTACTTGTGCAGATTCGTTAGATTTACGACCGTGTGGTCAGTATCATCTGGATTTACCTCTCCTATCCTGGTGGGATGAGGGAGAACCTTTACGTACTTGTGCAGATGCGTTAGATTGACGACCTTTTGGTCAGTATCGTCTGGATTTACCTCTCCTATCCCGGTGGGATGAGGAAGAACCTTTACGTAGTTGTGCAAATTCGTTAGATTTTCGACCGTGCGGTCAGTATCGTCTGGATTTACGACTCCTATCCCGAAGGGATGATGGAGAACCTTTTCGTACTTGTGCAGATGCGTTAGATTTACGACCGTGCGGTCAGTATCGTCTGGATTTTCCTGCCCTATCCCAGTGGGATGAGGGAGAGCCTTTAAGTCCTTGAGGAGTTTTACTTAACATGACCTTATTTAAAGGATCCTTGACAGAAGCTAAAATAACCCAATATTTATCCAATCAGGATTGTCAAGGCTTTATATAACTTTAAGAATTTCAGAATAATTATGAGGTGTTTTTGAAACTACAGATGTGGCTGTAGGTTTTGTGAATCCCAGATCGTTCAGATTATGTTCGTCGATTATAGGATCATCATTATAAAGATGTCTAACCGAACAAGATTAAGATAAGATTCTTTAAAAAAGCTACATCTTAGATTAACTGTCCTATTATGCCGTAATTATGATTCCGCTTTCGATTCTGACGGTAACGGCGTGAACGCTTTTGATTAGAAGAATTACTCGAGCTTCTGATCCAAAACTACTAGACGAAGAACTACTTAAATTCGTCGTCCTTGAGATAGTTTGTACATATGAAGTACTAGTACTACATTGTTTTGGTTACTTATTTTTAAACCACGATGCAAATAATAAATTTCGCTTACCAAAGGAAACTAAAAGGTAGATAAAAAACAATTCTAAAACGAACGTTAACAACGTTAAACTTATTTTGGAGCAGGTATAACATTTTAAAATAAAACCATTATTCTTAAATTCATGATAGTGGAAGCTAAAACAAAATGCTGGTCAATAAGAACTGTGTGACGCATTAGAAGCTTGAAGCATTTGACGCTTTCATACACTAAGCTCGATATTGTTTAACACAATAATAGGTAATAATAACTCTAGTTGTGTAAATTATTATTCTAGAATGCTTCCACGGCACTATCGTATTGTATGAACCTCGATTTATAAAACAAAGTCAAGGGATTGCTGTGATATAACATGATTATAAAAATTGAGTTATAAATTATAACACGTTGCATTATAAATAACAATAGCCGTGCGAAATTTATCAAAGAAAACACATAGGCAAGTAAAATAATTAAGATAAAATGAACTCACCAATGTCAGCTTTAATCCGAAACAAGTTTTAGAAAAGATAAATATGTACCTTCAGTAAACACTGTGTCTTCTCTGATATAGACAAGTTGTCAGGACAAGAACAATGACGTCAATGAGTCAAAATCCTAACGCATTCAGCATAGCTGCTACCTGTGTGGTGGAGGGGTAAAGAAAGAGAAGGCAATAGAGTAGGTATATGAAGGATAGAACGTGCGAAAAAAGGACAGAACGATGGTATCTCTCTCAAGTATTATTAGGCTTCAAATTAACGGTCAAGTTATTTAATTAGAGAATGCAATGTCGAATATGGCGCATTGCCTATATGTACGTATCTATACGGAGATCTACATATAGATACATTAGTTTGGGGCCGATTTATAGTTAGCGTTAGTAGCAAATGGGATCCCAAAAAATCTGCAAGAGGGCTCTCTATTCCCAAGTATAATATTTCTCTATGGTTGTGGGTAAAAGGAATCCAAGAAAAAAGCGATAAAAACAACATTCGAAAACGGGTGCGCAGTATCGAACACAGGTAACAAATGAAAGATAGATTTAATGAGTCGGTTAGGTGATTGATTGAATGAACCGAAGAATGCAAAGTAGGATGAAAGAGACATTGTCTATGGCATTTTTCTAATTTTATAAATTATAAACAGCGCCATCTATTAACGAAATTTAGTGAAAGCACCGTGGAATTCATTATAAATTCTTGTTAGTCAGTAAACACTTACGGTTTTTTAGGAAGGAAACAAAGGGAGCATCCTTTTGCTGGAAGTTTTCCGAATAGTGTTGAATAAATATATAATTAAAATCCATTGACTCGTCGTTTTAATATCTATAAAGACCATGGTTATACGTGGTCTCTAGTTACAAAAATTATAAATGGTGAATAACACAACGTATTGTCAACAAATGTAAAGCATTTGAAAGCCTAAGTCTTGAGCTGTATTATACAGGGAGTTTGGTACACAGTTGGCAAAATTAAAATGGGGGGTAGGGGGGCCTATTCTGCTTCAGTACTACTAGCTTTTATTTTACGGTTTAGTAAATATGATTTCATAATTGTTTTTCATAATTTTTAAAAAAATCCCAAATTTTCACCTTTTAGTCGAAATAACTTTTTTTCTCGTTTGAGTATCTTCTCAAGATAAATTTTATTCGTATTTTAGATACAGCCTTACTTTAACTAAATAAAATGTTTTAAGGCAACAAAGTTTCGAGGACGAGGCAAAATTATATCACATATTTTTTTTACATTGCAATAAAAAAAAAATTAAAAGAAACGATGAGAATTTTAAAATACTTTTAAAAACTTCTTCAGTTTATCCGCTTCGTATGCTACACATTATTACAAATCTTCAAAAATTATGACTTTTTTTGAAATTACTCCGATAACTCCGAATTATTAATAATGCATCATCGAGATAAAATGTATTTCGTTGATGTTTTTACTTCTAGATAAAATGCACTACGTAGATACTAAATGGTTATATTCCTTTGCCTACGCTTATATGAGCTAATTAAAACAAAAAAAAAAAACATTTTTTCGATCTTTGAATTGATTTTTTTTTATTTAAATCGCATCTATTTAGAAAACTGTAAACGCCTATCAATCATATCTAAATAGATTAAATATGAAAAATCGTAACACTCTTTTCGGAGATTTTCACGACCTGCGTCCTTAACATTAGTGTTACAAATAGGTATTTATTATTAGATAGGTTTTAGTTAACTCTGCAAATAAAGCAAACTTTAAGCCATGAAGTTGGCAATATCCATATTGCATATTAATTTGGACTAGGGGTTCCATTGAATCGTTTTAATCAGAAAATTTGAAAAATACTTTAAATCCTTTAAATTTTGGATATCCTGAAACAATCTGCTTTTACAGGCATCATATCAAATATATTTCCGCAGTTTTCGTATTTTAAAGTAAAAAAGATTTGTAACTGGGTCGGGCCCTGTTAAATCACAGACATTTTGTTTAAATACAAATCTGCAGCACAACCACAGTCAGTTGACATCCATCTGATACGTGACAGGCATCTAGGCTGCATGCCAAATGTTTGTAAAATGTGCAGAAATGTTTTTGACATACCCGAAATTCGGTCGCTGAAGCTTAGAGCTACAAAACGTAAGCTGAAGCGTCAATCAAATTGTTACCACACAGAGCTACATTTTTAGTGACATTTTAATAAAGTAAATGAGACCCATAAACAATGAAAGTTATGGACCAACGTCTACTTTCATACTTTATCGACATGGGTCTGAGTATTAAATATCTCGATTTCACCTTTTTTAATGAGCTCTCTATAAAGTCATGAATTCCCTCCCTTAAGAGACTAGAAGAATTAGGCCATAAAGCACCAAGCTGGAACGGTGTCGGTTGGTAGTTTGTCAAATATTCAGGTCACTGAAATGACTTCTGTCAAACCCTCACGACTTCTGTATACTTTACTTGCCCTCTGAATCAACGAAGCCGTCCGACGTCGTGCGTGATAACTTAATGTTCAGCGGTGGTCACCCTTCCGACCTGGCTTGACTTTGATTAACCTGAAATATCGAATAATATGCACTAGAGCCACTAAGTTCACATACATAGGTACACTATAAATAAATACACAAAAATAATCTATATGTTGTTTGGTTTCCAAATCACAGCTTAATTCACGTCTAAATCGCGCTGAAACAAAACAAAAAAGAATCTTTTTCTTTTGTTTTATTATTCCAGTAGGCCCAACAAATCCTAATCCACATAACAATATTCACCTTGAATTAAACGACGTGTTATGAATCCCATTAGGCCCCCTCGTCAGTAATGAGGAAGTGGGGAGCCCTGATCCTCCTTGCATCATAACTCCCATCAGACCCCTCGAGACCTAGATTCGAATGCGTGTGTAAATACTCCTAATAGCTCGAATGAAGTTTTGTTTGGGGAAGTAGTAATAGTTTTGTACGATGCATTTCTATTGAGACATATTATAGTGTTAGCAAGTATTTTATATTCGGTGATCAGAGTAGGATGTAGTTAGGTTGTAGAATCCTACACTATGATATAGCGTTTGTTATAATAATAAATATTGGCTAACTTAACTGTAATTGGTTTTGTCAAACTGTCCGTATACAATACCTGTGATACAACACATTAAGTTCTTACAAATAAAAATTGCAGACGCTGGAGCATCGTCGTAAGGTTGCTTGTTTGACAGTATTTTATCGGCTACATTTTGGTGAGTGTGCGAGTGGTCTTTTTGATCAAATTGAACCTACTCCTTTTTACCACCAGACTACCAGACGCAGACAGAACTTCCATCCTTATATAGTGGATTTACCAAGGAGTCGAACAAAAGTCGGTACGGATTGCCAAGGTGTGGAACAATCTGCCTGCGTTTGTTTTTCCTGACCACCACAGTCCTGGAACTTTTAAGTGTCGAGTGGATAGGTTTCTCGTGGATGGACGTTTAACACCAAAGTCTTCATGCGCACTTTCCATCAGGTTTTAGCTTTTTTTTTTTTATAAGTGACTAAACCCGCGTTTGACCTCAATCTCACCTGATGGTAAGTGAAGATTAAGTCGAAGATGAAAGCACACGGGTTTAGGAAGGAACTGGCTCTTTATACAATATTGCCGGAACACATTACCGCAGGAGCGGTAACATTTGGCGGCAGACTTTATATAAAGGGTGGTCGCTAGCCAGGCGGACCCAGAAGGGATCCTACCACCAAGCAAATTAAATATTTTGACAAGGAATCTTGAATTGAAATACTGACATATAGTTATTCTATTCAATTTTTATTTATTATTAGCTTTATCCCGCAACTTCGTATGCACTTCTCGTGGAAATTTCAGAAACTATACAACCAGACACCCACTGAAATAACCATTATACCAAGTATCACACCCATGCACTCAAGGAATAAGTGTTTTTCATACAAACTAAAAATCATATATTTCCCGTGCCCGAGGGAATTTTGGGAATTTTTTTCGTAGCACAACCAGTCACTCTTTGAGGAACCTTCATGCCAAGTATCACATCCGTACACTCAAGGAATAAGATTTTTCATACAAACTAAAAAGTCAAACCCCTTCCCGTGGGAATTTCGGGAATTCCTTCCATAATACAAACAGACACTTATTGAGGAACCTTTATATCAAGTATCACATCCGTGCACTCAAGGGATGGGATTTTTTCATACAAACTAAAACATCATATATTTCCCGTTCCCGTGGGAATTTCGGGAATTCCTTTCATAACACAACCAGACACACATTTAAAAACCTTTACACCGAGTTTCACATCGGTGCACTCAAGGAATAAGATTTTTCATACAAACTAAAAAGTCCTATATTTCCCGTTCCCGTAGGAATTTCGGGAATTCCTTCCTTAGTGCACCCTTACATCCCCTAAAGAATGTATGTTCCAAATTTCAGTTCTCTACGCCCAGTAGTTACCGCTGTACGTTGTCTGTCAGTCACTCAGTCACTCAGTACCTCAGTCACTCAGTCAGTAACGGAACAGTTTTATATATATTGATGAGACTAACGAGCATTGTTTCAACGTAATGTTAAGTTATAATCACTGCCCACAGAAAAAGATACGTTTGCGACCTTGCATCGTAATTTAGTAAGTCCTGGAACCAATAATTACACTGACCACACTGTCATTTCATCAAAAACATAGCTAAGGTGTTTGATGTAAATAAATAGAGTAGTTACTACGCAATAAGGCACGCTTCACACAGCGCGTATATCCCTTGAATTTACGACGTATTTCATAAATAAGGACGCTTTGGCACGCGAGTACTCCCATTTGACAGATATTTCATTAAACTTCCTAGTTAAGATACAAACAATCCATCCACATAAAATATCTTCATTGTTGTTAGACAAGTTCTACCTATAAACAGTTTTATTATCATAATAAAATTCAGCAGGTCTTACTTTTAAGACTAACGTTATTTTAATTTCATTTTACTTTAAAACGCTTTGTTGTTAAAACAAAGGCGTGCTTCGGTTATAAATTTTGAACGTGACGATTTATTCATAACTTTGTATCTATAGTTAAGTATTATATTTAAATAATAATCGCTTTACCTATTGCTTCTATTTACATTTTATACTTTTGAATAATATCATCATCATCATCACAACTCTTTGTAATTAGCCCACTGCAGGGCATGAGTCTCTCCCCTGGGTGAAGAGGAGGTATTTTTTTTTTTTTTTTTTATAAGTGACTAAACCCGCGTTTGACCTCAATCTCACCTGATGGTAAGTGACGATGAGGTCGAAGATGAAAGCACACGGGTTTAGGAAGGAACTGGCTCTTTATACAATATTGCCGGAACACATTACCGCCGGAGCGGCAACATTTGGCGGCAGACTTTATATAAAGGGTGGTCGCTAGCCAGGCGGACCCAGAAGGGATCCTACCACCAAGCAAAAAAAGTATAGGCCATAATCCTGGCCCAGTGCTGGGTGGTGGATGCCAGAACTTTTAGGGCACCTAGATGGCTTCTGACAAACCCTAACGACTACTGTATACAAGTATACAGCACCCGGGACCGACAGCTTAACGTGCCCTCCGAAGCACGGAAGTCGTCGTGCGATATGAATGGTCGGCGGTCACCCATCCAAGTACCGACCGCGCCGAACGTTGCTTAACCTGTGATATCGTATGATACACACAGTAACCACGGCGCCACGACGACTTCTTATAATTCAAATTATATTATAATAAACTTTAAATTGTACATATATTAAAGATTAAATATGCGCCAGCTCCCTCACCAGAATAACCAGCAGCAATGCGAATACAGATTTTTATCGATTTGTAGGTTCACGACTGTTCTTATAGTGCGGAGTCAATTGTAAGTTGTACTTGTAGGCAACATTGAAAGAACAGTGTTTTTTGATTGATGTTATTTTTTGGCGTTTAACAAAAAAAAACATATTTGACTATTCGGATTTCATTCCTCCAAGCATCTAACCATCGATAAATAGTCGAATTGACAAGATAAATATTATTTTGTTATTTTATCTCTTAATCATGATATAAATTACTCGATTTGATATCAATGTTAATTAATTACATACACTTAATACCATATTCTAAGAAAATATCGATAAAAGGCCCGATTTATCGTTGTCGACGGTAGCATGCTAGCCTTGCTGAGTAACTCTGTGCAAAAAATACTCGTAGACGAACGTTACACGAAAATATATTGCATTTTGAGTATCATATGTTTTGTATGTCTTTGGCACTTACAAACCAATTTTTGGACGAATTTTATTTATTTTAAAAACGCTACACACCAAATTAAGTTATTAAGATAAGTGATGATTAAATTTCTAAGCGCTCATTATTTCACGTTACTAAGGATCTGCTTTTGTTCTTTATTTATTTAGCTATATTATACATATTTGGATTTTTTTAATGCCACCCTTAGGGAAAGTACTTTAAATAATAGAGATAGCAAATTTTACTTCAAAAAACATTCGTTTATTTTTGAAAACAAATAAAATCGCATTCAATGATTTTCAAAACTTCGCTCGCTTCACCCGGGAATCTAACCGACTAAAATCTGTAAAAATGATATCCTGTAATTTTATTGCATCGATCGTTAGGGTCAATCACAAGAATGAAATCTCTCTAACCTAGTAGGTTAATTTAATGAAAGGAAAACCATAAAATCTTCATTTTTAGATTTTAGTCGGTTCGATTCCTGGGTGAATAAAGCGAATTTTCGAAAAATATTTGAATGTGGTTTTATTTGCTACCTCTATTATTAAGAATAGGTAGTTTCCCTCCAGGTGGCATTAAAAAATTCCACCCTGTATATTATATAACTGTTCCGTAAGGGCGTGAATCCGTCTCTATCTACGGCGCCGTATGCCGTTTAACAGCGATTCATATTTCGTCTTAAAATTATCTCCATCATGGTTCATTATAGAAAAGTATGGATTTACCAAATATTTTTTCACAGAGTCTTTGATGCTAAAAGGTGGCCAAAATTATTTTATATGCTGAATTTTATTGTAAACTTTTGGATTACAAGAGGCTTAAATGATGGGAAATAATCTCACCTACGTCACGACAAAAGAATCTGGTCTTATTACCAATGGCCCTGTATATTGCAACTTTTCATTAAAAGTTAAGGTATTTTAGCGTTCCATGATATTGAATAACTCATTTTTAGTCAAAACCCTCATTCCAGGAGAGCTTATAACTAAAATAGACAAAAAATAAGGGTTAAATTATAAAGGAAAATTCCTACAGAAAAAAGTCACGAAAAATAGAGGGGTGCTTTGGGGTGGCGGTATTTCACTTAGTTACAATCTGAATGGTCTAAATTGGTCTAAATTGTAACGTAAAATGATAAGAAATAAATTAAAAACCCCTTTGATCTGATGAAAATTTATTTATCCAAGCACTTTCTTGGCATTCATTTCTCAAGTTTAGGGTTAGTTGCTTCAATTGAGTTTTAAAAAAAGAACATAAGTGGTCGTGCACAATCCATCACAAAGATCACCACAAGAACGTTACAAGATGACAAATATGCACGGCATAGGGCGCCGTAACATAGAGATGGATCCAAGCCCTTACTGACTGAGTGACTGACACGTACAACTAAAACTACTGGACGTAGAGATCTGTTTGGATCATACATTCCTTAGGGTGTGTAGGAGTGTACTAAGGAAGAATTTCCCGAAATTCTCACGGGAACGGGAAACATTTGCCATTTTATTGTATTAAAAATCCTATTCCCTGAGTGAATGGATGTACTAACCTTGGTAAAAAGTTTTTCAATTTGTATCTGGTTGCATTATGTAAGGAATTGCCGCGGGAAGGGGAAATATAGAACTTTTTAGTAGGTATAATAAATCTTTTTTTTTATAAAGTAAGGATGGGACGTTTGTCTTCCATGACACCTGATGGTAAGTGAACATGAAGACTACGGTGGTACACGTCCATCCACGAGAAACCTATTCACTCGACGCTTAAAAGTATTTCGCAGGCATTTCATTACAAACCGTGGCGACCCGTCTCAAAAAGGGAATGTCAAAGCGCTTAGTTTGCCTTTTTGAAATATCCACCACATACGGATGGAAGTCTGTATCTAGTAGTCCAATAGTAAAAGGTTGAGGGTTAAATTTGTTCAAACACAGCACTCGCGCACTCACTAAAGTGTATCCTGTAGTTATTAACACGGTTAAACAAGCAACCTTACCACGATGCTCTAGGGTCTGCAGTTTTTTGGTTGTAAGGTCGACGTTTTTTATTAATTTACGGCCTCTTCGGTCAACGGAATCCAACGCTTCTAGTTGATATTTGGCTGAATGGTTCATTGCGGAAACCATATTGGTTATCGCTTAAAAGCTCGTTAGTCTCGAGATATGTTAGGAGTGGACTATTCAATACACGTTCCATAACTTTGCAAAGTATGGAGGTGATTTAAATTGGTCGAAAGTTGACAGGATCAGCACGGCTTTCCTTCTTCGGTACTGCCTGTACGTTAGCAAGTTTCCAGGACTTGGGTACTTTACTGGATTCCGAAGAAAGTCAATAGACACGCGTCAAAATGGGAGACAAATCAGCTGCACTGCGTTTCAGGACCATTGCAGGAATACCATCTGGATGGCTAGCCTTATTCTCGTCTAGGTGCAGCAAGCACTATGAGCCACCTTTTCGTGAATGTGAACGGTACCCATTTTAGGTCCGAACTGAGGTAATTGGGGTGGGATTATTCCTTAGCAATCTAGACGATACTTTTTCGCAAAGTGTGGTCCAGAGAACCGTCAGGTTTGCTCAGAGGTGGCAGCGATGCATGACAAAAGTTAGTTTCAACCAACTTGGCAAGGGACCAGAAAGCTTGACTTCCAGTAGGGTGTGCTGATATTCTGCCTTCGATACGGCCTATGTGAGAATACATGGCTTTGCTTCTGCGAGCATTTGCCCAGGCTTTGTAAGCATCCCGCTTTCACTATTCAGCGGCAAGGCAAGCAGTATTAAACCATGGGCGAGCTTTGGTTTCAAGGGATAGGTCAGTGTGGGGAAAGTTTGCTTGAACTATCACACTTGAGAAAGCATCAGCGCAGCACGATGGATCGGTTGATGTAAAACAAGTTTGCTACCACGGATAAGATGCGAAGAAATGTCACATTTTATGCCAATCTGCTGACTCTGAACGCCAGTCTGAGGTGTCAGGCGGAGAGTACAGTGATACAGATTTCACCATACAGTGATCGGATGTCCCTAAAAATGCAGTGACGGACGCCGAGTATCTGTCAGGATCGGTTGTCAGCAGAAGGTCCAGGCAATACGCAGTATGGTCAGCAACGTCAGAGATGCGCGTAGGCTCGTTGACAAGCTGTGACAGGCCGTAAGTCAGCGAAAACTTAAAAGCCTCCCTACCAGCATTGTCAGTGTCCTGATACGGGTATAACAACTGCCCGTGGTGTACATTAAAATCCCCCCGGGAACACTAACTGCGCTGTGGGAAAATCTTATCTTAGTGCAAGGATATAAAACTTTGTATACAGGTTCTTCAATGAGAATCTGAGCCTGCATCAGCCCTGCATTGCTTCACTGAATAAATTCCCAAAATTCTCACGGGAACAAAAAATATAAGACATTTTAGTTTAATCGCGTACGAAGTTGCCGGAAAAAGCTCGGTTAACAAAACAACATGTGCATTTACACACCACTACACGAACATTCGTAACACATGAATAGATAAAGATTTGTGTAAACAATTAAAAAAAATAACTAAACTAAATACACAAAATAAAATTAATTACTAACCAAATATAAGCAAAAAGTAGAAGACAATTACACAATTAGTAAATTACTTATATTTCTTAATTTTTTAATAATGAGAACTTTTTTCAGAAAATATACTAGACTGTACAATTTCTCAAGAAACATTTTTCGATGTAAAGAAAAATTCTCGAGTTTTCTGATTCATTGACGATTATTTGATCGTTTCTATTGATTGCTCTTACTCAATACTTTGAGTTATAGACATTCACCCATCGATGCATTCAACAGACAACATTTTAACCTGTTGCTTCACTTTACAAATATTCCAAGTAGTCAAATACACAATTGTCCATTTGATCCGGATAGCCAATCACCAGTTTATGAAATTCCAAAACGAGGCTGGGCCGTGATTCACCTGTCGTTTGTCTACCTTAGCCGTAAAATGAGTTCTTAAAAAAAGACATACCACACACATAAATCGGTTATGGGATAGGCAGAATACCAGAGACTTCAAAAGCATCTAATGTCGACTTTTGATAACGTTTGACAAATTTGGAGGCATTATAATGGTGGAGAGAGACTATTGCAGTGACAGGGGGTCAGCCTATCGCCCACAAAAGAAAACTTCTGTGCCTCAACTGACTTTTACAGTATGCCCGGAAAGACAGGCAGCTGTCACATTATATGTTTTTCCTTTGCTCCCACTCCAGCATGAATTCAAATGAAAATGAATTTTCAAAAAAGACAACTCATCCAGATAGCAATTCTCGGAGTCTAAAATATTTTTTGTCCTTAATTCGTAAGTGTGATTTATCTTAAAATGTGGCACATGTAAAACGTTAATTTGTCAATGTAAGAAACTTTTACACAAAGTAATTGAGCTTATACATAATATATATGTATGAACAAGCTGAATTATAAGTTTAAGCGGGAGTCATATGAGTCTCTCCTCTGTGTTTCGAGGAGGTTTCGGCCGAAATCCACTAAGCTGGCCCAGTGCTGGTAAGTAGTGGCCCAATGCTGATAGGTCGTATTAGGTATTTACCCATTATTTGTAACTGGAACAAACAGTCCAATTAGTTAAATCTATTTGTAAGGCAGAATTCGACCCGCAGAGATTAGCTTGGTTGGTTGACTATAGGCTGGTAACAAGAGTTGCCAATTTATAGAGGCAATTGGTACAATATATTATGTATATCTTGTAACAGCAACGACGATAGAGGTATAAATAGTAATACAGATACATAAAAAGCTACAGCTAACATGAATACCAGAAATTATTATTAATAAAGTTATTTATATTTTTTCAGTTTTGCAATTTTTATTTTTCATGTTTAATTTTGACCTTTAATTTTAAGTCAATGTTGATTGTATTTTGTACTTTTATGTTATTTCTTTGTATATAAATATGCTGAGTATGAATATACTGTTTATGTATATATATATATATATATATATTTATATTGTAAGGATAGGACGTTTGTCTTCCATGCCACCTGATGGAAAGTGCGCATGAAGACTATGGTGTTACACGTCCATCCACGAGAAACCTATTCACTCGACACTTAAAAGTTCCAGGACTGTAGTGGTCAGGAAAAACAGAATAAAACATGAATAAAATATTTCTCTACATATATGTTTAAAAGTAACACACCACCAGTTATTTTTTTATTATATCTTATTTATTACACAGGCCCCAAACTATGCACATCTTGTGATATATGTAGTAACCAGATAATGGATAAATACTTAAAAACGATATGTAATATTTTGTAATTAAATAAATAAATAATAAAATAAAATTCTCAGACAATCACACAGCGAACTTATCTTTTATATAGATAAACGCCCAGACCCGGAACATTTTTGTTTTTTTAGTTCCATGCGGCAATGTTAAGTTAAGTTTAATTTACGGTTTACCTTTTTATCAAAATAAAACAGAGTGAGTCATAAATCCTAGCAAACACAACCAAACATTGAAAAGCTCACATTTGTCATTAAAATGGTGGTATGTCCCTTGCTGGTGTTAACTTCTCAAAAAAATATCACAGAACAAAAAATAAACAAAAGAAAAATGACAGCTGAAATTAGTGTCAGACAAAATAATGGCTCCCGGGATACATAAAAAAAAAAACAAAACCGGTGCCGCCCTTCCGCAGTTCAGAAAAGGAAGTTTCAACATTGTTAGACGTTTTCATTCTCATTTTTAGAAAAAAATGTCATCTATGATTTAATGGGGTGCGATAACCCAAAAAGTATTCAGTTTGTTTGGAGAGTCTTTGGAGAGCTCATAAATGACATTTTTATGACTTTTTGAGGAAAAATCGAGCTAAGATTGTAAGTGACGTTGATTTATATGAATTCATTTTCCTGTTGATATAGAGAAAACGGTTTCACAAGTATATAATGGTAAATACTTTTTCTGTTCTATCAAGTAGGGAAGATTGTCACATTATCTCAGAACAATTGGCAATGGTACATTTTATACGAGAAGACGTCATTAGCGACACAATTGTTTTCCCTATTATTACATTGAAAAGTAAATAAAATAATTTCAATGACTCAAATGAAAATTCTCTGCATCAAATTTTCATAATACTTTCACGATTACATATTACATTATATTAAATAGACATTTTTATGCTGATTCTGGGAAATAAATATTTTCATTAACAACTGAAGTCATTTTAGTTTTTGATAAATCTTTTTAATTTGCCAAATCAAGATTGAGCTGTGGGCAATGACGTATTAAGATAACAATATTAAGAAGTATCATCAATTAATAGTGGTTTTAGCTTCAAGTAAATAAACAATCAAACAATTTTGACGACCGGCTGGTGTAGCGGTAACATACATTGCCTTCTATGCCAGAGGTCCTGGGTTCGAATCCCGGCGGCGGCGGATATTTGTGTGATGAACACAGATATTAGTCGTCAAGTCATGATGTTTATATGTTTATTCTAATAAAAATATGTATTTATTCAATATGTATGTTTATATATTTCTTAAGTATATCAGTTATCTAGTATCCATAACACAAGTTCTTTAAGAAACTTCATTTGGGCTCGATAATGTTGTGTGAGTGTCAGAAATATTTATTTATTTTTATTTTCTAATTCCTTTGGTCTGTTATTTACCTATTAAATTGTACTCATTATACATTTTCTACAATTGTATTTTCATGGCCACACTTGCTGAGTAAGATGGTTATAGCGATAATTATAATTTATATTAAAAATTATACTGTAATTGTAAGTTCCTGAATTCCTGGCTTGTGAATCACACAAGCGTGTTTTTTTTATTCGTACGCGTACTACAATTGTATGAATTACGCCTACAAGAATTACATGAAAATCACTTATTATCATTGATCATCACATACGCACTCAGATTATCGCCTTGCATTCGATTGTCACTGTCCCTTGCTGCCTGAGACTGTGCCAATTCGAAATGTTCGTTTTATCGAACGCAACATGACATGACTCCACAAATGATTATAGAAATACTTCAAAATTGACAAAAAGAAAACTATAATATGTTCCAAATACAAAGTATTATGTCAAAGCTCACATATTACACTGCGAAACCTGTTCCTGAAATGGTAACTGCATCCTGCAGATATTGATTTGTATTCGTGTTTTTATAATGTTTAATAGTTACATCTCCAATTGACCAAAAATCCCTGAATAAACATAAAAAAGTTACTGCGTTTATTTTCTTAAAAAAGGTCTATGCCTTCACTTCGACATGATTTTGGGCAAAAATGGAACTTACAACTCGTACCTACGTAGGGTGACATACTAGCTAATCTGCACGTCCTTTATTAAATAAACACCAAATTTTGTTACCTTTCTTGAATTTTAAGTAATGTAATATTGATGATTGTCATTATTACACTCCTCTATAATGAATACCTACTCCTACTTTGACGACCGGCTGGTGTAGCGGTAACAAACATTGCCTTCTATGCCAGAGGTCCTGGGTTCGAATCCCGGCGGCGGTAGATATTGGTGTGATAAACACAAATATTAGTCGTCACGTCATGGATGTTTATATGTTTATTTAAGTTTATACTAAAAAAAATAGGTATGTATTCATTCAATATTTATGTTTATATATTTCATAAGTAAGTATATTAATTATCTAGTATCCATAACACAAGTTCTTCAAGAAACTTAATTTGGGCTAGATAATGTTGTGTGAGTGTCAGAAATATTTATTTATTTTATTATTTATTTATTTAACTAATTTCTCTCACTTGGTTTTTCAGAAGAAATGCATTTGCAATGAAGAATTAGCAACGAATCTTTAAACAGTGACGATTTATGAAAAAAAGCCTTCAGAATACTAGCTTCAACAGTGAACTAAAAAAGCATGGAATAATTACACAACATTTCTTTAAAAGGCGGTCCACGCCGTTTATTTTCTGTGAACAGCATCATCACAACTCTTTTTAATGAGCCCACTGCAGGGCATAAGTCTCTCCCCTGGGTGATGAGGAGGTATAAGCCATAATCCACCAAGCTCGCCCAGTGCTGGTTGATGTATGTCGAAATGGCTTCTAACAAACTCTAACGACAACTTTATACCAGTATACAGTACCCGGGACCGAGTGTTGAACACGAAAGTTGTCGTGAGAAATGAATGGTCGGCAGTCACCTATCCAAGTACCGACCGCAACAAAACGTTGCTTAACCTGTGATATCTCATGATACGCACAATAAGCAAGGCGCGCCACGACAACTTTGAACATCGTGAAGGTTTTATTGGCTCTATTTGCCAAAGAACATAACAATCTGAATCGAATCTGAATGTTAATGAGACCACATCTAAATCTCTCTAAATGTTTATCATTGGCTAGGACAACCTGGACCTACTTTTCCTTTGAGTATTTGAATCAACCGTAATCTAAACAACCGCTCTCTTTTTGCACTTAAGAGTATGCAACACATGTAGAAATAAAGTAGGTACCACATTCGTGCAAAATGGAAGCCACACGTATGTAACAAGAGAACGAATGAATATAATTTCTACACATTTATCTAACTTTGTGGTATTTACTTTCATGAAACAACGAAAACTTTAGAATTTAATTTCGACAAAGTGTTAATTTTATAAATTCAAATGTTGTGTAGGTATATATAGTGACCATTTGATATGTAGTAACCATTTGAAATGTAGTGACCATGATAGTTAAAAAACTGATATGAAATCCTTGCCCGCATCTCGTAGTTCAATAATAACCGTGGGAAACAGCTGGTTAAGTATAATATCACATGTGACCCATTTCAAGTTCTTAGTTCTTTGAAAATATAAAGGAAAATGGAGTTCAGGCACGAGTGCCCGCAAAGCGTCGAAGGACCGCCGTAAACTTTTATACTATAGTAAAATAAAATAACCTGCACAATGCCAGTAAAGATACAATGCATCACTTTGTATCTTTATTAAGAAATAAAATAACAATGTGATATTTTGAGCTATGTAGGAGGAACAAAAGGCGTTCTGATTTTGGTTTAAATTTTCAAAAATGTCTTATGAGACTCATAAGTTTTGATTCCGTCTGAAGTTCTTGGTAAAATGTGAAACTTCCTCAAGGGTTAATATTATTGAATACAAAACATATTTTTCAAATACCACTTTTTTTAAATCTCCGTGGCGCATTAGAAGATGCCACTAAGAAAATCGTTAGGTCGTGGGTTCGATATGCGCACGAAACAAAAAAGTTCCGTCCGGGTCTGAGTATTTATCTATTTATTTATTTTTTAGGCATAACAACAGATTACAAACTATTTTCTTATTCTAATTAAATGTTACATGCAAGGATTTAAGTTTGTAACCAGATGACAGTTACGCACAGCGTTTATATAATAATATTAACGATTATTGATTAAAATAAAACAGCAAAATATTAAATAAAAAAAAATTGAACTAAAATTAGATAATAATGTCAAGTTAATCAACTCCAAAATTAGGTGCAAATTATAAAAAATATCGAAAATTAAAATAAAAAAAAATATTACAAACACAAAATGTCAAAAATAAAATGTCAAAAATAAAAAGACAAATACGTATACAAACTAAAATAATAAGGTTTTCACATTATTTAAAATTACAAAGAGAAAAAGTCAATACACAAACAGAATTAATAATTAATAGGTTATTCAAATTATTTAAAATACTAATAAAAATAAAAAACACGATGTCACTATTAAAATTTAGTAAAGAATAATATTCTTTTTTACAATTATTAATATACTCGATTATCGATTCAACAATCTTCTAAGTAGCTTCTAATCTCCGTATGTTTTTTTTCAGGCTTTCTCATTTTGACCGATCTTAATGGTCTACCCAGTATACTTTTTATCCGACTACGGCGAAGCCAAAAGGAGGGTTATGATTTTGACGTGTATGTATGTTTGTATTTCTTAAGTATATCAGTTATCTAGAAACCATAACACAAGTTCTTTAAGAAACTTAATTTGGGCTAGATAATGCCATGTTGTGTAAGTGTCAGAAATATTTATTTATTATTTATTTATTATTATTATTACGCATCCTTATAACTACTCGCCTTTCGGCGGAAGGGGACAGACTTATGTTATTGGGGTATGGATCGTGGTCGTGGTATGGTATCATCTGTTCCCTCAGAACTTTTTAACTACTAATCACAATTGGACAAATGAGGTGTCGTTAGAAGTCTCTTCACCGTCCGCTGGTTAAAGGCTATAAAGATATGTTAAATTGACTACAGCGCCCTCTAAGAAACTTAAATTGAAAAACTAAACAAAAAATTCTTTTCGGTTTTGTGTATCAAATAAAAGAACGCTTTTTCGCTGAGTTTCATATTTATTCATAATTTCTAAAGAAAACAAAACTACAAGAGCTATCGCAATATTCAACAAAATAAATATTTTTGTTTTGTTGTGATGCTATATTAAAACTGTGTTTGGTTTTCTGAGAATTTGCTTTATTTCTTAAGTTTTGTTTGTATTTACAAAGTTTGTAGAGGAAATATGTAAACAAGATCAAAACTTAAGATAAACTAGATAAACTCAAGTACCTCTTTCTTTTTAAGCTTTCGATTTTAGACCGTGTTTTATGTTCTTCTAATAGTCAGAACTAAATAGCAATAATATGTATTGTTTCTCTGGTGCATCAAAAGAGTCTGTTTAACAAATACCTGGTACTAGCTTACCACAAATTCTTCACTCTTGGCAGTGCTTTCAAGCTTTGGGAAACATTCTCTGCTGCGTAGGTTACCTACCCACTACCTCAATGTTTATTTCCAACAAACACAAGAAGAGAAACCAAGTTTGAAGTAATGAAAAATGAAAGAAATCGTCGTGACGCCAGTGGCTTCTGTGTAAGTATATCAATCGTTCTTTTTTTTAACCCACTTCCAAAAAAGGAGGAGGTTCTCAATTCGTCTGTATGTTTTTTTTTTTTGTGTCTCTGTTACACGATATCTTGGACAATTATGAATTGATTTTGAAAATTATTATTTCATATGATAGAGGATATACTTCATAGTTGGTCTCATATAAATATCATCGACATCGGTTGTGTACTTCATTGAAAATTTCAAACTTTTGAAAAAAATATTTATGATATTTATGACATTCTCACCTCAGCCAAAGTTTTGACGTGAAGTCGGTTTTTTCAATGCTCTGCATTCGTTGATATATTAAATACTTAGGCCGCATTTAGCCTTAATCTCACCTGAGACACACGAGCCTAAGAAAGAACTGACTCTTCATAAAATATTACCGGAATACATCACCACCACCGGGGCGGTAGCATTTGGCCGCCACAGGGGTGGTTGCCAGCTAGTCGGACCTTGACAAGATCCTACCACCAAGCGGGGGTCTCTAGGATTAGTCGCATTTTACGACACACTTATCCAGGCTAGGGCTATTCTAAGTCAGCCCTACATGGGTTTGAGCACTTTGTGTTTTAACCAGGGACAACTTACAATATACGATATTTTTTTATACCCAGACATTCACACCAACCACATGGCCCCAAAGTAAGCATAGCTTGTGTTATGGGATACCATTAGCGAACTAGGACCTAGAATATAAATACATAAATAGATAAAGAAAATGTTCCGGGTGGGACACGGAACATTTTCTTTTCTTGTTCCGTGCGAAAATCGAACCCGCAACCACTTGCGTCTGATGCAGACAAGTTTTCCCCATCGCCAAAGTGGTCGTCGAATAAGGATATCTTTCTTTACTTGTCAATATCAGCCATCAGATAGTAGCTTCCTCTGTAATGGTGCGTACAGATTGCTGTAATGGAACTTGTAATGTAACATTCTGCGCACCACACGTCCAAATACGCAACGTGCGCAGAATCTTACATTACTAGTTGCATTACTAGCAATCTGTACGCACCATAAGGAGGTGCCTGGGTACTTTTGTTACAAGTATTCCTAATTCAATTGCCATAACCCGTGGCCATAACAAAGCTCTATTCAGGATAAAGGAAAGGATGAATCAGTATAGTTACAAGAACAATAGCTTTTTCAGCTTAGCATAGGGTTGATATTGAATCATTAATTCTACTATATTTATAGTTTGTATTTAATGAAGTCCTTGAGCCTGCAGATACAATTTTCTATGAAGCAGTTCCAGTTCTAATTGGGCTTTGATAAAAACAATTTTATTGATGTTCAAAGGTGCTTAAACTAAATAGAATTAAATTAAAAAATAGCTTTCCTTTGATAAATATTTATTATGTACGCCATCCCACACATTACAATGCTACTACTAACTCTATCAAAGTGAAGGCAATCAATTATTGGAATAACTTTCCTGTTGATTTGCATGGTGTTCGAATAGTTGATTGTTTTAACTGTGGTTCTATTTTTGATATTGCATGACATTACGGGAATACATATCATGGATAGAAAGATAGACAAAACATTTATTTGATCATACACACAATGAGTTACACAAAGATATATAGATAAACAGACATACAGAAAAACAAAAATAAGAAATTACACATATTTTTTACACATTAGAAAAAAGGGGCTATGACCCTTCCACCCACCGACTTCACCCACTAGTGGGTGGAGGAGTAATTCGCATTTTACTGCGTCATGGTTGGAATTAAAGTTTTAAGTTTATCGATACATTTTGAACAAAACACAGGAATTAACAATTATAAATAAATAAAATCCCAGGACAATCACACCAAATACATGGCCCCAAAGTAAGCATAGCTTGTGTTATGGGATACCATATAGCGAACAAGGGGGAACCTAGAATATAAATACATAAATAGATAAACACCCAGACACGGAACCTTTTTTTTCTGGTTCCTTGCGGGGATTGAACCCGAACCACTGGCGTCTGAGGCAAATAGGTTTACCCCAACGCCAAAGTGGTCATCACAGTGGTTGTCACAATTTTTCATATGAATAAAGTCTATATTAATACTATTGTAAAATACCTTATACCTTTGTTGCAAAATGTAGTCTTCTGTTTATAGGGCTGAATGTGGAAACACACTTTGGTACTGTATGAATTTTTGTAAAAAGTTATTTGTATTTGTTCAAGTGTTCGGGTGATGTTGCTTATGCCCACAACCGAATATGTCCGACGCCTGATTCCAAAAATCATTTAACAATAAAATTTATATATCCATGGCAGTTAGGAGCTATTCAGGTAGAGGAGGAATTCATATAGTTAGGATAGTACGGTTGTCTTCTATGCCTAATGGAAACTGCGCATGAAGAATATGTTGGTACGAATACAATTATGTTATAAAGAGTAAATTTCAGAATAGGTAATATAGATACTTTTGGTTAAAAAGACGTATGGCACTCGGAGACTGCCGCGATAAAGCTATTTCATAGCATTTTTTATTAACTTATGCAATTATAATTATTTATTTATTTTATTAATGCTGTAATGTTTGATCTAATATGAAGTTCCTAGTAGATGGCGCTTATTGTTTATTAAAGCCCGCATGTAAAGTTATGAAATCAAAGTATCACCGCTGTGCCGGTCGGAGTGGGGGGTGTTAGGTTTTCGTTACGGAATTTCTGGATTCGATCCCCACGCTCAAGGCCCGCGATAGAAGCTATGCAATAGCTTAAAAGTATTTTATTATTATGAATCCTGAAGCATAAGACAATAATTATAGTATTAAATCAACACTAGAATAGCAGTATTATGAGTAATTTCATTAATTATTTTAACTTGGTAACCAAATTGAATACAGTTCGATAACGTCAACCGCAACTTTAGATATAGGCGTTCATGTAGGCAAATACCTACATATTTAAAAGACTTACCTATGTATCCAGAGTATTAGAGCAAAAACACTTAAAAATTACTCAAAATAACCAAATTTTTCCACAATGTAATGTGACATAGTGTGTATTCTACCTTGCTGCATAAACGCAAACTTTGCTGATACCAAAAGCAAGTGTTGAAATACAGAACGCGGGTGGTCTTATACTGTTAGTACCTATTGGCATTTTATGGTATTTTTTGACTTATGAAATAATTTTTCTGCTTAATCAAGTAAGGTACAAATAACAAAACCAGGACTCGAACCTGGGACTCCCGGTTGTCGGAGGGGTCTTCCAACTGAGCTACCGAAATTCCAACTGAGCGAATGAGTTCTTCAGCTTAATTTATATAAGGATGACAAAAAAAACTGCCGCCGAACATTACCACTCCGGCGCGGCGGTGGTGAAGTGTTCCGGCAATATTTTATGAAGAGCCAGTTCTTTCCTGGGCCTGTGGGTCTTCGACCTCATCACAACTAACTTTTTGAGATCAAACGCGTCATTTTCCTATCGGACCTATGCCTATGAGGAGACACCCCTCACTGAGAAAGGAAGTTTAGGCCATAAATCAACAAGCTGGCTCAATGTTAACCAGCATTGCATGTCAGATTTTTCTGGGCGCCGAAATGGCTTTTAAAAAAACCTTAACAACTCCGAAAACAGCACCTGGGACCGACTGCTTAACGTGCCCTTCGAAGCACGTACCTATAATATCTTACTTCTTACAAATAACGACCACTTCGGCAATGGAGTAACACTGTCTACCTCAGACGCCAGTGGTCGCGGGTTCGATTCCCGCACGTAACAAGACAAAAAGATGTTCCGGGTTTGGGCGCTTATCTATATATGTATTTATATTCTAGGTTCCCCCCTAGTATCCCATACCACAAGCTCTGCTTAGTTTGGGGCCATGTAGTTGATGTGATTGTCTGCGACTTTATTTATAAATGTAAAATTTGGATGGATGGGCGTATGGATGTCTGGATATTTGTTCCTCAATCACAGGATAAAGGTTCAACGGATTAGAAATTGCGCGGGTATTACCTCGCGAAACAGCTTGTAATAATTATATAATATGTACTAATAATAGTAATATACTTAATCAAAATATAATCAGAGGTTAAACAGAGGTTGTTCATTGCCGTACAGAGAGGCAATGCGGCTAGTGTGATGAGTACATTTGCGCCCGGTATGACTCGGGGAGGCCTCTTCAATAAGAAGAAAAGGTTTATTTTTGTATATATTTAGACACTAAGAAAGGTCTTTTGTATTTTAATGTATTATGTTTAAATTTATTTACGTACTTAGTTTAATGTTTTAATTTAGTTTATTCACTAATTTGTATGTTTTTTTACTTTAAAAAAACGCAGTGTGGAATAAATGGCTATGTAACAACAGACAAGAAAAAAAAAGTAATCTGCATATAAGTAATTTGTACCCAAAGTAAAAGGTCTTTGGTTGTCCCTCAACAAGGATGAGCCAATACCTATTGTCTTAAGTTTTCGCGATTCATACTATTACATAAAACACTTTTGAACCGGATTTATCGCGTACATTTACATTTTAAATTTTGACTCGACGTTTCGGTGTCTTTGCAGACCCCGTGGTCACGAACGACTGAGGTGTCAAGCGTCGGATTGATAGATTGAAAAAGTTATACATCATAATCTCCATCTGTTTCTCAGTCTTCGAGCGTAGCGTTCTGGATTGACACAAAACGAGCTGGCAGTATCTTGAGTTTCAGGTCGTGCAGCTTGCTGGATGTTAGATTTAATGTTTTTCAGGATAGGGTCCCATGTCGGTGATAGTTCCAACCATCTTCTCTATAGAAATTGGGGTGTATTCTATTAAAAAGTGTTTTATTTAAAGGATGAGCCAACTTTACGTCTACCAAAGATACCCAACACCCTTCGTCATACACTATTCCGTCATTGTCATATCAATGCTAAGTTAAATATTCAATTTACCTGGACAGTCAATAAGATTGAAAATCCTTAAACAAAATGCATACTCTAAACTCAAATTGTCGTGGAAATGTCGGTCGTAATCGAGAAGACATTAAGGTCAATATTAATTGCTTAAGTTTAAGTTATGACGCAGATGTGGTTGTATGAATGAGTCACTGAAACGTTCCGCTTACTTTTGTCTGGTTTGTTACCAGTTAGTTAGTCAAAGTTTTGTTTGTTTTTACGTAAGATTATTTTGTTCTTGTATTCCGATACACACACACATACACACACACACACATACACAAACACACACACACATACACACGATAATTTAACTAAATTCACAATTGAAATAAAAATAATGTATATCACAATAAGAAAAGTATGTAGGTAATAGGTAATAATTGTGAAACATTGTGAAAATAAGAAAGTAGCTCGTATTTCGATTATTTTCTTAAAATTAATATACAAATATTTCATTTATTTACTAAGTAAGTGTCCACCACTTCTTAACTTAAATTATTTATTATTGAACAGTAGGTATGTGGAAATTAATGTACTGTGACAAGTGTTCTAAATATTTTATTTTTAAATAGGAATAAAATATTTTGAAAAAACAAAATACTATAAAAATTAGAATAAAAACGTAGAGCGTCTTACTCCTACGAGAAAGGCGGTCTCTAAAAATGAGCGCCCAAATTTAATTCTTCATAAATTTAAATATATCACCAGTTATGTCAAAAAAACAAAGTCATAAATATTAAAAAAACACTCAACACATCACAAATAATATTTTAATTTCCTATTATACACATCTTTTAAATGTGAACTTACCGAAATGAGAGCAGACCATGACTGTACGTACAATGCGTACGCGCACTATGCTACCGACTCACAATGTCAACACGGCTTGTCAGTTTGACAGCTACCTTCGTGCCGATAACACGTCAGTTAAACCACTGTTGAACACAACAGACATACATCGCGTATCGTGAAAAACAAACAGTGTTAGTCAGTAAATAAACAAAAATAAAACTGTGATGTGATGAAAGAAATTATAAGATTTATCGTTAAAATCGTTCTAGGAACCTTGTTTTATTATATTTTAACCAGTGTTTTAAAAGAAGCGAAACGTATTTTGTTTTATACTGAAGGTAACTCCAGCTGATACTGATATTGGATTGCTATTATACATTCTGCTAACAGTTTATAAGGTAAGTTATATTAGTATTATAATTTTACGGCATACCTTCCTAATACAGAAACAAAAGATGTTTATTTTGTAAAGGAGTCAATTTTGTAATACACCGTTTCAAATTACTTTTAAAACAGTGACCTAAAAGTATTGTTTACTAAACTGACATAACACGAATCCGCTTATGGTGACATGATATTTTTTTAAATTATTATTATCGAATTACATACTCGAGACTTAGATACAAAACGTTAGTTGTTACCCTACTTAGAGATAATCAAGTTTTATTTAGGTCATAGGTATTTACAATTGAACCAGTTTTTTTTATAAAAGAAGCAGCGCTTTGTATAAGATATTATACAAACAGTCTCACTCTCCTTGAAGTCAATTTGGTTCACTATTCATCTTTACAAAAAACGTGTTAGTTTCATTCTCATTAGTGAATACCCACGATGTATAAGACTAACCAATACCCGAACTATACCCTATGAGCCCGGAAAGCTGCACTATCGAGGACCTCGCACTGGCCACCGACAACGCGATAAAGGTGGCATTTTTCGAAATATAAATATAATTTTAAAATAATTATCTATTCATCAACACGATATGAAGTTGGAGAAATTTCCCAAATGACTTTCAACCCAATGACTCAATACTCAATCAATCATTTATTGCTTCCATAATGTTACAAATTTCTTAAATCTATTTTTTACAATAGAGAATCGTATGTTTGAATACATAAAACATGTAACACTATAGGCCTAAAGTAGGCACTGCAAAAAAGTATTTTCTTATTTTGTTCTTTAAGAAATATCCTAATGTTGCCTTTACACTGCAATTTACATTATTTAGACTTGTTCGGAATGTAAAATTTGTGGATTCTACAAACAATTTAAGAATAACTAACATTGCTACCTTCGTCGTTTATTTTATATAAACGATTATTTTATGAATGAACGTAGGGCCGATTTTTCAATGGTCAAAAGGTCATAGAGTTGAATTGCACCATTCGAATACGTGCTACAAGAGTACAGCATCACTTTACATTTAAATAAACCCCAACCATAAAATCAAAATATTATTTATTTTATTATTTATGTGCAAATTAAATAAGTCACACTTTTTATAAATGAAACGATAGATTCGTTACCGCCACTACTACCACTTTAGAAGGTCGATCAGTCGAGAAAAAGTGATAAGAAACTAAAAGCAATAATTTTATGTAAAAAAAAATGTATCAGTTATTTTATCTTAGAAATTTTTACACAACCTTTGCTTTACACTTTACCGTATCTTTAAATTTGTTTGGTGGTTAATCTTAATTATTCCCGGAAACTTTATTATAAAAGCATAACATTGACCTATAATGATTAAGTGACCTTACGAATTCTATACAAACTAAAAAGATATATAATCAATGAATGCAGAGCATTAAGAAAACCGACTTCATGTCAAAACTTTGGCTGATTTGAGAATGTCATCAACGTAAACATTTTCCGAAATCATACATATTTTTTCAAAAGTTTGAAATTTTCAATGAAGTACTCAACCGATTTCGATGAAATTTAAATGGGACCAACTACGAAGTATCCTCTATCATATGAAACAATAATTTTCAAAGTCAATTCATAGTTGTCCGAAATATCGTGTATAAAGATATAAAAAACCATACAGACGAAATGAGAACGTCCTCCTTTTATGGAAGTCGGTTGAAAATCAAAATTACACTACACGGAAGCCGTTTTTTTTTTTAACTTTGATTCTCCTTATAACTTAATCCAAGGAAGTGTCATAAATGATAAAACTTACTTTATTAAAACTAGCGGCATCCCATATTTTAGCTCGTTTGATATTCCTGAATTCGTCTGCCGAGAGAGAGCATAATAAAGATGTGAGTATATGCGGAGTATATTAATTCAGGATATAGTTAACCTAATTTTGTTTCACATACATAATTCTATGTGTTGTCATACTCCGTGAAGAATTCTTAAATAACGCTACTTTCTTATAAACTTTAACTTAAACTTTGTTAGATTATGAATTCTTTTTTCATTTACTGTAAACTGAATTAAATATAAATAAAATAAATAATTCAGAGTATATAACAGCAGAAAATAAATATGAACTACTTACATAAGTGATCATTTAACATTGCATCTTTCATCTCAAAATTGGACAATCTAAATTCTACTTTGTGTAAATTTTGATACAACTCAGGATTAATAAAAAGAAATACTGACTTTAATTGAAGTTTCTAAGTTTGATATTAAATCGATTTAAAGAAAACAAATAGTAAAGTTTCATTAAAATTTATTCTCGTACAATATATTTTCTAAAAAACACCACACAACTTCACAGATCTATAAATAAATAATCAAGTATATGAATAATATACTGCAAAATAAAGCTGTAAAATAAATAAAACATAGTTTATATGACGTCAACCACGCTACTTCTCGCATTTGAGTCACCCATATCTTATTCAAATATTAACGTTATATTTACTGTAACAACAGGTGCTATCAGTGTATTTTATAAATAATTTGACGGACGTACAGGCTACGGTTATTTAAATATAAAACATTATATTTTAGAGAAAATCGTGCTTTATTGAAATTAATCTAAAAACAAAAACATTCAGGATAATATCACAAAAGTTTGAATAAGTAAACATTTACGTTTCCAATAAAGTATAATAAAATTAAAATTTATGCTTGCCCGTATTTGAATTCATGAAAAAAAAATCTTACATTCAAAGTCAAAGAAACCTAGAGAACGTTGAGATTTTAATATAAAACAAGAATCTACAAAGGCCGATTCAGGCCACAATGATAGAAGTGACGTTTTTCTCAGTCATCCTGTTTGTCGTTTACTGTAAAATATTACAATTTACAACCTAGCCTAAAACACAAAATGTTTGAATTTAAATGCGCGTCAAATCTCATATCTACTGATTATAAAGGGTGTTGTTACATACGAAATAATGCTTTTTAAATCAGACTGATCTTTTTTAAACATAACTTCACGCCTGTCTCCTTTTGGGGTAGGCAGAGACTAGGGAAGAAGTCGTCGTGGCTCCGTGGTTACTGTGCATATCAAACGATATCGCAGGTTAAGCGCGCTCGGTGCGGCCGGTATTAGGATGGGTGACCGCCGACCATTCATTTATCACGACGACTTCCGTGCTTCGGAGGGCACGTTAAGCAGTCGGTCCCGGGTGCTGTATACTTGTATACAGTAGTCGTTAGGGTTTGTCAGAAGCCATTTTGGCACCCTGAAATATCTGACATCCACCAACCAGCACAAGGCCAGCTTGGTGGATTACGGCCTAAACCTCCTCGTCACCCAGAGGAGAGACTCATAGCCCTGCAGTGGGCTCATTACACGGAGTTGTGATGATGATGATGATGATGAGAGACTAGGGAACGCAAATTGCTATGATCTAGATACCTCTTTCGCTTCCTCCACGTTCATTAATCTGTTCATACATGATCACCAGTTACGAGTACTTTTAACAAGGCCCTTATTAAGTATGTCGCCAATCACGCATACGTTCGGCTAGAGCCTATTTATATTTTTGATATAGCTAAATTATTATTTTATTTCATAAAAACTCAAAGCTTAAGCATGCCGCCGCGTTATTATTTATTATTATAACGCGTCGCGCCGTGCTATAATAATAATTAACACATGATGACTACAGTTAAAGTTAGTTTGCATCTCATTTAATGGTAAATGGTGGGTTCAGAATGATATTGACATTTCACTTTATATTGCCAGAACACTTAATTTCCAGAGCTATAATATTTGGCAGCAATCTCTATATGATAGGGTGGTCGTTTTTAGCCACATAGATCTTTAATGAAATTGTAATACAACTTAGAGCGGGTCACTAGAACTGGTCATCTTCCACCCTGGGCGAAATTACTATTCTTTGCAAACCCTACTCGGTATTGACTATTCGGCTGATTCATTATGATGTGTACATCTTTTGTAATGATTTTCAAAAGATAAAAAGATTTTTGAAGGCTATAACAAGTATTATAATTACTTTGACTACATCTATATTCAAAGCGTTGACTGACTCATTGTATAGTACCTATTATCATTAGTCTCTCAGACTGCACAAATAAAAAACAAATGGCAAAAAGTAAGCGTGTGTTTATATCATTAGTAAATCTTGAATTCTGAAATTTGCAAATTCAACTCACACAGGCAAGGAATGGAAAATATGCCAATTTCAATAATATCAGAGTTTTTAAAGATCGCACTTATAAAAAAAGGTGTACAGAACTTATTTTTCGTGAGGTAACTAACTTCTTAAGCCTTTTATTTTACATAACATCGTTAGGTATTTAAAACAATGTCTTTAATAACATTTTAAGGAAAACTAAAAGCTAATCATTAAATTTAAATTTTTTATTCAATAATAAATAATTAGGTATCTCATGTTTCACATTCCAAATCACAAGCTAAGCGTACCATTCAAGTATGCAGATAAAGCATACTATTAGCCTACAAAATAATTTAATAGACTTTCTAATACCGCAATCACCCTGTATCTTATATTCCCTGAAAATAACAGTAAGTCCCGAGTAGGACATCGCGTTCAAAAGATTTCCATGAAACTAATAAAAATAACAGATAATTCATCCCTTTTTAATAGCTCGTAAATGTCTTCACAAAAATGTAGTTAAAAAGAACTTCTCGCCGGACGAGATATTCCAATATTATTCCACTTTCCGCGGTTCCACTGTTTTAGTGAAACGATAAATTAACACTAACTTATAGTGTTTTTGTGCTTTATTTAAAAATGATTCATGAAGCTGTTAGTGTGTTTTTAAATTTGGAAGCAATTGTTTTTAGCTTTGCAGTGTCGGTTAAAGTGGATTGTTTTTTGATTGCTATGTTAATTATGTTATTTAAAATATGCGTTGAATTTTTTGTACAATATTTTGGACCAGCACTTTACATTTTAGGTTATTGACGGGCTTTTTTTACATTCCTTAGTTATTATACTTTGATTAAAACATTTAATTTATAAATGAAAAATGTTTTGCGTAATTTCAGGTAATTTTGCTAACAAACAAATGGCGATTTTTTAATCCAATCCGTGATTGCGATATTCGCTAGAATCGAATTGTATGTCTATTATTAGATCACATATAAAAATCGTATCATCCGAAACTTGTTTATGCGGTTTAGAAAAATATGATTTTACTCAAAAAAGTAGATATTTGATAGAGTAGATATTGAATATAAAAAATATATCGAAAGAAAAAATAGATCTTATAATATAAATTGATACTAAACATTACTTTCACGCAGCGCTCTTTGGGAGCGTACAGCTGTTAAACACAAATAGGTACTTTAAGCATTCGGGCGGAAGATTCAATTTATTTTTAGTATACCAAAAGATGTCCGACTACCTACTGATTGATAGAATGAATGAAATGAACTATGTTGAAATGTTATTTTATACAATAAGTGTTATTAAAGCACCTCATTGTTCGCTTTCTTTTTTCTATCGGTTAGATCATCTTTTAAGGACTAATTTTCAATTTACTTGCACACTTACTCGTCCGAAATAATATGTATTTTATGAGGCATAAAGGGTACATACTTCTTATTATTATAATAAAAACAATGCAAGGTTAACCTTACAATGTGGGTACAAGAATTGCCCAAACAGCCTAAGAAAATTATTTAAAGTAAATTGTTCATTTGAATGAATGTTGGGTGACTAAAATAGATGGTAATAGAACATTTTGATAAACTAGAGTGCGGCCGTTGTGGGAATGCGTTCCTGACAGCTCCTTATGTCCACTGAATTAAGTTTATTTCCGATTTGAAAGTTAAAAAATCTATGATTTTGACAGCTGTCAGGAACGCAAACTCCCGCCGGTCGCACTATATATGCCATTGGTGTACTGGTCATAATTCAATTCAATTCAATTCAATTCAAATACTTTATTGCCATTTGCATAGAATGGATAAATATTAACAAACAATAATAATATATAAAAGAAACATTAAATGTGCAATTTGGGCGGCCTTATCACTTCTAAGCGATCTCTACCAGGCAACCCCATCTTAAACGAAATCTTATGAATTAAAATAAAAACATGAAAATGGCATAAATAATATTATTTACCTATACTTAAATAATACTAATTAACATAAATAAATAGATATAAAAATATAATATAAAATACTATAGAATTTAATAAATAGGTACATAGATAAATATATAAATAGACAGACATAATTTCATTGATGAGAAAAATAAATAGTAACATTTCTATGTATTAAGCCAAACATTTTAATAAAAAAAACAATGGGTTTTGGCACTTACATACCTACTATAAAACATTCACAGATACCTAAATTCAGAAGTCTTAAAAATACTATTGTACAGAAGGCAGCAGGTCAAGCGTTACAAATCTTAATTGAATCTGAACTCTATGCCCTCGACACTAAGCTAAAATTGGTTGGGGAAATGTAACAGTTTTGTAACGCTAGACAGTCTCTGCAGTCGCTTTAAATAAGAATAATGTACACTTGATCATCTTTATCATTGTCTTCTCTCACAATATTCGATACTAGCTTTAACCCGCAACTTCGTATACGCTTAACTACCCTTCTCTTGGAAATTTCAGAAACTGTACAACCAGACACCCACTGTGAATCTTTATACCAAGTATCACACCCATTCACTCAAGAGATAAGTGTTTTTCATACAAACTAAAAGATCATATATTTCCCGTTCCCGTGGGAATTTCGGGAATTCCTTTCATGACACAACCAGACACACATTGGAAAACCTTTACGCCAAGTTTCACATCGGTGCACTAAAGGAATAAGATTTTTCATACAAACTAAAAAGTCCAACCACTTCCCGTGGGAATTTTGGGATATTCTTCCATAATACAAAGAGACACTTATTGAGGGACCTTTATATCAAGTATCACATCCGTGCACTCAAGGGATGGGATTTTTTCATACAAACTAAAAGATCATATATTTCCCGTTCCCGTGGGAATTTCGGGAATTCCTTTCATGACACAACCAGACACACATTGAAAAACCTTTACGCCAAATTTCACATCGGTGCACTCAAGGAATAAGATTTTTCATACAAACCAAAAAGTCCTATATTTCCCGTTCCCGTGGGAATTTCGGAAATTCCTTCATTAGTGCACCCCTACATTCCCTAAAGAATGTATGTTCCAAATTTCAGCTTTCTACACCCAGTAGTTATGGCTGTACGTTGTCTGTCAGTCACTCAGTCACTCAGTCACTCAGTCACTCAGTCACTCAGTCACTCAGTCACTCAGTCACTCAGTACCTCAGTCACTCAGTCAGTAACGGAACAGTTTTATATATATTGATTGAATCAAACAAAAAATATATAAGATCATTTTATCATTTAAGATCATTTTTATATCCATATTCCAGACCGTACCTTACCCAAATCCAATTAACCGTTCTGCCGCGATTGAGGAACAAAAAATCATCCATCTATCCAAACTTTCACATTAATAACATAGTAAGATAAGATAGTAATATAAGTGCAGATGACTGTACAGTCATGTTTTATAATATGTATACATTTTCATTGAAATTTGAACTTTATCACAACCGAATAAGATGCTAAATGTCTACATATTAATGCACGTAACTCTACCTTTATTCTAAATACTGAGTAAATTCGATTACTTTTAGTTACAAACTTCCTAATCAATTTTTAACAAATATCCAATATTTCTCTTTCTTGTTGCTGTAATTGTTATTTGGCTATCGGTTTAAAATCAATAAATTTCTCTTAATATGATATTAATAGACATAAATTATTTATTTATGATATTAATTTGTACTGCGACAGTATAAATTAAACAAATGGCATTCTTCATCAAAGGTCCTGACCTCAGATAAAGAGGTGTCACTAATTTGTAGCTATAATTTATGTTCAAAGACTTTTGTTTGAGTATTTTTAGTTGAAATAGGTTAAACATTAGTAAAAAATTAAGTAGGAAGCAGATAACAAAATATGTATAAGTATAAAGAACGATAGGCCTAAAATGAATCTAAAATTGCATAGATATTAAATTTCATTATGTAGGTACAAGTGTATTGTAATTACAGTTACCAAATGATTCACCAATTACTTGCCATTAAAAGCTTAAATTTTGCGAAACATGACATGACACTGGATATGACTTGCATTCTTAAAAAAGGACCACCCACGTGCTTACACGACGTTTTGTCACCCACAAAGTTATTATATGTATGACTGATGTTTTAAATTCATTTGAAATAATTAACGAATGCAGAGCGTTAAAAAACCAAATTCGCAACCAAAAATTTCTTATGTTGTGTGTGCCTATTTTTTTTTTGTTTTTATTGCCTTTTTTCAGAATGCGAATTTTTTTCGAAAAGTCCTTATCTATTTTATGGACCACCGTCTCTGAAGTATCTTCCACCAAATTAAACATGAATCATCAAAATCGAATTGACGAAATAATCACGTAACCTACAAAAAAAAAAAAGACGTGTGGCACTCGGAGACTGCCGCGGTAAAGCTATTGCATAGCATTTTTTATCAACTTATGAAATTATAATTATTTATTTACTTATTAATGCAGTAATGTTTGATCTGATATGAAGTCCACAAGTTCCTAGTAGATGGCGCTGATTTTTTATTAAAGCCCGCATGTAAAGTTATGAATCAATCAATCAATCATTTATTTGCATAAAATATGGTACAGATTTAGGACTTAAAATTAAAAAAATAGGTCATACATATTTTACCTTTTTAGGGCATGCATATATAAATTACTATTGTTAAATTTAACAAAAGTCTCAAAGTAGGCACATTCGGCATATTGTGATTTTTCCGTAATTCATTTAAGGTAATTTCCAACAAGTTAGTTTTAGACAAAAGACCCGCAATATTTTGTTGAAATATTTTTAGTTGATTTGAGTTGCTATCATTATTATTATTTAAATTTACTTTATTTACGAAAAAAATTTAATTCATTATTTTCCAAGTTATTTTTTGTCTTTTTAAGAAAGTAGAACGAAATCGTCCCCTTTTTAATTATATCCTGAGTAGTATTCGGATGAGATTTATAGTTTGCATTTGAATGTCCAATGTTTATGTCTATTTTATTTTCAGTCATTTTTAAAAAGTATTACGGAATTGTTCCCTTTTTAGTTACACCCTGAGTAGTAGTTGAATTATATTTATAATCTGCACTTGAATGTATATTTTTTTAACCTTTGAATGTTTATTCTTAATATGATACTTAGTAAATGATTAATAATAATAATAATTTATTATTTTGTCCTTTTCTTTCTTTGGTTCTTAAGCATCGTCAATATTTCTTCAGTGCTTGCGTAAAAGATATAACTTCATATTTTTCGTAAGGATTATTAAATCTTGATCTTACTAATCTGTTACCTTTACATTGCTGTCCACCAATTACAAAGATTCTGTGTTCTTCATGTCTATTTTTCTTAGATGTCACCAATACCTTATCCTCTTCCACTGCCTGGAGATTTTTTTTTGTTTTTAGTAGTGAGGACTCCGGTTCCACTCGTAGACAATCCTTGTTACTCTCCTTCAATGGTGATGATAGTGAGTACGATGGTGATGGTGGCAATGATTGTAATTACTCTACGTTTTCATTGTGTGTTTTAGCTATTGTCTCCCGACGACTTTTTTGTCTTTTTGTTTTGTTTCGTAGAGTTTTTAGTTTCAAGCGTTTTGGTGCACATATTTTTGAGTAAGTGCACTTGTCGAGATAATTGACTAACTTCTTTTTTTAAGCCAATGTTTTCAATTATAATATTCTCCATTTCCATGTACGTGCTTTCAAACTGCCTCTGTAAATTAATTATTTCAAGTTTGGTCTGCACTTATATCAGTCGATAAATTAAAACTTTTTGAAGCTGTGTCAAGACTCAAGATCAATAGTGTCTATAGTCGGCGCGGCGAACCTTGATCCCTATGACACTGACAGTAATTTCCACAACATAACCTTGTAGTGCCGTCACCGTTACATTAGAATCGTATTGGAGGCTTCTAAAAATGGCATTTATTTATTTTACGTAGCTATATTCCAATAAAATGATATTCCGTTGGAATTATAACAATTCATTTGCAAGAAATAATCTCAATCTCAATCACACTTTACGTTTACGTTGTGCAAAAGTTACTAATTCTTTGATTATTCGAGATAATTTCTTGCAAATGTTATGAATTGTTGTAATTCCAACGGTCAAATTTGTCAAATTTTTTAATGTCGTATTTTGGTGTCATCATTTCTGTTTAACTTAGTCATTCAATCAATTAGTTTGGAACTGCCTTTTCTTTTATTTAATCCTCTTAGAACAAAGTAAGCTTCCAATATAAAAAACTTTAAAAAAAAATGTATTTATAATTTTAAAAGGAGAAAAGAAAACATAAAAAAAGGATTCTTGTCAATGCGATTTATCAGGGCTTGAACTCGTAACTCTTGACCGGGAACCTTTTGACGTTACCACTCGACCACTCATCGATTTTCTCAGATCAGCGAAATAAAGGATTTGTTATGAAAGCCAACTATTGTTTATTTACCTGTCAACTCTAAAAATTGTCATGTTGCATAGAATGGATGCCTCTCGATAGATGGCGCTGATTGTTTATTAAAGCCCGCATAAAAGCGCAGATTTTTTCGTTACGGAATTTCTGGATTCGGTCCCCACGCTCAAGGCCCGCGATAGAATCTATGCAATAGCTTAAAAAAAAAACATTGTATCGATATAATATGAAGAAGTGAAAAAAATATGAACACAGAACAAAAACACATTGCATATAGTAAACTTAGTGCTCCGCGTACTTTTAATTTTCTTCCATTTTGTAAAATTTAAAAAAAATCTTGGAGTAAGAAAAACCCAGTTAGATACAATTATGCTACCTAAAACGACTTGTAATATCTAGATAAAATACAATTATGGCCTTCACGAAAACTTACGACTTCCTCTAATAAATACATTGAGTTCAGCATGGCAGGTTAAAAATAATCCTTTTTAACCGGAATCGTATATTTTTTCATTTGAATTCTTAAATCCATATTAAGCTCGTCGTCGTCACTATAATTTAATCCGGTATTGTACTATTGAACCAACTGAATCATGACCCACAACAAGCTCATTTTGGCAAATCGTCTTAATGATCGTAGGTCGAAATAGGGTAGAAAATAGACTACTTTTTCCACTAGAGGCGCTAATTACTCTTGACTCATAACAACTGTCACATACCATAGTAAAAGTTAATTTCATACTGTTTTTTTATCATAAAATAGAAATGCATCATTGCGTAAGTCTTAAGTTTTATAGAAAAAGGATACCACAGTTTTTCTGAGGATATACACATGTGGAAGTTGTGGATGTAGGTTGAACTTTTATGGAAATGTACATATTACGGTCCATTTTTTCCACATTTTCATACAGAAAAACAAATGATCATATAGATTTACCGCAAATAAAGAACAGTGAAGAAGCAATTTCGATAACAACTTGTTCATTTGACGGTTTGTCAATGGGTCAAGCGTATGAAGCGACATCTATTTAGAGCTTTTCGTTTTCTTCTCCATTCGCTTGAAGATAGGTTTCCTTGGTGACGAACTTGATATCATTTCTTTCTACACTGACATTTAATGCAGAATTTGTACAGTATCTAAAATGTCCTAAGTGCATTATTAGAGATAGACCTTACAAGTTTGACAGTTTCAAACGAATTTTCAGCATAGTGGGTCATGATTCATTTGGTTCGATTGTATATAGATTATTGTAGAAGATGAAGCCGATGTTGATGATTGTGGGCAGTAATTTAGACAAAACAAATACTTATTGTTAACGTACGGTGGATATCCATATTTTATCCAGATATACAAAAACCAAGACAAGACAAAAAAAATTAATTGTTTTACACTAGCTTGTGCTCCCGACTTCATCTGCACAGAAAGAGTATTTCAAGTAGATTATTTTCTTCTTCAAGGTCCTACCTATCTTTAAGCACAACTGTTCCTGTAGGTAGTTTTAAATTTCCCGTTCCCGTGCAAGTTTCGGGAATTCCTTCCTAAGTGCACCCTAAAGAAGATATTTGGAAATTTCACCTCTCTACGTCCAGTTGCTATGGTTTTACGTTGTACGTTGTCCGTCAGTCACAGTCCGTAAAGGAACAGTTTTAAATATTCAAATTGATCACCTAAACTTCACTACAACTAACCTCAATTTCTTCCTTATTCCAAATTCAAAAAAAACTAAACAACTTACCCAACTTGGTACTTATTCGGAATCTAAAACTGTCTATCCATATTGCATCGCTTCAACAATCTGATTCAAAAGAACACTGGCAACACTGCCATAGAGTACAAAGTTGCCAATATTTTTGAAAGCTACATTAGCACCTGTCAGTTTTCTAGAGCTGAGAAAAATGCAACCTAGTTTAGTTTGAAACAGATTTGAATTTTAACGTCATGAACATAGAGTGTAGTTTTCAATGAAAGAAGAATATATTAAAGCTCTTTTGTTACGAAAACTTTCATTTGTGAAAACTTTTGTTTTGCAATTGACGAGATGAATTGGTATAGTATAGTCATATCTTAACAGCTTGTAAAATTAGCCCAGCTTAAATCCTTTTATAAAAAAAAAAAACAATATGAAAACTATATACTTCATAGGTATATCAGGAATATTAATATACTATATATCACTTAACATTCCTCAAAAGTTTGGCTATTAGATCTGATTTATATAGTAAATTAAATTAATTCCCACGGAAACCTTTTACTTTTTTGGGATAAATAGTAGCCAATGTGTTATTCAAGAGTCTAAGACTACTCACATTCTAAATTTCTTTAAATTCTGCTCAGCCGTTTGAGCGTGAAACTTAATCAAACATACCTACATATACAAACTTTCGCATTTATACTACGAGTTTGATAAATAAGACTAACAAGCCTATGTTTAGTTTGGGGTGGCGTTGTACCAATTCATTTATATCAAGTTATTCACCCTTTATCGCAACAAGATCTCATTACTCGCACCCGCATACCGGCGCAAACGCACAAACGGACTAACCTACAACTACTTTAATTGTTATTTAGGTTATCCTCGTCATATACCACAGTATTACCGCAAAGTTGATGCAAAATAACCCTTATTTCAATAGTATAAGAGGCGCAATAGATGGAATTATGTGTAATTAAATTATTTTGGTTACTTTCATAGCTTAATGACATACGGCATTCTCCTGTGGGGAAATGCTGCCGATATTAAAACCATCTTTGTGCTGCAGAAACGGGCTATTTGCTCAATCTACAAACTTAATTCCAGGGCGACACTTAGAAATAAGTTTAAAGAAATTAATATTCTTACCTTTGCCTCACAATATATCTTTGAAAATCTTATGTTCGTAAAAAAGAACTTAAACATGTTCCATAGAAAATGTGACTTGCATAATGTTAATACTAGAAATAAGTACAAGCTAGCCGGCTATGATAGTAGTCTTCATAAAGTCACTAACTCATTTATGGGTCAATGCATACGTTTTTATAATAAGGTTCCCACAAATATTCAAGACTTACCACTTGATAAATTTAAAGAAACTATTAAACAAAAATTGTGTAGTAAAGGCTTTTATATAATTTCTGAATATATGGACGATAAAAGTCCTTGGTTGTAAATTGTTTTTCAAATATTCTCAATCTCCAACTCCATCTCCAACACCATCTCCATTTCCTTCTCATCCAACGCCATCTCCATCTCCTTCTTGTCCATACAACAGCAAGAACGTCATGCTTCCTCAGGCGGCATGGCTAGCGGTAGCGTCGGGTGTCGGGTCACCCTCTTCCCTAAAATATGGTTGAGGAGAGTGATGGCTGGTGCTTGCGTTATACTCGTGAACGGGTGCTGCTAGCGGTGCCAGGTCGTTTTGCTGAAGACTTTATGACTATGTTACTTTTTTGAATTTGACTCTGACTTCCCCATCTCCATCCCATTCCCCCATTTTCACGTCCGTGTTAGTGTCCAGTCTCTGTCCATGACTATCCTCATCTCCATCCACATTATCTGTAATATCTCTCACCTCTATCGCTACATCTTTCTACTTCTATCTTTACCTCTATATCTATGTCTACGTTTCTGTCTAGTACTTGATTGCCTAATGTATAAATATAATAGTAGACTCCAGAAGATCACCAACTCGTTCATGGGTCAATGTGTACGCTTTTATAATAAAACTCCAAAATATTTAAGATTAACCCTTCGATAGATTTAAGGATAAGCATAAAGTTTTATTATAAGATATCCGGATGCAAGAAGATTGTAAATTGTTGTTGTTGTTATTGTGTATTTTTAAAAGATGATTGCTGTTGAGTTTCTTGCCACTTCTTCTCATCAGATCGACTTTCCGAAGTGGTGGTAGATTCAGTTCAATTTGTAAATTGTGACTTATTTCAAATGTATTTAAATACTTACGAAATAAAGATTCTTTTGACTTTGACTTTGCTGCATAAACACATTTTCGCTATAAGTGGCCAATGGCGTTTAGTAATAAAAGAGTGTAAAATAACAATTATCCAGAAATTTATATTTGAAGCATCATACCTACATTATATTTTACTTCGTATGCTAGTGCTTCTACTTAATATTGACCACTTCACAATTATTTAGTTTCAAGTAAAATTACGAATTCTTAAATAAGTACAAAATTACTTTAATGTGTAATGAAAAAACATAGAATGTGCCAGTATCTTCTCTTCCCGGGCATACTGAAAAGTCAATTAAGGGACAGTTTTTTTGAAGGTTTTTTTTTGTGGGCGATAAGCTGACGCCCTGCCACTGCAATAGTCTCTCTCCATCATTACAATGCCTTCAATATGCCAAACGTGATATCAGATGGTTTTATAACCTCTGGTGTTCTGCCGGGTAGGGATACACGCATGAAGTTATGTACGTTTGTACTTTAATGTAGTTTTCTTAAAAGAAGTCGAATGCTTCATTCAGAACCTATTAAGAAACCTACCCGAGTCACCAAAGATATTGTAAATCCAGTTATTTAAAGAACAAACTCAGTATATTCATACATGCATAACTTCACGCCTCAGGGGTAGGCAGAACACCATTGGCTATAAAACCATCTGATGTCACGTTTGACGAATTTGGAGGTATTATAATGATGGATACAGACTATTACAGTGCCAGGGGTCAGCCTATGGCCCGTAAAACCTTGCCAGATATTCGTATTATAGATTTTATTTTAAATTCATACCAATCACAATTTCGAATCGATGAAATTCGATCATACTATTTTAAATTTTATTCGATAATTTGAATAGAATGTATTTTTGTCGTCCCATAATGGTTTCGCTTCCTCTCCGGAAATCGTGTGCCAAACTGACTTGGGTCTAGTTGTTACCAAGATTGATTCTTTGTATGCTATAACACAATCTTTATGATATAAACTATTGTGTAATAGGTAGTTTTAAAACTTTAAACAGCGACGTAAGTGACGAAGTAAATTGTCTGGAAGTGATACTGCTTCAACTTTTGTAAAATTAAGTTTATTTTTATTTTTTTTAACATAATAGGAATTCACATAAGACTTTTAAAATTATTAATATCTATGATTTTTTTTGCACTTTAATCTTCAACTCTCCATAGATATAACTATTTCATAAATAAATGAACATTCAACAAATAAAGTTAATCCCCAAATATCATAATTTAAGTAATAATTTACCTGGGTGTTCGAACAATGTATTATTGTAATGTAATAGTTAATGATTGTGTTAGATGCTTACTAATTGATACAATAATGAGAAGCTAGTCCTATTCTAAACCCGCATTCTCCATGTTTGGCAACAGTATGAGTCACACACAATCAGATGCTCTCGATGACGTAACATATCTACGAATTTTTACGTAAAAATGAATGTGCATTAGCATAAATTGGCTACAAAGAATGCTATTATAATTATACTTAAATATCAATTAAGCACTTGATACGCTAATTAAAATATCGTGACATTGTTTACCGTTTAATATCTACATACAAGCTTATATGTATAGTAGAAATTCCAGCAGAAAATACCCAATAACGCTATAACTGCCATTCCATTGTATTTACAACAACACTAGGTCCATGATAAGACTTTTATGTTTTCAACGATCTTATTACCAGCGTTGTAGATGCTTGAATATCCACAATTTGTGACTCCTGATGTGTCGTTGTATGTACAATATCGTCAATATGAGGAAGTATAACCGAAGTGGAGAGAAGGCGTGGTGATTCATTTCATTGCACAAAGCGATTATATCGCACGGTTAGGAAATCCGCTGCGCGTGAGTAACGCCATACCAGTCTTATGGATTTTAAATTAGGTGATTAAGTGCTGTCTTTCTGTGTTCGATTACATTGAATATTTGAATGAATGAAACATTTTGAAAAAAAATCTTGGAGAATCCAGCTTGTCATACCTTAAATATTTCTCATAGATTAGGTTAGGTTTGAGTTCCAGTATGAATTATACTTTTCTAAACTAGTATAGGTTTGAGTATGTAGGTACTTGTTCTTAGTTCTGTTGTATAGTCTCGATAGTTCATTAAAGCCTAATTTACAGGTATGGTGAGTAGCATAAGTTTGGGTCACTTAATTTAATTGATAAATTCCCTCATACTTGGAAATATTTACCAATGTATTTGAATGAACTTGGATCGCTCGATGGTCGATAATCTACATATTTTATACTTCAAAATCATCTTACCTCACCTGCGTTTCACAGCACATATCGCCGCTATGAAACATATATTTGGCACTTCACATTGTATTATAAAAACAACGCCATATGTATCTTTATGACGATACGCATGGTGGCAATACTCTAAGGTCACGGTTAAGTTCGCGAGGAGCGTTGTGCGTTTTGACTAAATAACCGGCTTTACTATGGAACCGCTGGTTTAAAGTAAACTTAACGTTTAAACGTCCGACGACCGGCTGGTGCAGTGGTAGCATACATTGCCTTCTATGCCAGAGGTCCTGGGTTCGAATCCCGGCGGCGGCGGATATCATTGTAATGAACACATATATTAGTTGTCAAGTCATGGATGTTTATATGTTTATTTAAGTTTATTATAACAAAAAAAAATGTATTTATTCTATATATATGTTTATATGTTTCTTAAGTATATCAGTTATCTAGTATCCATAACACAAGTTCTTTAAAAAACTTAATTTGGGCTAGACAATGTTGTGTGAGTGTCAGAAATATATATTTATTTATTTATTATTTCTAAACGTGTCCTAAAAATGTACGACGCAACAATAATAACATAAGTAAAAGGGCTTTACCCAGTCCAAAGTTAACATGCTATTGTATTATTATAAAGTTACATCCATGAAAATTATTATTAAAACAATAGTTAAGGTGTAATCATTATTTTAAGCTTGGATACTCGATATAACGTCAAGTACGCGTTTTATTTATCAAACTCTCTATTCTTTAGGTCTACATTAAATATGATGATCCGTTACCGCAAACGTTCTCTTAAAATGCATTTTTTAGGAGATGTAGGGGTGCACTAAGGAATTTCCGAAATTCCCACGGAAACGGGAAATATCTGACTTTTTAGTTTGTATGAAAATTTTTATTCCTTGAGTGCACGGATACGATACTTTGGCACAAGGTTCTTCAAAAAGTGACTGCTTGTTTTATGAAAGGAATTCCCTAAATTCCCACGGGAACGGGAACTATATGATGTTTTAGTTTGTATGAAAAAACCTTGTTGTGCACGGATGTGATACTTGGTGTAAAGATTCCTTAATAAGTTCTGTTTGTATTATGGAAGGAATTCCTAAAACTCCCACGGGAACGGAAAATATAAGACTTTTGAGTTTATGCGTGTACGAAGTCGCGGGCAAACGCTCGTAAATTAATAATCCCTAACTTCTCATAAAAATCTACGTTAAATAATAAAATCCCAAACGTTTCCTTACCTTCTGTGCAATGTTGGTCATTACCACATCACAAACATATTGCCAACTTTACTTCATAATAAAAACAGGAAGTTAACATTCCGGATATGCCCTAGCTTATCTTTCTTTACGTTTCCTAAGCCTATATGTTTATTACCGTCTAGCCCCAAAATGGCCGGTCCATGAGTGTGCATAAATTTCGGGTATTGAGATCGGTGACTCAGTATATTTTACTAATATTATGATGCTGAAGAGTTTGTTTTTGACAAAACTACCAAAAAAATATTATCTGTACTATTTTCTTAAAATTTATCGATTCATTTTGTACAGCAATTAAAACGCTTTTAACTGGATATAATTACGTACATATAATTACATTTTACAACTTCACGATATTTGGAAGTCTTGAAATTGGGAATTCTGGAACATTATATTGCAGCAAGGAATTTCTACGGATTTAGAAGCACCGCGAATAATACCGTGCGAAATTGCTAGTACAGCTAAATTTGTCATTTCATGACTCAGAAGTATATGGCAAAAAAAGGCCAACTGCTTGGCCATTATTGACCTTTCTAGTGGTGACTCAGCTGAGTTTCAATCTCAATATCACCTTTTTAGTCATCATTGTGACTAAACATCGAAATCGCAGGTTTAAGAAGAAACAAAAAAAAATATCTATGCTTCTCTGAATCGATCATATTATCAAGAAAAAGGAATCGTTCTGCTTTGGGTTGCTGAAAATTGCCATGACCTGGATGAACTTGGTAATAACCCAGAATAAGCAAGCAGTGAAAAGCAACTATTTGACCTATTGAATTAACTAAAAAATCAACTATTATGTCTGACATTACATAATGTATATTTCTATAAAAATATTACCAACAGAAAAATGTTCAATTAAACTAATTTAACTTTATCAAATATTTGATTCGGCTAAGAAACATCCACCCCTCTTTGTTAATTTGATGAGTCGCGAGTGGGTTCCTTTTCATAAACAACATTTGTATGTAAACCCTTACATTCATATCTATCTTACTAATATTATAAATGTGAATGTTTGAATGTATGCATGTTTGTTCCTCAATCACGGCAAAACGGCCTAACAGATTTTAATAAAATTTGGCATAGTGCTAGAGTGTAATCTAGAATAGCACATAGGCTACTTTTTGTCCCCAAATTCCCGCGGGAATCTAAATGGTGCGGGTAAAACCGCGCGCAACAGCTAGTATTGATATAAGTACATATCTATGCGTGAATGCGTTTCATTCAAGCCGTAATTCGTAATTGACACAGAATTATGGTACCTACTATATACCTCATATTTAATAATTCAAATATCTGCGATATACCTATATTGATTTTCAAGATTTCTGTTACTTACGTATCGGTCTGTGTAACATTATAGGTATTGTTACGAGCTAGGGTTCGGGGATAAATTAAATACACCGTTTACCGTTAGACGATTTTTAATCGCGAAGAACACACAGGCAAAACTCTAAATTATCACCAATCCTTATTACGCACTTAAACAATTCACTCGTTAACTTAGAGAGCACTTTAGTTTAGTTTCTTCAGTTCCTTTTCTTCTCAAGTCAAAACTTCGAATCTCTCCGGCGGCCTAATCCTCGCCTTATGTATATCCCCGAGAAGACCTCTCCAAAGTTCTAGAAATAACGCGACTAAAAATAAACAATGTCAACATGTCGTAAACAAGTCGCGGTCCCAGGGAAACATGAACCTTAGGCGCGCGGTATAAGGTACAAATTCGTCTGCGCGCGCCTTGAAGTTATGACCTTGGGTTTTTTTTCCGAACAAACAAGCGCGTGCGTGCATAGAAATATGAACTCTATACTCCGGCGCTATACTGCCCGGATTTGCTTGCGCGCGCCGTAACACTGCCCCCTCCTTAAGAGATGCTCGTCCCGAGCATCGTTCGTCCCGTAGTACCGTGCCAAACGATCCACATGTACAACCTTAGGTGCACCTCGTGGCTCCTTCCGAATCCGATAGGTGACGTCATTGATCTTGGTCACCACGCGGTATGGTCCATCCCATTTTGGCTGTAGTTTGGGTGACTTTCCTTTGCTGCGCGTTGGATTATGTAGCCACACTAGCGAACCTTCAGCAAATCCAGGATCGTTGATCCTCCGGTCGTAGCGTGTCTTCATCTTCTCAGACATTTGCTGTCCCGACGGCCTGACATGGTCGTGTATGTCGTTCATCTTCTGACGTAGGTCATTCGCGTAATCTGTTATGCTGCTCGGTGCATCCGGTGGAATTCCCGTGATCAAATCAGCAGGCAATTTCAACTCCCGTCCAAAGTTTGCGAAGGCAGGAGTGACGGAGGTGCTTTCATGAACTGCACTTCGGTAAGACAGCAGAAAAGGCTGGATGTGCTTGTCCCAATCTCTTTGCCTGTTTTCTACTACTTTTGCCAGGTATCTCTCCAATGTCTGGTTGAATCGCTCTACCATCCCGTCAGACTGGGGGTGGTAAGAGGTGGTTCTGGTCTTATGGATACCCAATACCCGACACGTCTCCTGAAATACCTGTGACTCAAAATTCCTTCCTTGATCACTGTGAATTTCCAAGGGCACCCCAAAACGACAGAAGACTTCATGGACTAATTTATCCGCTACCGTGACTGCCTCTTGATTTGGAATAGCGAAGACTTCCGGCCACTTCGTAAAGTAATCCATGACAACCATGAAGTACTTGTTTCCACTTTCAGTCTCGGGAAATGGCCCAGCCACATCTAACGCTATACGTTCCCAAGGCGCTCCAACATTGTACAGCTTTAATGCACCTCGGCTACGCGTTTGCGGCCCTTTTACAGCTGCGCAGCTTGTGCATTTACGGCACCAATCTTCCACGTCGTCGCGACAGTGCAGCCAATAAAATCTTTCACGGATCTTCAAAAGGGTCCTCTTTACTCCTAAATGTCCCCCTGAAGTTCCATTATGATAAAGTTGCAGAACTTCTGAAATCTTGACCTTCGGAACAACCATTTGAAGATGACATTGGTCTCCTCGTGCGTTCTCCCATTTCCTGCACAGTACTCCATCTTTGACAATAAAGCTGTCCCACTGTGCCCAATAGCTCTTCGTAACTGCGCTTCTCCCGGCTATATCACTCCATCCGGGCTTAGGGGCACCCAATTGAATCCACTCAAGTATTGGCCTTATATCATGGTCTTCCTGCTGCGCACGAAGTAATGTCTCCTTACATTCATTGTCAACTTCCATCCTCAGCGTCCGAACTTGTACAATCTCCTTGGACTCTTGTCTCACACAATGTTTGCAAGTCTCGGAGCACGGTCTTCTGGAAAGTGCATCTGCATTCCCATGAGATTTCCCGCTGCGATGTTGGCGAGTGGTAACATTATCCACTCGTGCATCCTTTTGCTTCGGGCAGTTGGACTTGATATGGCCCCTTTCACAACAGCCATAACATCTTGGGCTGAATCTAGGACGTCGTTCTTGTGGAGTTTCAATCACCTCCCTAATGCGAAGGGACCGCGGATCCTGTCGAACGGCTTCCACCTCTAAGGCGTGGGCTAACGCGTCCTTAAGTGATGCATGGTGTCCTAGTCCCACGGCTGCTCTTACTTCCAGGTTCCGAATGCCGTCGACGAAGTGCTGCACCAGAACTTCCCCAATAATTGTAGAGCTCGATTGGTATGCCTTCCGTACCAATTTCTCTACTTCTAGGGCCCACTGTTGCAGGTTCTCTGTGCTTCGCTGCATCCGGTCCTTCAACTGAGCCCGAAACACACGTTCTAGGTGTGCGTCTCCGTAGCGGGCCTCTAACGCCTCTAGGAGCTGCTCGTAAGAGGCATCTGTTCCGAGGGCCTCCAAAATTGTAAGGGCCTGATCACGAAGGCCCAAAGTCAGCGCCGTCATTGCTTGCTCCTTGGTCCACCCGTTCGCCTTAACTACGGCCTCAAATTGGATCCTGTAGGCCGACCATGATGAGCTTCCGTCGAAAGGTGGCACTTTAAAGCCTCGGCCCAATGTTGTGCTTACTGCAGGTGCCACTACTCCTTCCGCCATCTTCAAAACACCGAGAGCCTTTTTCACATCGGCGAGCTCATTTTCCGTTGCCGAAATGCGACTATGGTGGCACTCAATCTGAGCCTCCGCCTTCGAGACACGACTCTCGTGGCATTGGAGCTGTTCCTGGACCTCAGTGATTTTTCCACCGATAGCACTGAGTAGTTTCTTCTGTTCTTCTTTAACACTCCGGACTTCATCCTTGAGGTCTTTCATAAACGCTAATAATGCTGTCATATCCAGGGCGGCAGCGATAGGTTGTTCCACGGGAAGCGGCAAAACCTCCGCAGATCCGTCCGTGACCTCCATAGCCAGTCGACGTTGGTCCGTTTCCTGTTGGCGTTGTTGATTCCTCGTGCGGACCCTTTCTTCTCTTGGAGAAAGTCCGTCGCCTTTTGGTAGCACTGGCATAATTTATCCCACTTCTGACACCAAATGTTACGAGCTAGGGTTCGGGGATAAATTAAATACACCGTTTACCGTTAGACGATTTTTAATCGCGAAGAACACACAGGCAAAACTCTAAATTATCACCAATCCTTATTACGCACTTAAACAATTCACTCGTTAACTTAGAGAGCACTTTAGTTTAGTTTCTTCAGTTCCTTTTCTTCTCAAGTCAAAACTTCGAATCTCTCCGGCGGCCTAATCCTCGCCTTATATATCCCCGAGAAGACCTCTCCAAAGTTCTAGAAATAACGCGACTAAAAATAAACAATGTCAACATGTCGTAAACAAGTCGCGGTCCCAGAGAAACATGAACCTTAGGCGCGCGGTATAAGGTACAAATTCGTCTGCGCGCGCCTTGAAGTTATGACCTTGGGTTTTTTTTCCGAACAAACAAGCGCGTGCGTGCATAGAAATATGAACTCTATACTCCGGCGCTATACTGCCCGGATTTGCTTGCGCGCGCCGTAACAGTATTATCTTAATCAAAGATTATCTCCAAGTTTTAACATACTTATTACTTACTTATTTAAACTAGATTACATTTTCCCTTAATATCGATTTATTGACAAAATGAAAAGATTTTTGTGAAGTTCCTATTGTAATTTCATAGTCTCATCTAAGTTTTTTTTATTACAAGTGTCTAAACCGTTCTTTGACCTCAATCTCAACTGATAATGAGGTTAAAGGGCAACTTTCTGGTCTAGGAATAAATCATAACAAACCCACAACAAAAACCCAAATCTATCAAAGCCCAGTATGTTGTTACTGTCGATGACTGATAATTCAAAATAAGAATAAAGTTACAAACAAAAGTGCTTACACAAAATTTCCCACAAAATCCTTCTTTTCCGGCCCAACCTGAACCTTCGTCAAAACATCTTCCTACGCAGAGAAAAGGTAGTCCCAAATTGCCTCAAGTCCTCAATAGTAGACGACTGGCCACAAATGTTTCTGAACTATTGATTTTCTGTAAACTAAATGAATTTGCATTAAAGTAACGTTTGAAAATAGAACGGTACAAGTTTGATTACAAACGGTGGTGTGAGCTCGAGCGTTAGTCATTTGTTACGTAGATTGTTTCGAGGAAGTTTCGAGGTATTTGTCCTGAGGAACATTAAACGACCGCTTAATAAGGAAACACAAAGTGAATATTTTATTAATTAATAACTATTAAATAAAACACTTTTTAACCGGATTTATTTAAAATGTAAATATACGCGATAAATCCGGTTAAAAAGTGTTTTATTTAATAGTATGAATCGCGAAAACTTAAGACAATATTAATTAATAACTATCCGAACTGTCAAAACTAATTACCAGTTTACTAGCGTGTTCCTAAAAATGATATTGCTTACAAAAATTACCAATTTTTTTGGTACGAACGAATATTTAGGGATTTTAATATTTGAAACAAAAAACATATTTCTAGCAAAACAGGCTTTTCTTGCTATAGCAGGTTTTTACCTAGATTACAACAAAAAGTTGATAAAACTTAATTTTTATTATTAGTTATTAAACAATATAATATACCTGCTTTACTGTTATTAGCCAAAGTAAATATAGTTACGTTGCTCAGATGTGTAGTATTTGTATTAAGGGAACAGCAACTGTCAATAATATCATTGTTAAAATAAAACTCCACACTAAAAAAACAAAAAACATTGCATATTTTTGGACAAAAATTTTATCCTTAAAGATGCCTCTTATTACCCTGATTTGATTCTATTTATAAAAAAGATTACACGGAAAAATGTGACTCAAATTCCCCTAAAATGATTATCTCATTAGGTTAAGAAAAAATAGGCCAAAACGTCTGAAAAGCAACGAAAATGTTTTTCCATCACAAAATTGGGATCTAAAATGAATACAGGCTAAATCACACCGCCCACCTTCAAAAGTAAGTCTGCATAACAATTGCTGTACGTAATCTCACCATTTTGCGGCAAAAATAAGGTAAATTGTATGAGATTTGTATGAAATTTCTTTGCTCCACTAATCCCATAATGTTGCGAGTTTCCACGTCACTAATCTGAAAAGCATATCTCATCTCCGATGATTTGTCTGCTAACCATTATGATTAACTGCTCTACAGACTTACTTCCACTATTATAAACTCTATCTCAAACACATAAGATCCTCGCGGAAAGAAAGGAAAGTAAACAAAAAATGGCAAATGATGATGTTTGAGAATTTTGTTAACGCTGCAAAATCGAAAGAGTGTGAGTTGTACCATTACGGTTTATGAATCAAAATGCCGAGGTTTCTCTATGATAATGTCGATATAATGGTTTTTCTTTGGTATAGTTATCGAATGGTTTCGAATGCGAAAATGATTGTTTCGGAGAAAAGTGTGATTTTATTTGTTTTTTTTTTTTCTAAGAAACATATAAATCATTGTAAAAAGGAGAAGGAATCGGTTTTTTAATATGGCTTGTACATTGTAGTGAATTTGATTAAGTGATCAGTTAGGCACTGTTAAATATCAACTTACTTATTAGAGAACTTTGCTGTTTTTTTAGATAAATAAGAACCCAAGGATAACTAGGCATCAAAGACAATTTAATTTCTGATTGTTGTATTATACATATAAGTGAGTTTCAAATACGTATATATTTTTTCTTTTTTAGTTTGTACTTTAAATAACTGTTTAGTCTAGACTTCTTTTTGATCATACAATGTTGCATTTCAAATTAAAGAAACAGCACAAAAAACCAAATACTCGATCGAATCAATCATTTCAACGTCTCTCTCTATTTTTCCCAACTCACCCGTTTCAGTTAGTAAATCACAATAACTTTCCTTCACCGCAGAAACCATTTTATTATTGACGATTATGACTTTTAGAAACGTATAAAAATGTAGGTTAATCGTTCAGAGACTATCGCTTATCGATCACAGTGGCTGTATTCGATTATCTCTTTACTCGATTGAGATAAACTCCTAAGGGATAGAAAAACGAGTAAATGTGGCCTAAATAAGTTCTAGGAGGATTGTTAGGAATGGCGAAAATAAATGTTTGCGGGGAATTAAAAAAAAGATGAATAATTCGTATTTGAATCAGAGGCTGAAGGTTTGAACCCCGCCCGTTGCAATCATATCGGTCTATGTGAACATGTTTCTTAGCTTTAGTTTAGGTGTATCTACCTATGTATCACATCTAAAGACATATTTACATAAAACGGTCGTGTAGTTATTGTATATTTTTTATTTATTTTACACATATTAGGACTTCCTACCTAATCTTATGCAACTGGGCAGTTCTCCCGAAAGGATTTTTACGTGCGTGCACGTAATTTGTAAGTTTGGTGCTATTACAGCGATTATTCTTTCGATTAAAAAAAATATAAAAAAGTTGGCATACGACAAACATGTTTGCAAGAATTTTTTACTTTGTTATTTTAAAAAGGTCTAATTATAAAAATGCAAGTAGGCCCAGTGATGTCAGAATTTTCAGGGCACCGAAATTGCTTCTAACAAAACCTTAACGACAACTGTATATACTTGATACAGCACCTGGGACCGACTGCTTAACGTGCTCTCCGAAGCACTTAAAACCGACCGCGCCGAAGTTTGCTTAACCTGAGATATCGTATGATGCCACTGCACCACAACGACATCACCAATTCTTTGCAGTACTCCTGAACCTTTTGTATGCGAATAAAAATACCTGCAAGAGCCTGCGAAAAGCATTGAGTTAATATGTAGGTACTAACGTAGTAATAATAACTCAATGGCGAACAGGGATTTTTATTCAAACTGTAATGAAAATAGATTTTTCTGAAAATGATTGAAAACGGCAAGGCACTCATGAATCGCTTCGTCGTTTTTGCGTGTTTATGGGTAAATTTTTTTTTATGAACCAATCTTAATCAATGTTTTCTATCTTCGATATTGTAAACTGTATATGCTACTGTACTGTAAACTAGGATACCCTTTATTTCCGCTGTGTGATCTCTATAAGCCTGCAAACTGGACGGCAGCGACAGCGAGAACGACAGCGGCGCGGGCATCGACGCGGGGAATCTAGGCCGTTCTCGACGCCAGCGGGCGAGAGAGCGATTGGTTGCGGTTTCATACAAACTCAATACTTTCTATCGTGTCGCGGAAATCGCTTCCCGCGCCGCTGTCGCTATCGCTGTCGCTGTCGCTGCCGTCCAGTTTGCAGCCTAACAAAAGCTTACTTTTTGGCCACAGGGTTGGTGAGTCAGTTTCGGTAGTTTATACTAATATTATAAACCTGAAGAGCCTGTTTGTTTGTTTGGTTGAACGCGATAATACCAGGAACTACTAATTCGAATTGAAAAATTGTAGTTGTGTTGGATAGTCCATTTATCGAGGAAGGCTTTATTTATATATAACATCACGCTGTAAACAAAAGAAGCAAAGTTACAAAGGAAAATGTTGCACCGTACGTATTAGGGCAGTTTCCTACCGCACTCACTAGAAGCAGTGTAGGTATGTTTATTAAATCGCACATGTACTTATTTACATAATTATAGTAAATGATCGATGAACCACAATGGACTTGTCTCGATGAATGCTGATAACCAACTGCAATAAATGATATATATAAATGATATTCGGGAAACAGCTAGCTTAATTTAATTTTCATTAGCATGTAAGTATAGACTTTTTCTTGTGACTATATCTTTATTATACTTATTCTGAAAACATAATAGTGTTTTGAGATTAAGTTCATCATTGACAGAGTTTCAACATTCGATGGCTTTTTGCAGCTTCAAATAACTATTATAAACTATTTTTAGCCTGAACGTAACCAGTGCAATTTATCAGGTTCAAACCTTCTGCCTACTCACTTGAACTCTTACAATTGAGCCATTTTAAATAATAATCTTGCAGTAATTTATGAACCTCCATATATTTCTTTCGGTCTTTTCATAACTAAAAAAAGAAAATTAATCTACAATTCTTTATATCATATTTTACAATACAGTAGATAAATCTTGTCAGTTGATAAATATTTTACATTCAACTGATTCTATTATGTCTGCAAACGGCCTGAAATAAAGATTTTTATTTATTATATGTTAGTAAAATATATGTTTCCAACCTTATACCTGATAAGTTTTCATATAAAAATGTGTTTAGGTTCGTTTATGAGGGAAAGAATTTGATATAAATTTTCTTAGGGCACCTTTGAAGTTCTACTAAAGGACAAGTAAAGAAACCAGTATCTAAAGAAAATGGCCGCAACTTGAAACCACTTGAAAAGGGCCTTTTACTCGTACTTGTAACTTTTGTACGGCAGGCACAAAAATATGCCTACGTTTCGCAAGAAAACACAAAATAGTCTTAAATAATTGTACTTCTCTACAGAAGTATAATAAAAAATGAAATACGATTGATTGGTAAAAATATTTCGTATCAATGGATTATTATTATACGAATAATTGGGATTTGGCATCAAAGTTATTTAATTATACTATGTATCATCTTTTTTGAACAATTACATTATCTCCGATTTGTGACGAATGTGCATACTTTTCAATGGCGTTACAGGTAAATAATGCAAAATGTAGTTGATTGTAAAAAGCACTATGACATTGCTAGATTGTGTTTGATGGAAGCAATCAATGAATAGTCTTAGTTATGTATGATAGCATTATGTCAGCGCGTATATTTACATTTTATTTTTGAATCCCTCTGTTTGAATTAAAATATAGATTGAAATTTATCGAATATTAGTAAAACATCATTTTAGTTGCTCAAAACCATCGTCGCTATTCACATGAAAACATTTGGATAAATGGGTACGATGGTTTCGAAGCATATAACGGTCATGGGGACATGGTTTTTGCATTTCTTTAGTCATATAGAAGCGCACCCTGTTAAATAAATAACTGAAATAAAATAATGCGTAGAACTAATTTTATTTTATTCACTCAATTGTGCAAATAATTTTATGACTGTCTTGCAGACAAAAAAGGACTCAAAGTGCATCTAGTTGCGTCTTTTTGGCTCAACGAATATATATTCTATGGTAATGCCGAAAAGTATACTTTTCCCTAGCGGTTGTTCCAAACGTATAGATAAATTTTTCCTACACATTAAAGTGGAAAGCACACAACATGATAAAGCCAAAATATATTTTTGCACCTCCAAAGGTGGCGAAGAGATAGTAAGTGTAAATAAAGGGTAAATGGATAACTTTTGAGAAGGTACTTACTAGCTTTTAGTTCTTAAAAAAGTTGGAACTAGAATAAAATAGATCCCACTTTCATCTTTTGTAGTCAAAGAGTATTTAAGGTATTATGGAGATATTATCAACGTAATGTTTATTTTTACAATATATATTGAATACAATAGATTTAATGGTAGTTTCATGCATGGAAATCGCTTTAACTTTTCAGTTGATATTTTAAAAAGCTTTCATACCGTAAAGTTTATCACAAAGAGCCACTATATTGCATACAATAAAATATAATCATCAAGATAAAATATTTCTAAGTTAAGGCATGTACACATTAGGCCGAATAAAAAAATAATATTGCAATTTTAACTTAGTAAATGTTAATTTTATTTGTGATCTCTAGAAAGAAATAACTATAGTGTGCTACTGCTACGTGGTATTGAAAGATCAAATTAGTATTAAATCAGCGTTTCACTCAATTGATTATAAGTTCGATTTAGGGCCGGTATTTCAATGCTACCTTATCTTATTGCTTAAGTTAAGTCCTACATTTAAGCTAAGTCTCACTTTTGAAAGACAGAAGCGTATTTCAATCCGGATATTCCTCGCCTCAACTAATCTAGGATAAATCGCAATATTGCAACATAATAAACAGAATAAGTCGATTTGTCTATGATTTTTGCTGTCATTGGTTAACATTCATAATTGACTGACATAGACATGGCATTTCTGTCCGCCAATTCTTGAAAACAATATTTTTATAAATTATAAGAAGAAGAACAATATTTTTCATTAAATATTCAAGCCATATGTACAGCTGATTTGATCATTCAAGATATTGTTGCTCGTTGGCCCGAATCAGCACATGACTCAAGAATATTTCAAAATAGTCTGGTGAAAAAGAGATTTGAAAGTGGAGAATTCGATGAACTAGAAATCCCATTGAAAAGACATTTGGTGTTCTGAAGAGAAGGTTCCCTATATTAGCACTTGGTATTCGTTTAGCACTTACAAAAGTGCAGCATCTATGTGTAGCTTGTGCTATATTGCAGTAGAAATGAATAATGGTGATCCGCCTGCCAATTTTCCAGCGATTGAACAGGCCATCTTGGAGACTAGCAGTGTACCAGTAGATCCATTTTAAAGAGGCAGCCAGAATTTCTCGCCACATGTTGTGCCATATTTTCATTATTTTAATAATTTGTAGCAAGGGGTAATTAAATAAATTATATGAATTTACATTGTGTTTTATTTATTAAATTTAAATTATTTTACAAGTAAGAAAGCGAATCAAGAAAACGCTAGCAACTATTATAATAGTAAAAGCCTAATTTTCCAAAAGTGAATCTTCTTTCTGTTTTTTTGCTAATTCTAATTCTAATAATTGATTTTGCAAATCATAGTAGCGTTTTCTTGATTCACTTTCAGCTATAACGGCTTGTAAGTGTTTATTTATTTATCATTCACAACACAATCCAAATTCTCCAAGACCTTAGACTGTGTTCTTTTTTTATTTTGGCTTGGCTCCTACTAATTCGCATACTTACGTAAGAAAATAATTCTTGAACTAGCAAATAGCCATTATTTCAATACCTACCATAGCATGATGATTTTTGCGGGTCAAAAATAAACTACCATAAAGTAACTTTTTTTCAAGGTAGCCTCGCGCTATCTCAGATCGGAACTTAAGCGACAAAAATCCTCCACTTAGATTAAGGCTAGTTAGGAAGGACTTTATTCGCCGCTTAACTTTAATCCTATATTGAAATACACTTATGTCGTTCTTATCTTCAATCCTGGATTAATTTGAGATAAGGTGGCATTGAAATACCGGCCCTTAGACTAAAAGATATCGTTTTTATGTAGTTTTATTTGTTTTACTTAGTAGTTATTATTATTAAGTATGTGGATCTTATTGATATGATGCGGCTATATCTATGTATTTATTTACCTATGTTTTCCCACAGAATATGAGCGCTAAGTGCGCTAAGTGACAGCACTTTCGCTCTATGCTAAGAGGGGTACCCTTTTCTGCATACCAACTTAGATTATGTAAAGTTTAAGTAAGTACTTAAAGCTATATAGCTGTTGTTGAAAATATTGCTTATCTTCCTAACTGACAGATCGTGTAGCACATCAATAAGCTCGTGTTATTTAACCACTCAGCAGAATTAGGGGTATGTAAGTCAGACCAAAATCAGTTTAAAAAAAGTTTTCTCCCAAACTAACTCGGCTTGGAATCGAACCTTGATGAAACCAAAGACACCAAAACAGCCAGAAGGATTGCAAAGCAGAAGTGACAATGGGCAGGGCATATAACTCAGAGAACAGAACCGTTGCGGCAGTAAAGTTCTCGAGGGACGGCCATGTACTGGATGAGGCAGCGTAGGTAGGCTTCCCGCAAGGAGGACTGACGATCAGCAAGGCTATCATGCGACCATCGATAGAGACTCAAATCGACAAGATAAATATTATTTTATCCTATCATGTGAGCTAACCATAATAAATAGAATCACTCGATGTGATACCATGATTAAGCCCACAGATCCAAAGATGCTATAGTCTAAACCAGAGATTCCCAAAGTGGTATATATCGACCACTAGGGGTCTATGACAAAGTGCAAGGGGTCTACGACTGCAAAAAAAAAATTAGGGGGTCCATGAAATGAAAATCGGGGTCCATGATAGTGGCTCTCAACTTTAACTGATAGTGCCTATTTACTCACATTACATTATCTTACAATATAAAGATATGTGACTACATTATTTATAAAGTACCTATCAAAATTAAAATATTTATATGTTTATAAAATTTGTAAGTTGTAGGATGTGGGCGATATAAAAAAAAACAAAAAGTCAATATAAGGAAAGTAGGGGGTCTACCCAAAGTCATAAAACATAGCAAGGGGTCTACGACGAAAGAAGTTTGGGAACCTCTGGTCTAAACAAATAATACATAGTCTAAGGGCCTTATTCTAAGAAAGTATAGATATAAAGGCCCGATTTAACGTTGTAGATAGTCGCATACTATAGCCCCCCTGGTCGCCGGTAAACGCTGGATGAGGGCAGTGTGAGACTGAGCGACGTGGAGAACCTTGAGGTGATGCTTATGTCCAGCAGTGGGCGTCACTAGACTGATGAAGATGATGAAAGCCCACATGTTTCATGTTAATACTAGCCCAATGCGCAATAAACCGTCAAATAATAGAATTCTATTTTATTACATACATACATACATAACGTCACACCTGTATCCCTTATGGGGTAGACAGAACACCAGAGGTTACAAGACCATCTGATGTCACATTTCACAAATTTGGAGGTATGATAAAGATGGAGAGAGACTATTGTAGTGCCAGGGGGTCAGCCTATCGACCACAAAAACGCCTTTAAAACCTCTGCCCCTTAACTGACATTTACAGTATGCCCGGGAAGAGAAGCAGCTGGCACATTCTATGTTTTTCTTTCGCTCCCAGTCCAGCATGGAAGTTAATTTACTAATCTAGCATTAAGGATATTGTACAGGAAATATGCTGAGAGTTAATAGTCTTATTGATCTAGCAAATTATTTAGTGATAGATTTTAGTCCAGCATGGAAGCATTCTATTTTATTCTACTACAAAAACTAATTTTCTTAACATCTGGATTATTTAGAGGTCTCTTTTTACGTTAGAGCTGACAGACCTTCGACTTACGAGATAACCTAGTATTGAACGTGAGTTTTGATGTAAACAACGTCTTCTTTGTAAAATTCTGATAACCAAAATTAAAAATACAGCGTTTCAGTAATTGATATCTTGATCTAACAACTAACCACTGTGTGTTAGTTGAAGATAAGACTTTAATGTAAATAACTACTTTTTGCTTGATACCATGCCATATATTATACAAGTTTTAATTAAATTTTAGGCCAGGTAATATCACAGATCTATCAACCGACTGGGAACTTGGGTTCCTGACTATATGGCGGGATAATGATAACTATATACAACATTCTTTTGATTTAATTTTAGAATCTACCAGTTGAAAGATATTGTTTCACTATTGTGACCGTTAAAATATCGTAGAAAAAAGTCTCGTCTACCACCACTTTAAAAAGCCGATCATTCTAAATGAATCAAAGAGAAAATCAACAAAAATCATCTTTGAAAACACTCATCACCTAAGGATTTGTAATGTCTAGGTATATTTTAAGCTAACACTTATGCAAAGTTTTGGATTACAGTGCCTACCTAAAACTTTAGGGATAAGTATGAGAACCTCGTTTTTAAAGTATCTTCAATAGAAAATTATGTTTTAGGGGCTTAAATGGTGATTTGATCATTATAATGTCTGACATCATAGAACAAATGAAAATGTTTTACTTATCTAGCGTGGTACTAATATTTGAGATAGAAGTCTCAGGTTACCTCTAGATTAATGTTAAAAAGCTTAACCTGGCTTTTAACTTGCTTTTCAACAAGTTATATTACGTCTTAACGTTGAAGATTCCTCATTTCTCTGTTGTCACAGCGCTTGTGGTAAGGATTAGCCAAAATTTTTGCAAAGTCACTTTATTTGAGTAGAGATCATATAGTCAACTGTGGTTGCAGAAACCGCACAACTTCAATGTCAATATCATCACTGATAAGAGCCGATGAAATAACTCTTATAAAGCGGTTATAACAAGAAAACGAAACTTGGAAGCAACAGATATTTTTTTAAACCTACTGGTAAATCTGAAATAAATAAAAAATAGAGCTGAGCGACTCAATTTTAAATAAATAATATTTAGTTGTATTAAAAAACTAATCTAGACGGATGAATTTGGTATATGTTTAACAGTCCACCAACCAGCACTGGGCCAGCTTGGTGGATTACGGTCTAAACCTTCTCGTCACCTAGAGGTGAGACTCATAGCGCTGCAGTGGGCTCATTACACGGAGTTGTGATGATGATGATGTTTAACAATCAGACGTCTTTTGCAAACTCCCTTGTTATTCGGGAGAAAGCGTTGGATTATTCCAAGCCGACATTTTTGTTTCAAGATTTGCTTTGTTTTAAAGCAAACATTTTTGTTTGCTTCTAATCTTTGAAGCCACTAGTCAGTCTAATGAGGTAGGTTATATTCCATCAAGACCTTATCAAAAATTGCGTATGTTTAATAAACTTATGTTGTAAAGATTTGAGATAGGTAACATTTATGGACAGGTCTCAGTTAATTGAACACAAACTTGACTTTTTATTTTTAACTAGGTGTTTCACGCGGTTTTACCCGCGTAATTTCGAATCCCGTGGGAATATCGGGATAGAAAGTAGCCCATGTGCTATTCCAGACTCTAAATTATCACTATGCCTAATTTCATCGAAATCCGTTGAGCCGTTCTGCCGTGATTGAGGAACAAACATCCATACATCTAAACTTTCACATTTATAATATTAGTAAGATGAATCGAGGCCTGTAGGGCTAGCATGCGACCATCGATAACTCGAATCGACAGGATAAATATTATTTTGTTATTTTATCCTATCATGTCAGCTAACATCTGCACCAAAATATATAGAATTACTCGATTTGATACCATGATTAGGCCCACAGAACCAAAGATGCCATATTCTTAAAAAAATACATACTGTGAGTGCCAAATTCTAAAAAAATATCGATAAAAGTCCTGATTTATCGTTGTCGACGGTCGCATGCTAGCTCCGCTGAATTGTATTTTGTTTTTCAACCGACTTCCAAAAAAGGAGGAGGTTCTCAATTCGTCTGTATATTTTTTTTGTGTTTGTTACACGATATTTCGGACAATTATGGATTGATTTTGAAAATTGTGGTTTCATAAAATAGAGGATACCTCATAGTTGGTCCCATTTAAATTTCATCAAAATCGATTGAGTACTTCATTAAAAACTTCAAACTTTTGAAAACATATGTATCAACTCAGCCAAAGTTTTGACGTGAAGTCGGTTTTTTAATGCTCTGCATTCGTTGATTATTAACTTAATATTTCTCTATAAAACACGGTATAATATCCTTTTTACTGCTTCCCTGGAGGCCTTTTTAATTTAAAATGTTTAATGGACTCCTAGTAGATAGGATTTAATCAGTTTTCGGTTTAATCAACAATAGCTACATTAAAATTTCTTACCCCACTTGCCACCCCGTCGTCGCGTTGTCCTGGGCGTGTAGCTACACAATGTAAATTGAAAATTCAGAGGTAACTTCATAAAACGGCACGGTTACCTTTATTTATGTTTTTGAGAGATGTCAAATATTTAATAAATCTTGTTTCATCAGAATTTTATTAGATTTTAACTCTTAATTAGTGTTACCACCACACCAATCGGTTGACGTCGATTGGATTTATCTCATAGTAAAAACTATCACATCGTGGCGCCGTGTTTACTGTGTGTATCATACGATATCACAGGTTAAGCAACGTTCGGCGCGGTCGGTACTTGGATGGGTGACCGGCGACCGCCGATCATTCATTTCTCACGGCGACTTCCGTGCTTCGGCACGTTAAGCTGTTGGTCCCGGGTGCTGTATACTTGTATACAGTAGTCGTTAGGGTTTGTCAGAAGCCGTATCGGCACCCTGAAAATTCTGACATCCACCACCCAGCACTAGGCCAGCTTGGTGGATTATGGCCTAAACCTCCTCATCGCCCAGGGGAGAGACTCATGCCCTGCAGTGAGCTCATTACAAAGAGTTGTGAAACCTACAATAAAGGTTTTAAAGTATTACCATAACATATATATATTTTAATATAGATTGCCTGGCTTATAGTTTACCTACGGTACGAACCAATATCATGTAAGCAAATGGAGTAGCTCAGGTACAAATAAAGGGTGTACTAGAAGAAAAGTACCAATTTGTAATATTCAATTAAAAATTAGTGCTTCGTCGAAATAGAATTATCTTTCTACCCTTGGGAAATCAGGTAAAATATCAAAATAGGTTTTCATAAATTTTCAGGTCGGGTAGCTAAATAAGTAATTCTTACAAATTGGAAATGTAACTTCAGTATTCATAAATTTCGCAGGTGTAGTCCGTATAGAATATAGGTATTGCATATATCTCGAGATTATATTTTTGGATTGGTCCCAAGAGCTTATAAGAATTTAAAATATGCTGTTATGTTTTCAAACTTAAAATGTAAATTATATTGTACGTGTAGAAAGTCAGAGCAAAGCAAAAAGGAGAATTATGATTTTTTGATCTTGATTGTCCGCTGGTTATAAATGAAAGGAAAATTATTTATTTGTGCAGTTTGTCAAATCATAAGTACCTGATACAAGCAAAAACTAAAGAAACATAAAATAAAAAAGAATATAAATATAAAAAAAGAGCTTACAAAAAAAAAACAATTATACATATATGTACATACATACATATCGTCACGCCTGTATCCCTTATGGAGTAGGCAGAACACCAGAAGTTACAAGACCATCTGATGTCACGTTTGACAAATTTGGAGATATTATAAATATTGTATTGTATTGTGATTGTAGTCTAGTGACAGGGGGTCGGCCTATCGCCCACAAAAACGCCTTTAAACCTCTGTCCCTTGACTGGCTTTTACAGTATGCTCGGGAAGAGAAGCAGCTGGCACATTCTACGTCTTTATTTCGCTCCCAGTTCAGCATGGAAGCATGTTCCATATATGTATTTTTACTAAAAAAAAGGGTGCCTGCTACTCTGACAAACATTCTACCAAATGTTTGCCACTCAGTTTTGTTGCCAATGCATCGCTTGGATGCTAGCGCGTGGGTATAGAATTATATGAAATACTTATATGAGAACTGAATTGCAATGTCAACATTGGCAGACGATAAAGTTAATGAATACAAAAAAAAGATAATGAAGTCAAGTTAAATTGAATACAGCGTCCTCTAGAGGTCTTAAAGTAAATAACTAAAAAAATAGAACAAGATTGATACGAGATAATAATGGGAGTAATAATTGTAACCTATTAAGTGAAAATATTAACACTCTTTTTATGTATCATTAAATTACAAAAAATTTATGGCATAAAATATTGTAAGTGGAATCCCTTATATGATTTATAAGTGAGATTAGTATTATTCGCAATATTTATGACGAAAATATTTAGTCAAAAATATTATAAGTGGGTTTCGTAATATTTCACTAATAACATTAAGATCATCTGATGTCACGTCTGACTTTTGAGGTAGATATTGTAATGATGGATAGAGACTATTGCAGTGACAGCGCCCAAAAGAACGCCAATAAAACCTCTGTCCCTTAACTGCCACGTATGCCCAGTATGTCTAGAAAGAGAAGCAGCTATTACATGTTTTTCTTTCGCTCCCAGGCCAGCATGGAAGCAATACCTGCAAATCACTAATAACTACAAATTTAATTAAAAGCTAATACATAAAATAACAATCTAGTTGCCGACATAACAAGCCGAATTTGTAACAAATTTCTAAATTAACACATGAATCTAATTAACGTAAACCTCATCTGAAGTTTGGCAACTAATCAATGAAATTTCTTGTGTAACGTATGTATTTTAGTTAGGTCTCGACCACTAACTGACCTTTCGCTACAGTTAACCCAGCATCCGAAATTTCAATATTTACTAACCTTAATTTGTTTCTGAACCTAAACGCGGAGTCCGTTAATATTGCCTTTTGATATTCCGTATACTCATTAGGCAGTTCAGATTAGTGAATTTAATTTTGATAATCCAAAGTGTTATTTATTATTTTCCTAGTCTAAATTTTATGTACGATTCTGTCTCCTTATGATTGAGTTCACCCTTTGTTTGGCATATTTATCATTTCTTTTTTCAAACTAATTCGAATGATTTGATTTTATATTCCAATAATATTTCAGAAGAATCGTTTTTTTCTCGTGCTAATAACAGTTAATTTCATTTCCAGGTAATTAACATAACTTCGGGCAGGATCAAAGAATGCAGAAACTACGAGAATTTAAGTAATTAATATACAATAGAGATACACAAATTAATCATTTCTTCCATGCTGGACTGGGAGCAAAGGAAAAACATAGAATGTGCCAGCTGCTACTCTTCCCGCGTATACTGTAAAAGTCAGTTAAGGGACAGAGGTTTTATTGGAGATTTATTGTGGGCGACAGGCTGACCCCCTGTCACTGCGTTAGTCTCTCTCCATCATTATATTGCCTCCAAAGTCAAACGTAACATCAGATGGTTTTATAATCTCTGGTGTTCTGCCTACCCTATAAGGGATACAGGCGTGAAGTTATATAAACAAATTAATCAAACCTTTGTAAACCGACCATTAATGGGTATAAAGCACACATAACTATAAACTAGTTAAAACAGATGGGACAGTTAACTTAGTTGACAGTTACTTCCACTGTTTATGCGAAGCGGTAGTGTCGCGCCCATAGTGACTTCATAAGACCGTTATAAAGGCGTGCGTCCGGCTGTCTGGACATTTTTTCGCAGAGAATTGCTATCTAGGTGGCTAAGTCATCGTTTGTGCCGACGCGACGATCTGTAAAAATTTCATCGTTTGTGACGCTACAGTTTCCTCAAAAATGGAAAAAAACTTGGCCAGCCAGCCAGAATTTCGCAAATTTAAAGTGTGAGTGACGAGAAGAGGGTAGTCCTGAAACTTAACCAACGATCATCATCTTGAACCTACAGGGCTAGCATGTGAACATCGATTGAGACTCGAAACGAAAAGATAAATATTATTTTGTCCTATAATGTTAGCTAACATGCGCACCAAAATAGATAGAATTACTCGATTCAATACCATGATTAAGCCCATAGAACCAAAGATGCCATATTCTATAAAAATACACAACCCCACGCGACGTGCCGTCTTAGTTTAAAACGTGTCCTTAGGGATCAAATAGCGGAAAGCTAGCTGTTGTGTAATAAATGCGATAAAATCTGTTTAAGAACTTTTTATATATATTTAGAACTTTTTAAATAGATAGAGTGATTAAAGAGTAAGATTTATATGTATCACTAAATAGTATAAAACAAAGTCGCTTTCTCTGTCCCTATGTTCGCTTAAATCTTTAAAACTACGCAACGGATTTTGATGTAGTTTTTTTAATAGATAGAGTGATTAAAGAGGAAGCTTTATATGTACAATAACATCCATTAAATAGTGGAGAAATACTGTTATTTTTGAGGTTTCTAATGTGATGTCGTAAATAATTACATATTTTCCGTTTACATTGCAAACGCAGGCTGAACCCTACGAGATTTATCAAAATAATGTACTAAGTGTTGTAGACATTGAAAAGTCTCCAGAAAACTTTGCGATGGCATATATCTATCTCTTATGGATATCTCACAATTTTTTTTTTGTCATTACATAGACACGACAAATAATGGCTAACAAAATCAAATAGCGGAAAGCTAGCTGTTGTGAAATAAATTCGATAAAATCTGTTTAAGAACAAAAACAAAAATGTTCCATGTCTGGGTGTTTATCTATTTATGTATTTATATTCTAGGTTCCCCCCTAGTTCGCTACATGGTATCCCATAACACAAGCTATGCTTACTTTGGGGCCATGTAGTTGGTGTGATTGTCTGGGGACTTTTTTTTTAACTTTTTTAGTTGTGATAAAAACATAAGATAAAAGATCAATCACCATTTCTTCTACGATGACAACTTGAAATTGGAGCAGCGCGCGGTCATTCGTTCTATGATTCTCCAGTTATAATAAGCGTGGGTGTTTGAACAATCATTGTTTGAATCACACAGTCTTATACTAAGGGTGCTTTCACACTATACTTGAAAACATAACCTATCTATTCTGTGGAAAAAAACTGCTCTGAGATCGAACTTTTATATAGAACTAGCTGAACTTCGTCGACCGAAGGAATAACATTTTTCATACAAACTAGAAAGTACCTAATATAATTTCGGGAATTCTTTCTTTAGTGCTCCCCTGCAGGGATTATAATTTAGGAATGTATAATTTACATTTCATCTCTCTAAGCCCAGTAGTTATGGCTGTACGTTGTCCCAGTAAGAGAACAGTTTTATCTAGGTATAATGATTATAGAACTACAAACTTCTTTTAATTATAAAGCTCAGTATCTAGTCCACGGCTGCTCTGTAACCTTTATGTTGTAGTTTTGTAAATGTCTTTTATTTCTATTTACAGGGTTGATTTGTAGTCACCGGCCAAATTTATTTTACTCAATAAGTATCATTTATAGAAACGATTTTTGCAAAACAAAAGTATTTTTTTTTTACAAGGAAATTAATATATCCACTAACATAATATTAAGCAAAGTATGGTCACTCCAAATTACCATTAAAATACAGATGACTACGCGCTACTACAAAACATCTTGGTAGTGCTACGTCGTAGTATCATCGATTAAATACCGCGTGGTTGTAGCTATGTTCATCAACAGCAACTATTTAAAAAAAGTTTGTGGTTCCATGTTTCTACCTTTTTTGTTCTGAACGACGCTAAAAAAATTGCAGATACGTTTATATCGTATCAAAGAACCTAACATTTAAATTTGGTTGGTGACTAAAAATCAACCCTGTATATACTTCATAACGAAAGCAGTGATATGAGTTCTTAGGAAAAGACTAATTAATGTTTTTGTAATTAACTCTAGGTATGGATGGCTTTTTGACCTCTTTTCGCCGAACCTGACTGTAAGTAATTAGAAAGAAGATTCCATGTAGAGGTGGTATTAAACGAAAATGTTTGTATTGACACGCAACTTTTTTGTAAACGAGGAAGCAAAAAACCTATATATTTATATATATTTATAATTTTACAAAAACTAATAACACTTGAACAAATAAAAACAAAAAACTTAGCGTTACAATGCTTACGCAATGGCGCATAAACGCACACTAATTAATGTGAAATAAAGAAAATAAACATTATCACTGCGTGGGAATGCCCGGCGAGTTTGTATACGCCAATGCCATTGCGTTTAGGTAAAATCTAAGTGCGGAAAAAGGATGACAGGATACCTTACAGTTCAAAACTATGAACGTGGTTTTACCTACACAGCTTTATACGAAGCGACTGGTTGGTTTTGGACGAGAATAAAATGATACGTGCTTTCATCATTATCTAGTCGAATATTTTTCATGAGAACATAATTCTATAATAGTTTGGCATAGTAACAAGTAGGACTACATTTCGATAATGTCATATTAACACTGTATTCTCGTAATTTCAAAGCCTGTGTTAAATCAGTGAATACTATTTTAAAATTTTGTAACTTCGTTAAATAACACTATAAAATTCACGAAAAAATTGAGTAGATGTATTACCATCCACAGATTTCAAAAATTACATAACACTTATTATACACTAAGATATAAGCCGATATCATTTTACGCCCGAACCCAATATTTGATCCCAATCCACAGATTGTAATCAATCTTAGATCGATACCAATCCTTAGATCGATCTCCAATCTCCGTCTCAATAAAAAAAGCATAAACCCACAATCTTTTTTGTGCCCGGATAGCCAATGATCCTTTCCCTCCCGGACGTTCGGTTTTGCGCCAATCTGCATGTTTCTCGTTTATATTTTTATGGAAATATTAATCACATATCTTCGCAAATTAAATATAAATAAGCTTTAATTTAAGAAATAAATTATTTTAAAAACATAAAAATGTACAAATTACGCAATTTTGCGCTTGACAGTTACTTTGGATTTAACATAGGAATTTATGTAGTTATGTAGGTTTGTCGTTTCTCATTACTTACCTCGACGAGGACACACGTATAAAAGGCATTATTTCATTTAATAACAATTCTACTGCAGGTTTTGATAACCTAAACCTAAAAGTGAAATCTGCTTCATCGAGACTTTGCATGTAGTTCACTCTTCTCATCCTACCTGAACAGCGTCTCGGCACATCTTCATCGCTCGAACTCAACATTAATAAATCCTCCAAATCACTACTATCACTGCTTGATAATACGGACATGTTTATTTTTCAACAGTAAAACCGAGAAATACGAAAGATCGCAGATTTGGATCAAAAAGTCAATCGAAGGAAACGTCAAAATTGTGGGATAGGTTATGGAGACTGGCAAACTGTCATTTTCATATGGAGGACAATCCGTAATCTGAGATTGAACCTCCCATGGATGGCTTGCATCCACAGATAGCAAATGCAATCTGTGGATACATTATTGGCACACTAAAACACAATTTCGGATTGAAATCTCAATCTCGGATAGGCAAAAATGGATTAGGATCGAATATTGGGTTCGGGCGTTATTCTCCGGGGGCGGCGATAGATTGCGTCAAATAGATATAGATTGCGTCAAATACTCGTATCTGTGCATCACAGTCCCATGAACCAAAACGTCGCGTAATTACGAAACTTTCGTCTTAACTTAGAAGCGGAATATTAACCATGTTAAAAAAGATATCCACAATTTTAATTACACTATAAGCATTTACGAACATCACATCTCGAAAATAATCCCATAGTGTCCTGCTCTAAAATAGTCACTTAAAACCACTTAACAACCCCATCAGTGTAAACGGATCTCTACAGAGCGATACACTACGACAATTAACCAATTTAACGCGACCAAAGTTAAGTGGTTACTATCGGCCTTAATGGAGGAAGCACCCACGTACATTCATAACTCTGATATCCTTACATGGGACTATTCAAATTAAGGCTAAAGAAAGTTCCTAGATCTGAGATATTAGATTTTAATAAATCTCTTCCGGAGTTTTTTTTTAATTAGTGAAGGCCACGTTTGACTTTAATCTCACCTGCAGGGCTAGCAGGCAACCATAGATAAATAGTCGAATCGACAAGATAAATATTATTTTGTTATGTATGCGCACCATAATACATAGAATTACTCGATTTGATACCATGATTAAGACCACAGAACTAAATATGTCATAATCTTAATAAATTATCATTTTTGTTATCATTATTTTTAAGTTTCATGGCAATAAAGAGTTTTTATTATTATTATTATTATTAATTACATACACTAAATACAATATTCTAAGAAAATATCGATAAAAGGCCCGATTTATCGTTGTCGACGGTAGCATGCCCCGCTGATGAGAATATGAGCTCCGAGATGATGACATACGGACTTAGGTGGGCTTGTTATAAAACATTGCCAGAAAAAAATGTCAGATCGAGCGATATTTGGCAGTAGATTTTATATATTGGGGGGTGGGCGGTCGTTAGCCATGCGACCTTGAAGGGGTTCGAACACCACGTGGGGATGAGGCATAAGTTCGCAAAAGAAGAATGTAAATCACTACATAATATACAACAAAGTCGCTTTCTCTGTCTCTATGTTCGCTTAAATCTTTAAAACTACGAAACGGATTTTGATACGGTTTTTTTAAATAGATAGAGTGATTAAAGAGGAAAGTTTATTATCTATCACTACATAGTATAAAACAAAGTCGCTTTCTCTGTCTCTATATTCGCTTAAATCTTTAAAACTACGCAAAGTAGTTTGATGCAGTTTTTTTAAAAGATAGAGTGATTAAAGAGGAAGGTTTATATGTATAATAACATCCATTAAATTGTAGTAATCTAGTGTGTTACTCTTTGTAATAAATAGAAGTAAGAGAACTTATGTCAAAGTCGGTGGACCATTATTAAAAAGTCAAGGTTGTGATAACATGGTTTTATTTAATTATACATGGCGCAGTCGTTTGAAAATGCAGAAATATTGTGGTTTTTAGTACAAAAAGTATAAATTCTGAAGTAATAAACATTCTAGTGATAAAAAATCTGTAAGGTCGCTGAGGTGTTTGCAGATTGCAAATTGTTGTCTTGTGCATAAATTGTATTGTACAAACATGGCGTCTGCAGGCTTTAATTTGCCAGAAAAGTTATCGTTATCTGGAAATTTAAGTGAGAACTGGAAGAGATTTCATCAGTCCTTAGAGATCTTTTTAACAGCATCGGGCATACAAGAGAATGATGAACGTAAAATAGCAATCTTACTAAATCTCATTGGAGAAGATGGCTTGAAATTGTACAACACCTTTCCAACGAGCAAGAGTAAATCGTTTACAGAGGTTGTTAAACTATTTGCTGCATATTGTGAGCCAAAGAAAAACATTCTATACGAAAGATATTTGTTTTATATGAGAAAACAAGAGTGCGGGGAGCCGTTTGATTTATTCTTAACCGATGTTAAAAAGTTGTCACGCAACTGTAATTTTCTTCATGAAGAGGAATGTTTAAGAGATAGAATTGTGTTGGGGTGCTCGGATTTGGAAATGCAGAAGAAACTTATTTCGGATGGAGATGTCACTTTAATTGATGCAATCAATAAATTAAGGCTTGCTGAGATGACCAGAACTCAGTTGGAGACTATTCAAAACAAAGATTCCAGAGAAGTTCATAAAATTAAGAAATTTGAACCCGCTCAAGAGCAAACTGTAATTGTATGTCATTGGTGTGGTATGAAACATGCTCGTAACTTGTTTTTGTGTCCGGCTAGAGGTAAAGCATGCACAAAATGTAACAGGCTGAATCATTTTGCAAAAGTTTGCAAGTCTAAATCTATGAAACCAGTTCAAGCTGTGGAGAAAGTCGACTCATCCTCTGATAGTGATGACAATTTTTTAGGAAATTCTAGTAAAACAGTAAGTATCATTGATTGGTCAGAAACATTGAATTCACAAAATTGTTGTAAATGTAAATTCAAATTAGACACAGGATCAATAGTGGAGAAATACTGTTATTTTTGAGGTTTCTAATGCAATGTCGTAAATAATTACATATTTTCCGTTTACATTGCAAACGCAGGCTGAACCCTACGAGATTTATCAAAATAATGTACTAAGTATTGTACACATTGAAAAGGTCTACAGAGAACTCTGCGATGGCATATGTCTATCTCTTATGGATATCCCACCATATTTTTTTTTGTCATTACATAGACATGACAAATAATGGCTAACAAAATCAAATCGATGGCGTATGTCTGTCTATCTCTTATGGATATCCCACAATAAACATTTTTTCACATTACATAGACATAACAAATAATGACTAACTTTCGAAGCGACTTCAACCAATACAGCATTAATCCTTATCCGATTAAATACCTTAAATACATTGTGGATTTAATATAGATCTATATTGCCCTTTACAGAATATGATTTAAATAAACATGTTTTCGAAGATATTATAGATTTAAAAATTGCGGGACGTAGCGTTTGCGGCGGTACCGGCCGGCCGGGGCCACCTGAGCGTGCCTAAATGTTATATTTTGTTAGGTACTGCCAAAACGTAGATGTTTTTAAGCACACCTGCCGAACGACTGCTACAATAACTTTTCAAGATTAACTGTAAAAAAAAACTACAAATTTTTTGAACTTTCAATCGCTCAGAACTATGTATGTTGTAATCTTACGTAGGATTTTGCTTACTAAGATCATAGAACATCTTAATCTGCATATAAAAAGTAAATAATTATAATAAAAAAGCGCACCAATTTCATAATATGATATTTAATAGCAAAAAATCGGCAATTATTATAAAAAAAATTAAACGTCCATTATCTCGAAAACGGTTAGGTTTGGGGTAGGGTTTTTCATATTTCATAAGTTACAAAAGACAGGTGCTACACACCCCTAATGGATCTAGGTCGACTTAACCAGTAACACTGTATACAACGTTCACAGTTTTTCTGCAGTGTATTTACTGTCAGCATTGCACCCGCGCGAAGCCGAGGCGGGTCGCTAGAATTTCATATAATTCAATATTAACCTATAAATAATAATCCCATGCTGGACTGGAAGCAAAGGAAAACATAGAATGTGCCAGCTGCTTCTCTTCCCGGGCAAACTGTAAAAGTCAGTTAAGGGACAGAGGTTTTATTGGAGATATTTTTGTGGGCGACGGGCTGACCTCCTGTTACTGCAATACTCTCTATCCACCATTATAATGCCTCCAAATTTGTCGAACGTGACGTCAGATGGTTTTGTAGCCTCTGGTGTTCTGCCTATCCCATAAGGGATACAGGCGTGAAGTTATGTATGTATATAAAAACTAATCTATTCAAGTCAGTTGCACATTTAAGACATAAGATTTCGAACATAACATAAAAAGGTACAACTGCAACTAATCACTTCCAGCGATAAGGCAACCTAATTCGTCATACTTGGAATGGATAGCTATAGGCATTTCTAACTTTTCCTCTGCTTATTGCTTGGGTAAATCAAGAGTGCTTGTGAGTAGAACAAAGTTCTTTTATTGTTTCGTTTTTAAAATTCAGTCTTGGAGCTGGTCACTTACAACAAAACGGCAATTTAATATAAAGATCTGGTGTCATTCTTAAATTCTGAGCCTTTTTGTGAAATCTTGCCAATGGTCCCGTTTACAGTAAAACTAAAACTAAACTATATTTTTATAATCTTTAAACTTATTGAACAAATTTTGACCAATATGCTCTTTTACATTTTAACTGTTTTTGGTTTCTTTCTTTACAAACCACGGTTGACTGAATATTGAAAACTTAAACTTATTTTTAATATATTATCCATTTTATCTGCAAAGAATCCTAATATCACAAAAGAATGCAGCACAAAAGAGTGTTACCAAGTTTCATTATAACTTCTTCAAACAAAAAAGTATAATACCCCTTTCACTTCAGGAAGATTTTGTTTCAAAATTACACCCTAAGGTATCATATCATTTGACTGTTTTGTAGTAAAGAACGAATTACTAAATTGGAGGAGTTTTCACAGTTAAAAAGGCATGACATACTAATAACGTTATAAAACAGCAATATTTTGAGTGCCCAGGAGACTAGTGCCTCATAGAGCACGTTTAAGGACATGCGGTTCGTCAACCGGCTGCCTTATCACGTAAATATTAGCGATCAGCTATAATGGCGCAGTCATCGCGCCATGAACGCGCGATCCATTGCTTTACATCGTATTATGTAAGCGATAGCTGTTCAATCGTTCGTTAATCGCAGAATGCATTAATTGCTACGATACTAGCGCCAAAAACAATTTGGTAGCTAAAAAAGAAACTAATAAAATGTGAAACAGATGTTTTCTTTTAAAATTTCGCAGAAAAGTACACACGAAAAGTATGAAAGTCAAAGGGATTATATGCACTTTTAGTACATCGATTGTACGATAGAGCAGCACTGTCGTCGGTTTGTTATGGCTTTGTTTTTGCTGTAACGTAATACGAATTAGGAATTTTTTAGCAAATCTTGCGCAATTTATACCATCACTTTGCTCTTGCAAGTGTTTACTACATTGCCTGCTTTACTATGCAACTATCCGCTGGTTTAGAACAAAGCCGGCCATGTAACGAAAACGCTTGAAGCCCCGCGCGACAAAGTACGCTCAAAATTTACTGAAATAAATGAAAACACCGGATATAATAGCGTATGTAATTATTCCTGAAAACTTTAAATAATACTGAAATGATTATTTAGAAAATTAACACACATACATACATAACGTCACGCCTGTATCCCTTATGGGGTAGGCAGAACACCAGAGGTACAAGGTACAATAACATCTGATGTCACGTTTGACAAATTTGGAGGTATTATAAAGATGGAAAGAGACTATTGTAGTGACAGGGAGTCAGCCTATCGCCCACAAAAACGCCTTTAAAACCTCTGTCCCTTAACTGAGTTTTACAGTATGCCCAGGAAGAGAAGCAGCTGGCACATTCTACGTTTTTCTTTCGCTCACAGTCCAGCATGGAAGCTGGAAATTAGAAAATTTCCATGTAGTCAAAATTTCGAGTAGTCTTAGATGGCTACTCCTCCGACCAAATGGCAATTAATGCCGGGGTACCTCAGGGATCTGTTCTCTCTGCAACATTATTCTTGCTGCACATTAATGACCTCTTAACACCGGGCATTATTGGTTATGCTGATGACAGCACTGTTGTAGAGAGATACGTATCCAATGCGCGAGCGAGCCCCCGCGAAATCCAGAGTTTAAGGAAGTCAATGATTGAGCGCGTTGATTTGACCTTACGAAAAGTATCCGATTGGGGTGAGTCGAATTTGGTCAAATTCAACGCGTCCAAAACTCAGGCCTGTCTATTCTCCGCAAAAAAGAGCTCCTTCACATTTACGCCCACTTTCCAAAATGTATCTGTCCCCATCACTGAGCATCTAGGGCTTTTAGGCGTACTGCAGTCATCTTTGGGATGGTTCAGCCAAATACCAACTAGAAGCGCTGGACTCCGTTGACCGAAGAGCCCATAAACTTATTAATGACGTCGACCTTACAACCAAAAAACTGCAGACCTTAGAGCGTCGTCGTAAGGTTGCGTGTCTACATTTTGGTGAGTGCGCCAGTGCTCTGTTTGAACAAATTGAACCCTCACCCTTTTACCATCGGACTACTAAACGCAGACAGAACTTCCATCCGTATGTGGTAGATATTCCGAAAAGTCGAACTAAGCGCTTTGACAGTTCCTTTTTGATACGGGTCGCCAAGGTTTGGAATGAACTGCCTGCGTCTATTTTCCCTGACCAGTATAGTCCTAGTACTTTTAAGCGTCGAGTGAATAGGTTTCTCGTGGATGGACGTGTACCACCTTAGTCTTCATGTTCACTTAACATCAGGTGGCATGGAAGACAAACGTCCCATCCATAATTTATAAAAAAAAAATGTTTATTTGTCATGTTTAAGGGCAGTTTGTAATTCTTTCTCGCAACAACGGCATTACGTATTTCTTTTTATGGATGCGGAGATACATATGAAAACTTAATTTTATCAAACTGATTTCAGATCTTTTTTATTTTGTTTGATTACAACTTTGTCTTTTTGGTATCGGTGAAATAAATATTATTCTTTCTTACTTATTTGAGAGATAACCCACGGGATACTTTTTATCTATCTATTTTTACATGATCAGAAATCTTTCCCTTCATGTAGAAAGGACAGTAATACTACGCAGTTATTTCACTATCCACATTATTTTCATTTATTCACATTATTTAATTTCAGTGAAACAATATCTTGCCTACTCTAACTTCCAATTAAGTGTATCTTGATCTTCAATTTGATACTCGGTGAATGTAAGACTACCACCGGCGCATGCGCCTGCTAATTGGTATAAAGTGGTATTTTAAACAATTGAACACCCACTGACCGGCTGTGTCAATTATCATCCATGCACTTAGTTCATATAAATTAAGCGATTTTGACCTTTGTAAATATCTGACATAAGGAAAAAATTAGGATAGTGGTTACAGTGTTTAATAATTACAAAATGTATTTACACAAAAGTTAAGCAGGAAATGCTTTAAGAGCGTAATATTTTTTTAGTAACGGATTTAAGAAAATACTTTTCATTAGGTAGCTTTTTATCATAAGATTTATACATTTAGCAGTGATAAAAGTATTTTACAATTCCTACCTAATCATTTTAACGTACCTTAACTCAATGTCCTCTAAGCTGGTTTTGGCTTCGGCTACTCAAAACTAATATTAAACTTTATTTATTACATGATAGGCTCGGGTGCACCGCAAAGCCAAACTTGGTTTTAAACACGAGTCACACGAGGCGCAGTAGAGTAGGCGAATATCGACATTTGATAAACGTCCATATTTGATAAACATACCTTATCTTTGCAGATTTTCTATTTCCTTGTCTAGGTAACATTGTTCTTGTTTGTGTATATATACTTTTGAGATTTGTAGCTGTGAAATAATAATGACTCTCTCTTTTTTATTTATGTTTCTGAATGCTTACATACAAACATACATACATAACGTCACGCCTGTATCCCTTATGGGGTAGGCAGTACACCAGAGGTAAACATCTGATGTCACGTTTGACAAATTTGGAGGTTTTATAAAGATGGAGACAGACTACTGTAGTAGCAAGGGGTCAGCCTATAGCCAACAAAACAAAAGAGCATACAAAAAGAACAATTATACATATATGTACATACATACATACATAACGTCAAGCCTGTATCCCTTATGGGGTAGGCAGAACACCAAAAGTTACAAGACCATCTGATGTCACGTTTGACAAATTTGGAGATATTATAAAGATCGAGAGAGAGTATTGTAGTCACAGGGGGTCGGCCTATCGCCCACAAAAACGCCTTTAAAACCTCTGTCCCTTAACTGACTTTTACGGTATGCCTGGGAAGAGAAGCAGCTGGCACATTCTATGTTTTTCTTTCGCTCCCAGTCCAGCATGAATGCTTACAGTCTTACTTATATTATAGTTTGTGAGACAAGGGTAGACCGTTGTCTGGAGTAACACGTTAAATACATTCTACGAATATATTGATACATCTATTCACATGATATTGATGGACCCAGACAATTAGTTGTTCTTTTAACAACACTAGAATCTTCGCGCGGTTTATCCCGCGCGTACCTAACTAGTGATTCCGCATAGAATAAACATTAAATCCTTCCAGAAAGTATATATTAAATGCAAAAACATGCTTCCAACAGGACTTTTCAGAAAACTTTTCAGCCTTATTAATATCATGATCAGTTTCGACAAGTCTACGATAATTAAGTTCATTCTTATCTTCCCTACAGGAGTAGGCATTAAGTAATTGAATTGAACAGCCTGACGGGCTATTTTGAGCACCCCTGGGGTACGATTTCCGCGAGATTAAGGAACTCTTGTTTTTCGACGGTAATCGATTTATGGATATTTAAAAGGATTTAATTGGCTTGAAAAGGATTTGGGTTTGAATTTATGGAGGGCCATAATTAAAATAGCTTTTTTTTGGAAGAAAAACCTATTTTTGCGTAGAACAAGAATAACTTAAGGGCCTGTTGTAGCTATCGCTATCGAGATATCGCTAGCGAATCGACGTGAACAAGCGAAAATTCCTTTAACTGGCTTATTTTCACGACATATAACTATTTCAAAATTTTGCTTTACACATTGGTTAAAAAAGTCAGTTTTATGTTTTATGAAACTTTTATACGAATCTATTTTGGCATTTCTTAGCAATATCCGTTTGAAATTGTAAATTAGTGTTATGTTTGTGACTTTTTTTTATAAAGCCAATTTTCATATTTTTTTTAAACTCTACACAGCAGCGGTGGGTTAGTTATTTTTTCTGAATATTTACTAACAGATATAACATGTTCTTGTATATAACATAACTGAGTATATTATCGTTCAAAAAAGTGTACCTAAGAACGCTGCATCCTCGCCTTAATTAGAATTGGGACAATTTAGGCAGTTTATGTAGGGTGACAACAACCTATTTCTTCAAACTAATAGTTTAAAGCAGGGACTGCATATCCGTATAAAAAATTTAAATAGAACTAGTAAAATTTCAGTACCCTTATAAGTGTACTGCTATCAAACACAATACCTGTACAAGTTATTAAAACCTGACTTAATCATATCAGTTCAATCATATCATCAAAAATTAAATCTTAATATCAATATTTATATTCATACCGGATAATTTCAGTAACCTGAAAAAAAAAACAGTTATGCTACAATAATAAAAAAGGTACATGAATTATTTCACTATGAATTCCTGTAGTGTTATATTTAAATACACCTAATTTAACGGTATATTGTCATACAGAAAAAAAATTTACAGAAATTCATACCGGTATGCAGTCCTTGGTTTAAAGTCTTTACCTACCTAATAACTGCTTCGCTCAACCATTTATGTATCAAAATATTTCTAACTGATTTTTGTACACCAGAATAAAATGTGGAATATTTTAACACAAACTATTCTTCATTAGGAATTCATTTATTAGATTCGCAAAGGAACCAATAAACTTTGACAGATAGTTCAACAAAACGTTTTTGTTTAGAAATTTAAACCTAAACGCTGCTGCAATTAATGCAAGTAAGTATAAAAATATTGAAACCAATGTATCTGCTGATGTTCTGATACTTGATGTAACATCACTGATGTAAATTTTCTATATGAAATATCTGTGTGGTGGTAATTTAAAATATATCTTATAATAAAAAAGAATAGAGTTACTTTTAAAACTCACCGTAGACTCGTTGAAATAATAATTTGGAAATATGTGAAACATTGACTCCGTAACAAAGGAGAACGTATTCTTTTGTTTTCAGTTTACGATCAAAGCGCAGACACTGACAATACGAGTAAAAACCTTTGTTTTATTTATGATATTTCATGAAGTAAGAAAATCGAAAAGTCTATTTATTTGTTTCGCAATGACGCTGAATATTTGTTTAGAGAAAAATATAATTAAGTGCACCCTACTCGTGTGTGAGGAAATTGATAGAAATTATCATGAACTTGAAATTATTATGTAGGTTCTGAAGGTGGAAATTGATTGAAACAACAAAATAGTTATATTAAACATGTATAATAAAGCAAATTAATTAAAAAAGGCGTGAAAGAAAATAATAGCATTGCTTTATAAACTTATATATAATACATCTGGTTAATGATACCCAATAATATCATATACTATACACAAGTCACTAAGGGCTAATCACCAATAGATACAGCTATAATGTAATATACACAGCAATAATTTAACTAAAATAAATAATATAATATAATACAGGATTAGAACTTAACTTATTTTTACACGTCGTGTTACCCGATCCAAAAACCAAAAACTGCCCGCAGCGGTGGGCCATTATCCCTCCGTGTATCCCTACTTATTCCATCACGTCATCACCGTCCAATCAGCAGAAGACAAAACAATTAACCAATTACAAAACAGTTTTACTTGACAGTTGACATTATAATCGATTCAAATCAATATCGATTCAGTACGTAATGTCTAAGCGGTATCGTAAAAAAGACTATTATTATAACACGTGCATATTATGAAAATGCTTAGGTCGTTGCGGTATGGTGCAGTATTTTATTAACATACAATAAAAAAACGGAATATCTTTCTATCTATATCTTTGGGTTAAAAGGATTCAGCAACAATCTAATAATATTTAAGAAACATTATGTGAGTTCAATAACTAGGTATTACTCAAGTCATTTAAACGACGGGATTTAGACGACCGGCTGGTGTAGCGGTAACATACATTGCCTTCTATGCCAGAGGTCCTGGGTTCAAATCCCGGCGGCGGCGCATGAACATGAACACAGATATTAGTCGTCAAGTCATGGATGTTTATATGTTTATTTAAGTTTATTTTCTTATTTTTTTTTATTTATTTCAGTTTACTGGTTTCTACAGCACTTTACAATAAAATTATTACAATTACATATTTCCAATACACAGGCCAATTATGAGAAACCCATTTTATAATGTAAAACATAATCCTTTATAAATACAAAAAAGGGAAGCAAAAAAAAATTAACAAATAAAATTAAATTAAAATGTCAAAAAATATTATTTAGAATAAAATAAAGTGAATTTAAATTAATATACACTTAGAATCAAATAATACAAAATAGTTATAAAGAACAAAATATAAAACATAAAAAACTAACACTCACAGACAGTATCAATAAAATTTATAAAAATTCTAAAATTTATAATAATTCTAATAAAAAATATGTATTTATTCAATATATATGTTTATATATTTCTTAAGTAAATCAGTTATCTAGTATCCATAACACAAGTTCTTTAAGAAACTTAATTTGGGCTAGATAATGTTGTGTGAGTGTCAGAAAATATTTAGTTATTTAAAAAAAAAAACTATGTACAAGTCTGGTAATACATACATACATACCTACCTACGCGTTGAAAACATAACCCTCCATTACGTACTGCAGTCGGGTAAAATATAGATTTCAAAATTTCAACAGTAAAGACAAGAACAAATTACATAGGTACATACTCAACTTCACGCCTGTATCCCGTATGGGGTAGGCAGAACACCAGAGGTAATAAAACCATCTGATGTCTCGTTTGACAAATTAGGAGGCATTATAATAGTGAAGAGAGACTATTGCAGTGACAGGGGGTCAGCCTATCGCCCACAAAAAAGCCTCCCATAACACCTCGGTCCCTTAACTGACTTTTACAGAACAAATTAACAACTGTTTAAAGCTGACACGGTTATTTTCACCAAAAGTAATTTACGGGATTTTCACAACAATCTTTATTTCGCGCGTCCTGTATGTCGCTGCTGTTTCAAGTGCCATGATCGCGGACTATTGAATTAAAAATCGAAAATCGTGTAAAGAGTATGTACTTACCGTAAATTCATTAAATTATAACAACAACTTAAACCCAAACTGCAACTAAGCAAGTCCGGATAGTACAGCCGTTGAATAAATAGATAACAATCCGTGTTAATTACAAGTTAAATTGTTACTAAACACTGAACCTGCTTATACAGGGTGTTTGGCGCGTGGAGGACACTTACGAAATAAAGATTTTTTTGACTTTGACTTGACTTTGACAAGTTCTCTTGTGGCTTTACAACCACAAATAAAAAAGGTATGACGATTCAAAGGCATGAATTTGGGATATTTCTTAAAAATATATAATGAAAAATGTGATAAATAAAAATTACCCGACCAAGATTCGTTATTAAAACATTGCAATGATTCACTTTAACTGGACCAAGACCAATTTCTGTAAAGAAATTGGTCTCGGGTGGTCTTAGCTGCAAAGCTATACCATAAGATGGAGCTACGTTAGCAATATAACGTAAAAACAAAAATGTGGTAAGTAATTTCGAGGCGTACCGCCAGGCCCCGGTAGCTCAGTGGAAGAGCACTCGTCCGGCAAACGAGAGGTCCCGGGTTCGAATCCTGGTCGGGTAATTTTAATTTATCACATTTTTCATTTATTTAAGAATAATTGAGCATTTTAAATGCAAAAACATTATTAATATCTCAACTAAAGTGACACTAAGTACATAGAATCCAACGGGGAAAACTTGTGCATCACGTGACATAATCTCCCAAAAATGCTGTCGGTGCATGCGCCAAACAGCCTGTATACCTACTGTTTATATCTTGTTCCTCTTGTTCCACACACTCGCAATACATCACAAGGAAGGTCCAAAGGGTGCAAACTGTTGAAACCGCGGAATTAATTGCGTAATGAACTACACGCTAACTTCTGATGATACTAATCAAACTTCACAGTTAATAATTAGTTTTAGGCTAATCTACAAGTTGGGGTTTTGTTTATTTTAACGGTGTTCTGTAGGGAATGATAGACGAATGCGGAATTCAATTTATTACATGTAAGCCTTGAGATTGATACCCGCGATAAGCGGTAGCGAGAAGTATAAGCGATAGCGATCATGCTGTTGACTGCACAGATTTACAGTTTTAACACATTTTCCATGATTTTTTAAATGTAAAGATACATACACAGCATAATGGCATTTCCGCAGGATTCTCGTCACTCATGTGTTTCAGTCTTTTTTTATTCTTAGCCATTTTTTTACTTTATTTTGACGCAGTTTTTTTAAAAACACCATCTAGGAACCATAATGAAACTAATCACATAACGGAAAGAATATTTACTCAAGGACTTTTTAAAATATTTTTTCAATCACAAAATTTCAATTTTTTAAATACTTTTTTTAATATTAAAGTAATATTAAAACTCCTAGCATATTTTTTCTTGCAATATATGTAGGTTTCAGTGAATACAATGTTGATTTAATATCGCTATTTTAATGGCCTTTGACTTTTATACTGAAAACTTTTTTTTTTATAGGTACGGCAAGAATAGAAGTCAACAACACTACCTACCGATAGTTTAAAACAGTTATTAGCGAGGGCTTAAGAATGAAAAGAAAGAGGTTTTCTTATTTTAACTAAATGGAAACACTTATAGACAACATATTATAAGGTCCTTAGTTCATTCAAACATCAAACCGTGAACAAAATACGGACTATACTAATGTGAAGTTACAATTTTCTAAACAACTTTGTATCACATTTGACGCCACGAGCACTTCTCTCCAGCTATCATAACATGATTGCATATAATTATCTGACTGTACTCCAACGATGTCGCGCACAGTATGCGGAACAAACCAGTGACCCGAGGAGCGGTTACCTCCAATTATCATGCTCCATTCATTCCATTCATATGATTGTTCGCTTTCCGGTCATGCGTAGGCGCAGACGAGGTTGTATTGTGACGTCAGAGTTCACTGTTAAAGATTGAATCATGAAAGTATTGTCATAATCCACTGTGGGTTTTACAGGGCTTGCTAAACTTTTATTTTATAATTTAAGCATAGAACTTTTGTCTTCCATGACACCTGATGGTAAGTGAACATGAAAACTAAGGTGGTATACGTTTATCCACGAGAAACCTATTCACTCGACGTTTAAAACTACCATGACTATACCTAAAAAAGCCTAAAAATAGGCGCAGGCAGTTCGACTTTTTGGAACAGCCTGTATGTGGAATACAGGTGAAAAGTTCTGTCCGCGTCTAGTAGTCCGATGGTAAAAGGGTGTTCAATGCATCCCGTAGTACATACACGGTTAAACAAGCAACAGTAAAGTAAATGAAAAGCCGAAAACAGAGTTGAGCATCCCGTTTCTTCGATATTTGATTTTGAAATGTCCAAAATTACCGACGATAGTTTTATCATCTTGACTTTTGCGACAACTTGTGCACTGAGTGCAATATAGTCCTAATATCTACAGGGTCATTTTTTTGAAGATCAAAATATTTTAGGAGAACGTTAAGAATGATGTGTAAATTCAATTTATGACACAAACATTTTTTTTTCTTTTTTAATTTTACATTTCTTTTAAGTGACCAAATTTTTCTGACTATTGAATAATCGGGGCTTATCTTATTTCTTAATCGGAATAATTGGAAAAACGCTTTTGTTTCTTGCTATTTAGTCGTAAAAAACAGATTAAACTAAAATGTTGTTAACTTATGAGAATTATAATATATCAATATTTTTTTTTCATAAATTGAATCCACCCATCATTCTTAACCTTCTCCTAAAATATTTTGATCTTCATAAAAAAGACCCTATGTATGTCCCGCTTAATATAATTGTCCGGGTTTTGAAGCTATTTTTAAAAGCCAGTTTAATTTACCATCAACCTTATCAAGACCTATCATTAGTGAATTAGTGTAAAAAAAGTGTAGTTTTAATATATTATATGTACTTTAGGTTAAGGTAAATATTTACTATTGGTCTTAGATATAGTATGAAACATCTTGTACTATTCTATGTTACCTGAAATAAATAAATTATTATTAACATTATAAGGTAGATATTACAACAACAAAATTAAAGCAGAAAGAAAAACCTGAATTACAGTTTCATGGTTCAGCTGACAATTTACACTAATAAGGCAGTTAGAAACTTGAGTTCTAAGAAGTATTGCACTAATTAGAACACTAGAACATTATATTTTTATAACCTGATAACACAATTTGTGATGCTAAATTAGTTTTAAAATAAGAACATTTTGAATAATCAAAGAATGCAGAGCTTAAAAAAACCGACTTCACGTCAAACTTTGGCTGAGTTATAATGTCATCAACGTAAACATTCTCCGAAATCATACATATTTTTTCAAAAATTTTAAATTTTCAATGAAATCCGATTTCTATGAATTTTTAATGGGACCAACTATGAAGTATCCTCTATCATATGAAAGAAGAATTTTCAAAATCGATTCATAATTGTCCGAAATATCTTGTAACAAAGTCACAAAAAAAAAACATACAGACGAATTGAGAACCTCCATTTTTTTTGGAAGTTGGCTGAAAATGTAAAACCTTTTTTTTGTACATTATCAGCTTTGAATAAGGTTGATTTTTCTGTAAATGGAATTAATTAATTAACGATGTTATTTAATTATTGAAAATCCCGAGTCTTGGTATTTTGAAATAAACAAGCTTTATATTTCCAATATCGAGGCCTCAGTCAAGTACAAAACTCCTGGAATTCTCGTACATACGGCTATCCAATTAATTTAATGCCAACTGTGTTTTCAACTGTGTGAAGTCGTCGTGGCGCCGTGGTTACTGTGTGTATCTTACGATATCACAGGTTAAGCAACGTTCGGCGCGGTCGGTACTTGGATGGGTGACCGCCAACCATTCGTTTCTCACGGCGACTTCCGTGCTTCGGAGGGCACGTTAAGCTGTCGGTCCCGGTTGTTGTATACTTGTATACAGTAGTCGTTAGGGTTTGTCAGAAGCCATATCGGCACCCTGAAAATTCAGACATCCACCACCCAGCACCGGGCCAGCTTGGTGGATTATGGTTTAAACCTCCTCGTCACCCAGAGGAGAGACTCATGCCCTGCAGTGGGCCCATTACACGGAGTTGTGATGATGATGATGATAATGTGTTTTCAACCTACAAGACTTCCAAAGGAGGATTCTCAATTCGTGCCTATTTTTTTCTACTGTCTGTTGATTGTGTACCTTTGTCACTCGATTTTTGTAACAATTTTGAGTCGATTTTGAATATTTTTTTCGTTTCATATGATTGAAGATATTTCAGAAGTGGTCCCATACAAATTCAATTGAAATCTACAGGGTTAATTTTTTGCAGGCATCCTCTCCACATCAATCTCAACAACATTATTTTGTTCTGCAACTTATTAATTTTAATTTTCTCATACAAAAAAATATTTATAGCCTCGGTTTGGTGGCGTAGCTAAATAACTCTGAGCGTAGGTATGCCACGCACCTTGCGTAATAAAATATCGCTTAAAAATAATAATAGGCACTTTTTACAAAATGTAGAGTTCGGAGAAAACGCTTTTATTTTTTTTTTATTTTTTGTGCCATTTATCAAGATTTGTAAAAAGTCGTAGAACAAATGTTCTTGGGATTGATGTGGAGAGGCTGTCTGCAAGATGTGATGCGCTAATTAAAATTAACCCTGTATAGAGTACATTTTGTACAATTATATATAAAAAACAATCGTGAAAACGGAGAATATTTACGTTTATAACCTTAGGCGAAATCGCTGCCCAGCGATAAGACCGCCAATTGTGTAATCTCAGTCACTTTGAATGAATTGTAATTTTTATAATATAAGGGTAACAATAAAGTATAAATAAATAAATAAAATAAAACATGTAGCCGTGCGGCGCCGTTGCCGTTCGCCGTTTGCCACCCAAAATCAAATGTCTTTGCTGACAATCCAGTATAATGAGCGATGCGACGGTGCCGTGCCGTAGACATGGAGCCTCGCCCTTATACTTCAGCCAAAGTTTTGACAAGGATTTAAAAATGTTAGTGAAGTTGATTTTTTAAAGCTCTGCATTCGTTATTTATTTATTTAATAACATAATATGAAGAAAATACGCATGTGGTACGTGTTCCTTATTAATCACCACTGCTATGGAGAACTACCGGTGCCTGGTGACCGTAAGACATTTGACATTGAGTACAGTCAGTAGGTACCCTAGGTAGTCAGTAGGTACCCTAATTATCGTGCCCTTCTTTATTTTTCTTTTTAATTTAGCCTGGTGAGTGAAAATAAGGTCGATGATCAAAAGCACACGGGCCGAGGAAAGAACTGGCTCTTCATAAAATATTGCCGGAACACATCACCGCCGGAGCGGTAATATTTGGCGGCAGATTCTCTTATGAAGGATGGTCGCCAGCCAGTCACTCGGATTAGTCAACTTTTACGACACGCTTATCTAGGGATAGTAGGACTATTCTAAGCCTACCACTAGACGACATCAATATCTGAAACAGCATAGATGCTCAACGTTGTAGAGACGTTGTAAGGACGGTGGTGTACGGAAACAATTGCGATTCGTAAAGCCATTTTATCCCACCACCATACCAGTTTAGTTCACACGAGTGGTTTTCCTCGATTCAATCAATAGATTGTTTATGTTGATGATTTCAATTACAACATTTCAATGCAATCGTATTACGCGATCGGATTCTTACTTTTCCATAAATATTTGTTAAACATCTATTAGTTCCCAAAAAGGGTAATAAGTGTGTTATGTTGACTGATTAATACAAATGACCTCTGCTTGATGGAGGGACCTCTTCAGCACCCATCGGGCCAGCGACCAGCCTTCACAGAAAATCTGAAAAATTATTCTGTCAAATATCGCCGCAACCTTCTCCGGTTTAAAAAAAGGTTTATTTTAGCACCGTGAGGCGATGGTTTGCTGAATTTAAGAGGTCGGGTTTCTTTACATGATGAATTGCGTGAAGGACGGCCTTCAACTGTCGTCAACGCAAATGGCTACTGTTAAGCAGTTAATTTAAGAAAACTCACGGATTACCTATGAGACAATCCGAGGACTATTGGGGATTGGTATGAACCAAATAAAGAAATTTTACATGAAGAATCAAAATTCGGAAACTTTGTTGTCGTAGGATCCCTCATGAACTGACAGCGGAGCAAAAGCGGGCTCGCTTGGAATGGTGCTCACAGGTACTACTGAAGTACGACCACGGATATTCTAATGCCGTTTTTGACATTATTCTTTTAAACCCAAAAAAAAATCAGCAATCTTTTGAATGGGTGTTTGAAAATGAGAACAGGCCAACAAAAGTGAGGCAGGCGAGAAAAATGATCTCGTTTTTTTTTCAACTAGGAGTCTCATCTGCACAATTCCACTTGAAGATCAAAAGCGTTTAATCAGCACTTAGAATACATGCCTTCGAATCGGTGGTGCTCCTGTTTTATAAAAAGGTTTGATCGCATTAATCTTTAATATGTAAATGAAAATATTTTGAAAAACATAAACATTTTTAGTGTGACCTACTTTTTATATGTCCAACAATATTTATATTATCCTGGTATAGACCGAAACCAAAGTAAGCTCAGTAAATATCATTTCCGTAACGGAACATGAACACCGCACGGAAAACTCGCCCATCGCACTGTTCGCAAAAATCCAACAATGTTATTTCAAACTTAACAGTATTGAATCAATTGAGATTCCAGTGAAAAGTAGGACAATGAAGTACGTTGTGTAATACTTTGTAATAATTAATTACTTATACAGAATTATGTCACCGCGTGTCATCTGTTTTAAAGATGTTCTCATAATAATGACCTTAAAATTGTGACTTTTCCTGATCATACATGCCTATATAAATTGTAATTGTATATCTATCAGTACGTTGTACAGTTAATAGTATATTATGTAACAAGTGAGCTAAGTCTCGCCTGCGGCTCGGGCTCAAATCACAGCCTCGACTATAATTAGCAACGCTCACGAGTTACATACGACGTTTTTCAACACACTTGTTAGTAAAAGACAGACATACGTGGTCATAAAATTTATTTGAAGCAGCTGTTAGCTGCTGCGCGTCAGAAGCCCTGCCCATTACACGTACACACGCTATTGTTGCTTGGAGGCGCTGTGCGGGCCGCTGCTGCTGCAGGCGCGCCGCGTGGTCGCGCGCGCTCATATATTTAATGTATAACCCGGATCAATAAAATATATAAATATGCTAAACAGTTACTCGCATGTAATTTGCGCTAAGGTACAATTCAACTTTGTAGGATTTATTATATTATGCACTAGGGTATAATATATTATGCACGCGTGACTTATAGCCCAGTTTATAGTTCTAAATTCAATAGAATAAGGCTCACTTTACGAGCAAGTGTGTTGAAAACAATATTACGATCTTATCTAAATAAAGGAATCTGCACCCTTGTCTACGTAACCATAACGTTACATAGTAATAAAATAACTTTCATAATTTGTATAAGTGCTACGATTAAGATATGAGTACTCAGATTGTATAAGAGTAGAGCTACGAATAAGTAAGGCAACTTATTTATTCGTAGCATCTCAAATCCCAAGGTCAGCAACGGATTGTTCTTAAACTGTGCTTTCTTAATAGAATAAAAAGTGAAAAGCTTAATAGAAAATGCTTTATGCCCTTAAAATAAGCTGCACTGGAAGCGAAAGAAAAACATAGAATGTGCCAGCTGCTTCTCTTCCCGGGCATACTGTAAAAGTTAGTTAAGGGACAGAGGTTTTATTGACGTTTTTGTGGGCGATAGGCTGACCACATGTCGCTCCATCATACGTCCACATTTGTCAAACGTGACATCAGATTTAAAATCTGTGGTGTTCTGCCTACCCCATAAGGGATACAAGCGGTTAGTTATGTATGTATGTGTATGTAAATAAGTAATCCTTTTTTTAATGAGAGATTTTTCATTTTAAACAGAAGCGACGTATCGGTGTCTTCATCTATACTACAAGAGACTACGGTAACGAGATATAATCTCGACTAACGAGATATAATCTGTTTAGGAACGTTTTTTTATCCATTAGTTAGAAAAGTTAGAAATCATTATATCGCTTGAATTTATCTGCCCACCCCCTGTGTCTGATGCGATATTAACATGCAATATTATGAAGCTTCCAGCTTAATGTTAATAACGTTCGTATTATATGATACTAACTAATTTTGGTTAGGTAATAATTTAAGGCATTAGCTAGGGAGCTAGAAACATTAACGCTATGGATCGTACAGCGCAATGTACTAGGAGACAAAGAATAACAAAGATGTAGACGCTTCAGAAAATTATTCGAATTCTATGTTCAACTACCTTTTAGTTTCACGAATTTTTGCCATCATCGTAGCAACTAGATTCTTTATTTTCTTAGCAGTGCCCTTTTTGTACGATTTAAAAATTATTAAGGCACTGTTTTTTTTTCTTCTGTAACTTTTAATGGTTTCGTACTTCTTGTCTCTGAAAACAATTAAATCATAAAACTTTTCACCGCGACGACCTTCTAAACGAAGATTTCAAGGATTTGTATTGAATTACGCCACGTAACGTTATCTCTTAGCCGTGGATCTTTTACTTCCGAAATCGGACGCAAAATTTTCAAATTGCCGGAAAATTATGAAATTGATATCCGTAGATTTTTAGAACTGTCCTTTTTAACAAAAAATACTATTGTACCTTCTGTCTGTATAAACCCGCGTCCTTTGCACATTTTCACAAACCATTTAACTTCTAGATTTCGTGCTGGTTGCCATTAATATTTAAAAAAGTTACAAGTGACAGATTGACAACAGCCTCTGCCATAGTTGCTCACACTAAAAAGCACCTGTAATCTCCAATTTACAATCCTTTTGTAAAACGACAAACGCCACTTGGCTTTTCAGGAAATCCGAATACCACGTAACACGACACATTCCCAAAGAATTCCTAAAGAAAGGGAACGTCTGCTGAATCACTTAATCTATGCCAAGATCTCACAATCCCAATTGTAGTAGGGTTCGCTCGACAAATTGTCAACGTAACCTCTGAGATATTACGTCATCGACATTCTGTCAAACGAGGCGGAATAGTGGTCTTTCTCGATGTCATGATTACACGAACTTGCGGTCATTTTGTTGATACTCTAGAGCTTTGATGGAACTAGCTATATCAGTGCCTTCAGATTTCTATGAAAATGACTTAAATTAAAGCTTTTCTCCATGTCTCGAGAAAATCATTATAAACAAATCTCGTTTTAAACTGACTTCCACAAATGGAGGAGGTTTTATTTTTGTGTCTTTGTTACACGATATTTCGGACAATTATGAATTGATTTTGAAAATTATTGTTACATGTGATAGAGGATACATCATAATTGGTCCCATTTAAATTAAATCGAAATCGGTTGAGTACTTCATTGAAAATTTCAAACTTTTGAAAAAATATGTATGATTTCGGAGAATGTTTACGTTGATGATATTCTCAACTCAAAGTTTTGACGTGAAGTCGGTTTTTTTAATGCTCTTCATTCGTTGATTATAATAAGCTCATTATTATAAAGGTCACTTCTTTAAGTGACAAAAGGATGTGAACTAACCAAAACGAGCGTTGTTTCGTAGATTTAACAATTTTCAGAATGCTGAGGCTTCTAACAAACCTCAAATTGGAATAGTTTTTTGAGTTGTTTCATATTTTTAATGTATTTAGCGGAAATAATAAATAACTGGAAGTATATTTTCTTAAAAGACTATTTCAAACTTATGGGGATATCCAGGCGAATGTGTGCTTTATGCTGCTTATAATCGTTATCGCAGTAATGCTAATATAATGTAAGGTCAGCGCCTGTTAAACTCGATTCTCTAATGTCACGAATTCACTTTTTATAAATTAAGCTTTTTTTTCATTGAGTAAAAGCTATGATCGATAGTAATTTCAAAACAATATTATGTTAAGAGCCTAAACAAAAGTTAATCATAACAATTGTGTGAGGTCTCGCTGAATGTACAAAACGGTCCAATAATTTCTCCTAAAGGCTCGCTTATCGCTTCTATCGAATGCTGCTTATCAGCTGTTGGATAAATAATGTGTCGTTAATGTTTATTATAACTATGCCCGCTACTCTATCTAAAATGAGAGTGAGATTTAATAGGTGTATATTTTAGGGTTCACTACACAGTTAAGTTAAGTTCAAAGCAGAATCGATAATAAAAGGCGCTATTAATCCTCCAAAGTTGAGTTGGAAAGTGGAAAAAAATTTAGATCTTTATATGAAAGCTCAATAACTGTTTGGTAGACTAGCTCTCTGCCTTATTAACATCAATAATACAATCTAATGAGCAACGTCTCCTAGGACCAATCGGACCAGAATGGACTAGTTGACGTAGATCGATAGGTTTTACTAGGCCAATACGATCAGAAAAAACGCCGATTGGCCGATTGGACCCTTAAAAATATCGAAGCTATAAAGTTAATGAGCTAACATTTTACAATGTTCTTTTAATACACTACTTGCTACTAGATTTTTCTGCTTTTACGCTACTACTCGATCCAGGGTGCAGTACACTCGTGTACAATAGTCGTTGGGTTTTGTCAGAGACATTTTCACGTAGATACTGAAAATTCTGATATCCACCAACTTTTCGGGGATGTGTAATGGCATAAACATCCCCGAAAAGTTGTGATGATGATTATCACCTTATTAAAAAGTGATGACTTTACGACTACAAGCTACAAAAGAAAAACATGCTGGACTGGAAGCGAAAGAAAAACATAGAATGTACCAGCTGCTTCTCTTCCCGGGCATACTGTAAAAGCCAGTTAAGGGACAGAGGATTTATTGGCGTTTTTGTGGGCTGACCCCCTATCAATAGTCTCTATCCATAATTATAATACCTCCAAAGTCAAACGTGACATCAGATGGTCTTATAACCTCCGGTGTTCTGCCTACCCCATAATTTCACAGGGCGTGAAGTTATGTATGTATGTATGTAAGCTACAAAGCTACCACAAATTGAAAAGGAGAGTGTGTTATATAAGGGTATATTAGAAAGAAAGAAAGAAAGAAACACATTTATTCGGCAAAAAGAAATACAAGCTCAGCTCAGCATGGTGCCATCAGCCTCGACTGTGGCGCTGATGTTACTCTCTAAACTTCAACTTCAAATTTTGGAGTGAATTTGGAGTTCTTTGTATTTTTGAACAGGCAATCATTCTAATGAACTTCACACATTCTGCAACTCTACCCTTCCCAAAATCAACTCCCAATGAATACTCGATTGGCCCCCAACATCACGCCACTTGATTGGATGTCACTTGATAAAAGATATTATGTTGTTTCAGATTAGCAGTGTGAAATGGACGAGCTCGTGAATATTACCGATGAAGTCGTCGCCAGCGTTGGCCAGAGCGAATTGTCCAAGTAAGTTTCACTTTACTCTATGGAAGTTGAATAAATGTAAACGAATAAGAACTTTAGGTTTTTAGTTTCAGATCTTAGTTTAGTTTAATCGATTAATTATCTTATTATTTATTCATACATTGGATTTTTAGATATTATGGCTTGGCTACTAGCCAATACTACGCCACTACGCCAATACACACTTTTTTGGTAATAGTTCAAAAGTCAGTTGTTGAAATGTTCTCATAAAAAAAAGTTCATCACACTTTGATGAGAACACAGATCATGAAAATATTTTTTGCTAACACACTAAATAAAAAGTTTTTATTTTTTATTATGCTATTATTTAAAACATTATTGGCTGACTGTGTACTTCAAGAACAATCCTTTTGCTGAAATGAGAGCGAATACTTAATTCTGTAAGTATATATTTTTAAACATGAATTTATTATTCATATCGTGCTTATTTATAAGAGATATTTAGTTTTTCGTATAAGACAAATATTTTAATATTTAGTTTCATTATTTTATCTTAGTAACATTAAACCGTATTCCACTCAACAAACTCTTCACTCGCAAGACTGCTACGAGTATAATAAACAGAAATGTTCACGGTCCATATAGTCTCTGACCTGTCAAACTACTTTTTGAAAGCTATATGAATGTATAAAGATGATATTGTCATTGAAATGCTGCCTGTTTATATCTAAACTTTGGTGCATACTTGATTTAATTTCTTAGAAAGGATATCGGGATTTTCATTTCAAGTGGTAATACTAGTAGTCTATTGAGTAACTTGAGAGGGTAAAATATTAAAATCCTTGCTGCGGTTTCTTAGATAAGTAAATGATTTGGAATAAACCGAACATGAGCTATTATTTGCATTAATCTAATTAGATAAGGCAATCGATACTTTTAGGTACGGATTCAAAAAGTATCGAACCTTGACCTTAACTCTCATGAAAAAGAAGTATCCGTACTTTTTTTTTTTTTTCATTTGTGTTCATACAGTAGGAAGATCTCTTTCCTTGCTTATTTCGTGACTAAAACAAAAGCAATGTAGAAACTTTGTGCGTCCTGCTGTTTCCTCTCTTCCTCAAAAATCAATAGGTGCAACGACAATCATACACGACAGTATAGTATAGTAGTTCAAGTGTTAAGCTATTAATCGCAAAAGATCTTTTCATATCCGGCCTTTAATTTCGACCACTTTGGCATTGGGGTAACACCGTCTGCCTCAGACGCCAGTAGTTCTTGTTTCGATTCTGGCACGGAACATAAAAAAGCAAATTCCGAGTCTGGGCGTTTGTCTATGTATTTATACTCTAGGTTCCCCCCCTAGTTTGCTGCATGGTATCCCATATCACAAGCTCTGCTTATTTTGGGGCCATGTAGTTGGTGTGATTGTCGCGGGATTCTATTATTATTATATTACGCATACTAATGACTACACGCCTTTCGGCGGAAAAGATCCGACAATCGGACCAGTCGGTCGGGTATCAGGGCAAAAGAGAAAGAAACCGGCGAACGATTCGGGCAGTATCGAGCAATACCGCTTTCTGCATGCGTGCTGGAAGCGAACCACCGCCAAATCTCAGCCTTTCAAGGTGTCTAACCAGTGTGGCAGGGGTCAAATCGTTTGCGGAAATTACCACCGGCATGATTTCGGTGGACATAACTTCCCATATTTCGGTCACCTCGTGTGCAAGGTCCAAATACTTGCGTTGCTTTTCGGTCTCGGCCTTCACGAGGTTCTTGTATTTGTATAGATTACATCGCGATGTTATAATCAGAATAATATTTAACGTAGGCAAACCCGGGGGTAAAAGGCTGGTATAATACTATTCTTCAAAATTTCATTACCGACTTATTGGATTTTGAGATGATTGGTTCAATTCGGCAGAAAATATGGTAAATAATGCAATATTCTGCTTATTAATCTTCAATATTTTTATTGAATGCCTAATATTGTTTTTCCAATTGTGACTTTCAAGGAGGCAATATATTTTATTGGAATTACTGATAAATTGAAACCTCTACAGATTATTAAAATAATATGGAAATCATATTTCATTTGTGTTTCCAAAAGTTTGTTTTTAACTTGATTACATTAGACTTGATTTTCTTGTGGTTTCGTCTGCATAGAAATCTTTATCTGTGTGAATATCTGGATAAAAAGCAACAGACAAACATTCGTGTTTTTTTTTTTTAATGGCATCCTTCCCTTCATGTCAAACACGCTTTCAAATTAATCGTAATATAATTCTAATAGAATATCTTTATTGAAACTATCATAAGACATCTTTGTACATATAACTTGCATAACATTTTTTAACATGCAATTTTGATCTCTTTACATTTAAAACTACTATGAAAATTTATTTAAATTCTAAATTTTAAAGGCCAAGGCATTAAAAGATTTTTGTGACAATTCAAAAGGGAGGAGATAACCAGAAGGCTACTTACGGTACTCCAAATTTTCCCACCAAAATTATTCATAGGTTTCCAAAATACCCGCTTGACCTTTTATACGTAAAAAAGGGACGAAATCCTTCCAAGAAATAACTTTTATTATTATTTTGACCGTTTGAGTTATAAGTGAGTTCTACTAAATGTATTCCATGTGACATATTTCTAAGTACACAATTCAAAAAAGGTATTACTTTTACAATACAATATTAAGTATAGTTTTCTATATTATTTTGCCAAATAAAAGATGATTTTGATAGATTTATGTTGCACGTTAATTCTTAACGCTACGGCCGTAGTCTGAAAAACAAAGATTGATCGACTCCATAACCAGTCTCCGAACAACTCAGGCGCTTTTTACAAGATACCCAAATTTAAAACGCACTATAATCAAATTATGTATTTTCAAGTTTTCGCAATTCATTATCATATCATCCATCACCTCCTTTGTTTCTATGTCTACACGCGTAAAGTTCATAAAACAAACTAGAGGTGTGACCAATATATTCTTATTAGGTATACATAATAGGTACACGACAGAAATGTTAAATTCGATAATATGAGATATTTCTATATTACGTTATATATTCACTCAACACTCATCGTGTTATTATAATTTTCATATATAATATTATTATTCAAAAATATGCGCGAGATAATAATTATATTAACTAGATCAGAAACTCTTACTATTATTTGACTATTACCCAGTAATATGTATGATATAATATTATTGATAAAACGTTATATCATTTAATAGGAATATGAAAGTTCTATTAGAATTTACCAGCTGCTTCTCTTCCCGGGCATATTGTAAAAGTCAGTTAAGGGACAGAGGTTTTATTGGCATTTTTGTGGGCGATAGGCTCTCTCCATCATTATAATAGCTCATTTGTCAAACGTGACATCAGACGTTCTTATAACCACTGGTGTTCTGCCTACCCCATAAGGGATACAGGCGTGAAGTTATGTATGTGTGTGAAAATTCGATCCTAATATAACATCTATTCAACAAACTAATAAAAAAGATCCCCCATTTAATTAATTCCATTTTTATTCAACGAAGAGTTCAGTATTACATTAAACAAAAACACTGCGTACTATAGCTACTTCCGAGAGTATAATATTTCATTACCTATATTTCCTTTCCCACACATACTCTTGCAACTAACCTGGATGGAAGGCAGTAATAATCTACTAAAAGGTAAGGTACACCCGTATTTCACCAATTCTCTCACCTCTATAGTTCGTAAACAAGTTTTATTCGTCATTCACTTTATATGGCTTTTGTACCATCTTTGTACCTTTTATATCGTCTGTTTCGGATATAAAAGATTTCCGGTACTCAGTTTTGGCGTTAATATATTTGTTTTGAAGGCTTTTTCTTGGGGTTATTATTTTGATTGGTGAACATGTAGGTAGATATCCTTCCAACCAACCTCGAGAGAATCAATTACCTATAAACGTAACTCTTGTTGCATGACCAAAAATATTCGTGTTTGAACGCACTATGGTCCGAAAACACGAGCCTTTATTTAAGAATCCTAGCAGCGAGAAGTAAGAATTTGATTGCGTGTTTGAGAAACATGTACTTTGTTCGACTAATAAATGATTTTTAACTGTTTTTTTTTTATATTAATGTAAACATACTAATTTCTAATAATGTTTTTTAAGTTTTTTGCATTTAAAATGCTCAATTATCTATCTATACATATAATAAAATGGTAGGAAAGTCAAAACTGTACTGTGCAGGACAGTGACAACAAAACGTAAAAGACAGTTATATAAACTTAAAACAGTGTATATAGATAGTGTTATAGTGTTTTATAAGACTCTTAAAGAGCTAAGAACGTTTAAAATAGTGTTTCATAGTGTTTTTATAGTGTTTATAGTGAATAAGTGTCCCATACAAGTGTTAGTTTGTAAGAAGTTCATAACAGTTTTATTAGCTTGAGAAAGTGTTTGCTTAATCGTTTGATTCTTTGTAATTTGATTGGAATTTGATTAATTAATAACCGCTATGATAATGAATTTACGCATAGCTAACAGCTAACAATGAAATGAAACTTACGTGATTATAGCTTAAAATAGCTCGATTTGTATTAGGGTTGATTTGGAAATAAAGAAATGGTTTTGAAAGTCTTGTCATTTCCGCACATAGAGAGAGATCTAAATAGATTTCATAAATAGTTTTCCTATTAGAATATAGTAAAGATCTAATAAGAATAATCGAATCTAGTCAGAATCTTATTAGAAAAATCTAGAAAGTTCGAATTAGATTCGAGCGAGACAGACATATGTGTGTCTCGCTCGCACGCTTGCATTACTCTCTCTTGTGCGGTACCCTTGCGCGCCTGCACCGAATCACTTAAGGATGCGCCACACTCCGCTAGCGCCGGCGACTTCCCGTTTGCGTTCGCTCCCGAACGGTCGTGTCTGCGGCCGCTCCCGAGTGTTCGTATTGCGCTGCCCTTGTTCCCTCCCCCGCACTCGTGCGGGTCAGGTGCCAAGTTAAGCTCTTTTCGGAAAGTTTTCTCTTGTGGAGGCTGTGTGGTGTCGGGGCTAATTCATCTGCCCTTTTCAGGGCGGACCCGACTGCTGCCGGCCGAAGCATCGCTGGTCAGGTGGATACGTAACCGTGACAACTAAGCCTGATCGTCCGCCGTTCACCGGCAACAGGTCCGTACTAGGTCGTTTTTTCTTACAGCGCAGTTTGCAGCCATTTCGCCGTTCACCGGCACGTAGGTTCGTTCAAGATAGGGATTTTCAGGTAGAACGATGGATCCCGAAGATCATATCGCCCGCCTCAAGGCTGAGTTCGAAGCCGAAAAATCTAGGATCGTCCGTCATTATAAGTCTCGTATCAAGTCTCTTGAGCAAATATTGGTTGATAAAGATCAAACAATTGCTGCTAAAGAAAAGGAATTAGTTGAGTTAGACCAGGAAAATGATGTCCAACATCAAAAACTGGAAGCTAAACGTCAGGATATCTCCGCTAAACGTCAGGTTATAGCGGAACAGTCTCAGAAATTAGATGCTAGTCTTAAAGAACTAGAGGTATTACGCACTCGTCTTTCTCAAGCTCCAGCCGTTCCGGCTGTCTTGAATTTTTAGGTACCTCCGGCAACCACTCCGATCCCGATTGCACAGGCCGCCGCGAGGGCCGCCCAAGCCCTCCTGTCATTTCCCTCTCTTCCAGCTTCTCAGCCCGCTGCGTCTAGTAGCGCCTCTTCGTTGCTAGTCCCCCCGGGTTTCTTGTCCATATCTCCAGCGTCTCCAGTTCCCGAACCTATGTCGGTATGCGAGCCAGCTAGCCAGTCTTCTGCGTCTAAGCGGAAAACAACACCGCCTGATAGTGGGTCTGATTCTAACGTGAAAGATTCGGTAGATTCGGAGTTCACTCTCGTCGAGAAAAAATCCAAGTCTAAGTCGAAAAAGAAGAAGCAGTCAGCAACTTCTACTTCGCTTCCTTCCCTTCCAGATAGCCAGGCCTCGAGTGATGTAGCAACGCCGTTGTCCCCAGCGATACCGGCCTCTGTGCCTACACTCGCGCCCTTATCCGTTTCAGCGATCCCAGCAACACAGCCTGCGTCGCAATCACAACCAGATTCGGCTCCGCCGAAAGTCAAGTCTCCGCCCCCCGTCTTTCTACGGGACAAGAGCCGCTGGACCGAGGTCTCAGCACTCTGCGGTAGGCACAATCCCAAGATCCAGTATAGTAAGGCATCCAACGTGGGTGACTCTATTAAGGTCGTTGTCAGTTCCATTTCCGATTTCAGGAATCTTACTCGGCTTCTTGCTGATCAAAAGCTCGAGTACCACACTTACGCTCTCCCTGAGGAGCGTAAGATTCGTGCCGTCCTCAGGAACGTGCCGTTCGAGCTCTCGAACGAGCAAATCCAAGAGGACTTGTCTTCTCAAGGCTTCCCCGTCGAATCTGTGCACAAAATGCACAGCCGCCGAGGCAAGCAGTTCCCACTTGCACTAGTGATCCTAGCGAAGAACCCGCAAGGGCAGTCCATTTTCAGAGGCAAACCCACCGTGTGCGGTCTGTCCAACATCCGCGTCGAAGTTCCACACAAGCGTGGTTTCCCAGGTCAGTGCCACCGCTGCCAACTGTATGGTCATGCGGCGGCAAATTGTTTTGCTTCCCCTAGGTGCGTCAAGTGCCTAGATCCGCATGGGACTAAGGAGTGCTCTCGCACTCCCGAATCGCCCACCGCTCCGTCCTGCGTCTTGTGCGGCCAGTCAGGCCACACAGCAAACTTTCGCGGCTGCCCCAAGGCACCGCGTGCTGCCAGGGCTACCGTGAAGCCCACCGAGAACTGGAGAGAGCGACCGCAGCCTAGCTCGGACGCTCCTCCAGTCAGTTCAAAGGCCCCCAAAGCCTTTACTTCTATCGTTCCAGGTCAGCGCAGCCGGGTCGCGACTCAATCGCAACCGGCCGCCAAATCGGCTTCCCAGTGCCAGAACGCAAAAGGTTCTCAAGACCGCATGGCGTTCTGGATCCAGCTCGCTCCCATCGACGAGATCCTGGCTCTCGACGCCAGCCCAGAGGGTTTCAACGGTGCTCTTCCGGTCCTAACCAAGTTCGCTCCCCTTATCAGGAAACTCCAGCAAGCTCAACGTTTTCTAAACGTAGTCCTTCTTTCCAGCATTCCTATCTCAGAGTGAGTCCGATCGCTCTAGATAATCTCTTAGTTTCAGCTTTGTCATTTCTGCTAGTCTTAGCTTCTGAATTTCTCGCTTTCAGTTCCTTTTGGTGGCAGCCGTCCGGATGCCGCTCACTGCGCAGCCTCTCTCTCCAATTGGCTGTCGCTCCGATAAATGATCAAGTACCTGAATCAAGGTAGGTCGTAAAGGGGGATGTTTAGTGGGTATGCTCGGCTTCACTGAGTGAGTCTCCACACTGTCTGGGCATTCTATTCTCCGTTAGCCACTGGGGTTAACAGCTTATAGAATGCCCATTCGTCCGTAATAGGATTCATCCTCCTCCCGCTAAAGCTTGCTTTACTGGTTAAAGCTTATTTTAGGGGGTGCCAAAATTTTCTGTGGAGGAAAAAAAAAAAAAAAAAAAAAAAGCTAGCGCCGGATTCGCCGAAAAGATCCCGAAGAGAGAAGATCTCCGGAAGAAAGAAGCCTCCGAAGAAAGAAGCCTCAAGCAACAGTGAACAGTGAATCTCTCAAGCCCGAAGACTCTCAATAGAAGCCCGAAGTCACAAGACAGAATACAGAAATACAGAAGACTGAAGGCAGAATACAGTAATAGAAGAGCGCGGGAAATAGAGTGTGCTTGTGGCGTATTCGCGAGTGAAATAGTGCCGCGCGGCTGGACTTTCACGACCGTGTTAAGTGGTGAATTCGCATTTTCCTTTTGCCCCTCGCATCGATTCCAGCTAATAGAGTGGGTGGATAGCGCATCATTTGACTAAATCGTAATCGAATTCATAGACTATACAGTCCACTGGAGCTATCCCCCACAGTACATTGAATATTTTTTTAAAAGAATACTTGGGGTATGATCTACAATCGAAACAGAAACAAAAAATATAGTTTTTAGAATTTTTGTCTGTTTGTCTGTTTGTCTTTCCGGGATAAACTCAAAAAGTACTCATGGGTTTACTTCAAATTTGGCATGAAGATAGTTAAGAAGTCGGGTCAACATATAGGCTACATATTATCACGCTAGCAGTGTTATAATCGTAGGTGCGTTTGGTGCTGCATAGCGTTCACGCAGACGACGTCGCGGGCAGCAGCTAGTTCTTAAATAAATGAAAAAACCAGGATCCTGGTCGGGTAATTTTTATTTATCACATTTTTCATTTATTTAAGAATAATTGAGCATTTTAAATGCAAAAAACTTAAAAAACATTATTAAAACATTGCAATGCTTCACTTTAACTGGGATTCACAATTTCTGCAAAGAAATTGATCTCGGGTGGTCTTTGCTGAAAATGTGATAAGTAATTTCGAGGCGTAGCGCCAAGCCCCGGTAGCTCAGTTGGAAGAGCACTCGTCCGGCAAACGAGAGGTCCCAGGTTCGTATCCTGGTCGGGTAATTTTTATTTATCACATTTTTCATTTCTTCTTAATTCTCACTTTCCAGTCCACAACAAACGCCTACACACCTTACCAACCGGACGGAATAAACTAATATCATTTTAGCATTAGGTTTGACCCGTAAACTATTTCTATGTATAGTTAAGTAATATCCCACGTTTGCGTTGCCGCGGTTACATAGTAAAGAGAAAAATTATGAATAAAAATACATACAACTCATTTAAATGTTTTATATTCATAGAATAGGTAAAGTAAATTTATGCATTACGGGCTTTTACTCACTACGTTCTTTACTTTGGGTATCTAAGTACCTAAGGCTTGTCTAAAATAAAAAGGAAAAAATTTGAGTACCACATTCAGTAAAACAGAAAAATTAAGCGAGCAATTTTCGAACCCTGCACCTTCAGTGAGTTGTACCGTTATTATTGATCACTAGACAATAAACCTTATTTTTGTTGCGCTCTCGTACCGTCTTTTGCCACTTTTGTTCATCATCATCACAACTCTTTGTAATTAGCACACTGCAGGGCATGAGACCTCTTCTAGGTGACGAGGAAGTAAAGGCCAATATCCACCAAGCTGGCCCAGTGCTGGGTGGTGGATGTCAGAATTTTCAGGGCGCCGAAATGACTTCTGACAAACCCTAACGACTACTGTTGGATACAAGTATACAGCACCCAGGACCAACTGCTTTAAGTACCCTCCAAAGCACGGAAGTCGTCGTGAGAAATGATTCGAATGGCAAGCGGTCATCCATCCAAGTACCGACCGCGCCGAACGTTGATATCGTATGAAACCACGGCACCACGACGACGACGTTAGTTAGCAACATCTATTAAAACTCATTCGGTCTACTTTATTTTCAATTTTTACAGGTATTTTACGTTAAATTGAAATTCAAAGTAAGTTTCTAATCACTTAAATAACTAGAAACTAAAATGTATCGTTCGCATAGTGATAAATGAGCATCAGATTTATATCTACCGGTCCCTAAATTCAGGGCCCATT